>ML686049.1:1361729-1380294 GCA_007922175.1 Pelusios castaneus
CCAGGGGGCCAATCCCCCCAGCCGCCAAAGTCAGTTTCACTGCTCTGCGAGAGCAGTGAAATTGACATATTTGACAGCTCCAATGTCCCAGTGTGGCCTGGATTGGCACTCTGGGACATTTCTGGAGGCTGTCAACAGCGCAACAAGTGTCCACACAGGCTGTACCACGGAACAACTGTTCTGTGGTAAGCCTTACCACCCTCGTTTGGGTGGTTTACATGTTGCACGGCAAGAGGGCTGTTGCCGCGCAACAAGAAGCTTTGGTGTGTGGACGCTTTGATTGTTATCGCACGGTAAGGAGCCTTACCGCGCGATAACTCTGTAGTGTGTACAAGGCCTCACATAGATTAGGGATGTTTTTAATATATACTTTTAACCTGACAATGACCCTGTAACAAAAACATATTATGTTGCAAATCAAATGCAATACCAAAGCTCTTGAATCACCAGAGGCACATCCAAGGTAGATACTTCTCTCAGAAGGCAGTGTCAGTTTAAAAAACCAAACCAAACCCCTCTTATTCGATGCTTCCACTGTACTGATGCTTCACGGGAGCTCTGGATTTAAAGAATGCAAATACCACTTGAATGCAGACAAAATGGCAATTTGTGTATGATTTACTCCTCTCTGTAATTAGCTGTAGTGATTATCAATTTGGGACTTTTATGTTGCAAGAAAGTTTTTCTTATTGAAAAGTAGACCTTATTGTTTCCATATGATATAGACAACATCAGAGGAAAAGGGAAAGTGACAACACATACCAAAGCCATTTCTGCTCTATCAAATGGCTCAGCATACTTCAGCTGGGTCCTTTGATGCCTTGAAGCATTTCCAGTTAAGACTGATGGGCTGTCTCCACCTGGCAAGTGAATATCCTTCTGTGAAGGGGTACAAGCCATCAGATACAAAAGCAAATCTTGGGCTGGAGCTACAGGAAAAGAAAAGTAAGTTGGGAAATATAGAGCTTGAAAAAGAGTATTTGTTCATGTCAAGTGATGATATCAATAACACTGGGTTGGAAATTGCTTTTCCTAGATTGGAAAATTTTAAGATTTTGAAAACTTTCCTGTCCTGAATAACGATGAAAAGTCAAAATCTCAAATTTTCACAGACTGAAAATCTCCCCCCATCTAAAATAAATAGGTTCCTGTTTTTCAGTAATTTTAAAACATTTTATTTAGGTGTTGACCATTTTTATTGTTTTTTTAGTATAAATTAAGTACATTTGAAAATTTAATTATTTTGAAACAGTCATTTTGAACCAAACTTGTAATTTTTTATTTAAAAAAAATCCCATCTTGACAAATTGGAAACCCCCCCACAATTAACAAAATTTTCATTTTGTGATAGAAAAATGCTTAGCTGAGAAATTCCTGACCCGCTCTAAGTATCAGTACCCATGGAGGCTTTACAGTATCATATATCAATAGAAAAGAAATGAGTTCTGAAACACTGGACCATTCAGTTCTGAAACACTGGTTGGTCACTACAGAACTAGATCCACAAAAGGAATTTGGGAATGGCAACTGAGTGTTGTCAGACCTTATTTTTCGGTGCTTGGAAAATAACTGGGATTCCCAAAGCCTGCATTCAGCACCCAAGTTCCTTATACTCTGAATGAGGGAAGAAAGCTGCCTGAGAATGGGATTCAGAAAAGCCAGCAGCCCAGGCAGCTCTTTGTCTAAAATAGCTGCTGTGAGATGCCAAGCTGAGGGGTCTGTGCTAAGCACACAGATAGGGTATGTCTACACTGGAGCCTTATGTCAACCTAAGGAAGGTTAAGTCGACCTACAGACTGCTGCGTCCACACTGGGCTTGTATTAAGTCGACTTAAGCACCTCCTTAAGTCGACTTAATAACATTACCTCTTAAGAACAATAAGAGAGTCCTGTGGCACTTTTAAAGACTAACAGATTTATTTATTGCATGAGCTTTTGTGGAAGAAAATCCCACTTCATCAGATGCTTTGAAGATGGAAAACTTACCCTTTGGAACTTGACCACCTCTTAAGGTTGACAATGCTTAAGTTGACCATATTAAGTCGACTTAATCCAGTGTAGAGGTGGAAACCCTTAAGTCGACCTAATTGTCCTCCAGGCCCCCTCCCAGGGCTACCCACAATGCACCACTCCTCCATCGACCTAGCACCTGCCAGTGTGGACACAGGCAGTTGACAGTGGACTCAAAGTCAACTTAACAGAGCCTCCAGTGTAGACATACCCTACATAGGTACCTCAGTCCAGGCTCCAGGAAGGTGCCTCCTTGCCTGGCATTGTCAGGCATGAACATTCTCTTGGCATTAGGTGCATGCACCATTCTAGCAAAAATCTGGGATACTGGAGCTCCTACATAACTGCTAGCCCATGGCGTAAAAGTTAGCCCATCTCCTTCTGGAACATGGGTCAAGTTTCATCTCTTCCTGAGGGGAAGAAGGGATTTAAACAGGGATCTGCCACCTCTCAGGTGACTGCTTTAGCTATTGGGCCATATGATTTTCAGAATGGGATTCCCTCAGTCTCTCCTGTTGAAGCTGTTCTACTCTTGATAAATAATTTAAAGTCATTGGAGTAGAAGGACTGAAACTTGGGTCTCCCCTTTTCATGTGAGTTCTTCAGCCACCAAGCTACAGGGTTATTCTCATATGTGTTTGTTCTGGGATTCCAGAGGGGTTAGTCTGTGTACAGCAACAACAACGAAAGTCCTGTGGCACCTTAAAGAGTAATAAATTTCTTCGGGCATAAGCTTTCATGGGCTGCAACCGACTTCATCAGATGAATGAAGCATGAGTGTTGTAAGCAAGACATGAGAAGTAATTCTTTTGCTCTATTCCACACTGATTAGAGCTCAACTGGAATCTTATGTCCAGTTCTGGGTGCCGCATATCATGAAAAAGTGGACAAATTGGAGAAAGTCCAGAGAAGAGCAACAAAAATGATTAAAGGTCTAGATAACATGAGGGATGATGGAAAAAACTGGGTTTATTTAGTCTGGAAAAGAGAAAACTGAGAGGGGCCATGATAACAGTTTAAGTACATAAAAGGCTGTTACAAGGAGGCAGGAGAAATTTTTATCTTTAACCTTTGAGGATAGGACAAGAAGCAATGGGCTTAAATTACAGCAAGAATGGTTTAGGATGGACAATAGGAAAAAATTCCTAATTATCAGGGTAGTTGAGCACTGGAATAAATTGCTGAGGGAAGTTGTGGAATCTTCATGAATGGACACTTTTAAGAACATGTTAGACAAACACTTGTTGAGGTGGTCTAGACTAGCTAATGATTGGTCCTGCCATGACTACAGGGGACTGGTCTAGTCCTCACGAGATCCCTTTCAGTCATAGGTGTCTATGATGTTGTCTTTGGAATGATGCTGAAGCCATTCCATCTTGGAAAATAATGAATCATTGGGCCAAAGAGAATGAAAATGACGCTACAGCCTGGTGGTTGGAGCACCTCTGCAGAGATGGAAAATCTAGGATCTAGTCTTGTTGCTCCAATGATTTTTTTTATTATCCCCAGTGGAATAGCTTCCTTGGAGACAGTGAGGAAGCCCTCATGTTGTTGTATCTTATAGCCCTGTGGTTAGGGCACTCTCATGAGAGGTGGCAGTTTCCTGTTAAAATCCCTGCTACTTCTTAAATTGAGGGGGAGGCAGGGAGACTTGAACCAGGGTCCCACATCCCAAGTGAGTACCCTAACCATTAAGGGAGTGCCTTTTCTCCCAGCTGTTTTGTGTGATTTCACCTACAGGAGCCTGGAACGGACTGCTCTACTCACTGCCAAGTGGTGCCTCCTCCTGTCTGTTCTAGGGATTATCTGTGTGGCCAATATCGCTTACAGCAATTGCCATCTCACTGTCTCCAGTCTCTCTTACTCCAGGAGCTATTGCTGCCTCTCTGGGTGCATCCACACTGGCAACTTATGTCGACTTAAGGACGCTTAAGTTGACCTACACAAAGCTGTGTCCATACTGGGCTTTTATTAAGTCGACTTAAGTGCTTCCTTCTTCTTAAGTCAACTTAAAGCCAGTGTGGACGGGGAATAGCACTAAGTCGACCTTATTAAGTCGACTTAAAGCCAGTGTGGATGGCTATGTCTACTGTTAAGTTGACTTAACAAGGTTGACTTAAAGTGTAGCCACTCTGTTAAATCTGCTTAACAAGGTTGACTTTAAGTCGACCTTGTTAAGTCAACTTAGCAGAGTTGACTTGACTCTACAAGTGTAGACATAGCCTTTGTGACTTGGCCCTCCAGGCTTGTCACTGCAGTTTCTCTCTCTGGGGGTGTGTATCAAAGACTTCACTAACAGCCTCAGGCAGTCTTCCCTTCCACTGCCCCATGGTGCCACTTTCCCCATGGTAGGTAGGGAATCCTGGGCCTGCCTTCTACTCCAGGTTCCAGTCCAGGGCCCCTATGACTTGCAGCCAAGATCTGTTTGGTCCCCAACTTTGCTGCTCACTCCCTGGACTGCTTCCTATCTTGCATCCCACAGGCTATCTTCCCCACCTCTTCAGGGTATGCCCTTCCTTCTGGCCAGGGTCTTCTCTTTCATTGGGTTCCCTCCTGGCCTGTCTACTAAACTGAAGGTAATCACAAAGTTCCTCTCAGCAGCCTTTGCTACTGTCAGCTTCCTGGGTTTCTAGCTCAGCCCCCCCCCTCCCCCCCGCTCAGGTGAGCTTCCCTCTAATCAAGGCTGTCCACTCAGCCTATCTCTCTCTCTTTTGCCGCTTAATTAGATGATTGGGCCTGCTTGGCCTAATTCAACCCTTTCAGACCCAGTGTGGGGTGTACACCTCATCACAGAGCCCAACTGGGTAGGTGAGGTCTGAGCATGCTTACCAGACCTGCAAGCAAGGTAGAGAAATGCCTATCTTTCCCCAGCTACTGCATCCTACTAGAGCTTACGTTTCCAGCTGCCTGTAACGTGGCTTCAGTGTGAGTGTGCTGTGGTAGAAACATGGGTGCCTATGGAACATTTACTGCGAAAATTTAGATGCTGAGTGATTTCAGGAGCCAACGGTGTTTGGGGGGCAGTTGAATGGGGGTTTTGTCAATGCCTGTGAGATCTGATGCTGTATTTAGATGCCTAATGTGGCAGTTAGGTACTCTTGTGAATCTAGCCCTAGATTTGTCACAGCTTTTCTTAACTTGCATTTCTACTATTCACCACACCTGCACAGTATATACTATAGAGCAACTGAAAGGAGAACCACACCTCAGGGCTGACCTACACTGGCTGCAGCGGTTGACGGGAGATACCCAAACTATGTAATGTAGTTTACGGTACTTTAAGAAGAGATATGTGGTGTCTCCATGGTGCTGCATTGACGGGCCACGTTCTTCCATAAATTTTGCTTTTCGGGCAGGTGGACTAATTGAGTCAACTGGAGAATACAATATGTTCCCATCAACTGAGCGCATCTCCACAGACCCGCTCAATCGATGCCACTGCATTGATGTCTGCCATGGCGGCAGTACAGACATGTCCACTGAGTATATCTGATCCCAGAAAAGGTTTCCACTTACAGCTCAGCAATATATGACAAATTATCATGTCTTCAGTGAATTCTCCAGAACATAATGAGGAGCTACCTCTTTGTAACAGGAAGGGATAGCATGAAAAGTTAGCCTTTGAGCCAGACACTGCACCATGTGAAATCCCAGTGCGAGAGCTAGAATCACTTCCCATCTGCAAATGCCAATGGGAAGAAAGAAGTTAGATGTTTAAGCCACAGAATTTCAGGTTGCTTGGAAGAATAGGTGCCTAGAGTCAAACAGATTTAGAATACTCATTCAAATTAAAATGAAATAACTTACTAAGAAAATTCTTGTTGAGGAGGAGGGACCCAGCTCCATCCCAGTAATAATCTACCAGCTCCAGAAGCTGCTGTAGGACAGCTGCAATATGTGATGTTTTCTCAGTCCTCTTGGGACTTTGACTTTCTCTGATACTTGTATCATTGCTTGGATCACCGGGGACAGACTAAGGTGAAAAAGGCAAAACAAATTTACTTTTCCAGATAAATTATGCAATAGATTTACAAGCACCAAACTTACATGCATAAACCAGTTATTTATGCATGCATATTTACAGCTGGCACAGAACTGGCCATGTTCACCAGAAGATGCCTAATTTGTGTAAGAATGTAAGATGAGATGCCTGAATTTACATGCACAATTGCATGAGGTTCATTTTGTAAAGGCCACATGTACATAAAGATAAGCAAGTTAGGTAAAGGAATGCCTACGAGGACCTCTACATCGTCCGATCTGGCTATCTATATATATAAAACAGGCCATTAAATTTCACCAAGGTACCCCATACTTAGCCCAATAACTTGGGTTTGGATAAAAGAGATCTTCCACAAAAGCATCCAATTTGGATTGGAGACATCAAGAGATGGAGCATCCACTATCTCTCTTGGAAGTTTGCTCCAATGGTTAACTACCCTCACTGTTAAAATGTTGTGCCTAATTTCTAATTTGACTTTGTCCGGCTTCAGTTTCCAGCCACTAGTTCTTGTTCTACCTTTCTCTGCTAGAGAAAAGAAGTGAGGGTTACTCACCCATGTGCAGTAGCCAAGATTGTTTGAGATGTGTGTCCCTGTGCTGCTCCACTCAAGGTCCGTCGGTGCACTCCACGTTGTTGATAGGAGATTTTTTAGCAGAGCCCATGGGGGTTGCACTCGCGCCGCAGGTGGTTTATGCTGAGTTAGGCACCCTCCTCAGCGCCCACGTGACCCCGCCACCCTCCAGTTTCTTCTCTACCACGGAGTACCAGCAGATATAGGTATGCACATATACTCCGAAGCAGAGGGGAGGAGGGTGGGTAGTGGAGCAGCATGGGGACACACATCTCGAAGGACCCCGCAGTGCTCCACTCAAGGTGATTACAAAAGCAGTTTCCCTAAATGGTGGGGGGGATCTTTGGAGTTGTTGTGACCTACAGATCTTATACTGATAGGCTGACAGCCGTGTCAGATTTTGATGCTTGCTCAATAGCATAATGTTTTATAAATGTATCTGTTGATGCCCATGTTGCAGCCTTGCAAATGTCTAAGATGGGCACGTTGTCCATGAAGGCTGCTGATGCAGCTACTGATCTGGTAGAATGTGTTCTGTGGTTTATAGGAGGATCTACCCCCTATTGTGTGTAGGAAAGATGGATACATGTGGAGATCCATTTTGAGATGTGCTTCTTGGAGATTTCGTTGCCTCTCGATCATTCAGCAATTGAAACGAAGAGCTTAGGGGACTTTCTGAATGGCTTAGTCCTGTCTAAATAAAAGGCAATTGCTCGCCTTACGTCTAAGTTATGTAAGGTAGCATGTCGAGCATCAGTGTGTGGTTTTGGATAAAAGGTAGGTAGATGTATCATCTGATTCATATGAAAGGCTGAGGCAATCTTAGGGAGGAACATAGGATGTGGTTTGAGTGAGACCTTGTCTTTGTAAAACTGTGTAAGGTGGGTATGCCATGACTGCTGCAAGCTCACTGACGTGTCTTGCTGATGTTATTGCAATTAGGAAAGCGACCTTCATTGACATGTGTAGAAGGGAGCATGTCGCCAGTGGTTCAGACAGGGGATTTGTAATGGCCTGAAGGACTAGGGTGAGATCCCATGATGTGGTGGGAGGTCTCATGTCTGCGTAAAGGTTTTGCATGCCTGTCATAAATCTTTTCACTATTGGGTGTATGAATACTGATGTGTCTTTTATCAGTTCATGGAATGTGGCTGTGGAAGCCAAATGCACCTTAATAGTATTGAATGATAACTTGTTGTGTTTTAACATTAACAAGTAGTCTAATAAGGTTGCAATGGAAGCTGTGTGCAGGTTGGTGTCTCTTTGTTGGCACCAAGTGGTGAACCTATGCCACTTCTGCAAGTACGTTTTTCTCATTCCGAGCTTCCTGCTATTCAGGAGAACATGTCTCACTGGATTTGAGCACTGGAGCTCTATGTCATTAAACCATTCAGGAACCATGCTGTAAGGTGCAGTCTGTCTAGGTAGAGATGTAATGTTCGAGCTTTATTCTGTGACAGGAGGTTCGGTATCATTGGCAAAGTGATAGATGGTTTTGTGGACATCTTCAGCAGGGAGGTGAACCAAATTTGTCTTGGCTATGCTGGTGCTATCATGATAAGATTTGCCTTTTCCTGTCTCGGTTTGTGGAGAGTTTGGGGGATCATGGGTATCGGAGGGAAGGCATACAACAGAGCTTCATCCCCATTGTGTAAGGAACATGTCCCATAGGGACCCTTTTCCGATTCCTGCGCTGGAGCAGAATCTCTTGCATTTTGTGTTTGCAGGTGTTGAGAAGAGGTCCATCATGGGGTAGCCCCAGCATCGGAAGATTTGGGTAAAGATCCTGTTGTGGCGCTCCCACTTGTGATTTTCATGAAATGTTCTCCTCAGAGTGTCAGCAGTAGTGTTCTGTTTTCCAGGTAGGTATATCGCTGATTGCTGGATATTTTGAGAGATACACTAATTCCATAACTTGATTGCCTCTGCACAGAGGGAGTGGGATCGTGTCGGTTTATGTAATATATGCATACCATGTTGTCGGTCCTTATCTTTACTGCTTTTCCCACTATGTGGGGTAAGAAACAACGGCATGCATTTCTGATTGCCTGTAGTTCTAACAGGTTTATGTGAAGGAAGCTCTCCTGGATTGTGAACGATTGTAGGTGTGCTCCCCACCCAAGGAGCGAGGCATCTGTAGTGATTAAGGCGGATGGAGCCCAAGGAGTGAAGGGCATCCCTATGAACAGATTGTCAGGACATGTCCACCATGTTAGGGACTTCTTTATATTGTTTGGGATTGAAATGATTCGATGTATTGAGTGTTTGTGTGGTTTGTAATTTGTCATCATCCACATCTGAAGGGGTCTCACATGTAGTCTTGCGTTTTGAACCACATAAGTAGTTGCTGCCATATGTCCCAGAAGTTGAAGGCATGTTTGTAGTGAGGGCATAGGGCTTGCTTGAATGGCTCGTACTAAGGATTGTATGGTGTCAAATCTTTTCATCAGTAAGTATGCTCTTCCGGTGATTGTGTTTATATGGGTGCCTATGAAATGAATTTCTTGCGTGGGGCATAGAGTAGATTATTTTGTAGTTTATTGTGAGGCCGAGTGTTTGAAATAGTCTTTCTGTGGTGGAAACTGCCTGGCAAGCTGCCTGGTAGGAGTGTGCCTGTATCAGGCAATCATCTAGATATGGAAAAATTATCACACCTTATTTACATAGGTGCACTGTCACAGTGGCCATCAACTTCAAGAATACCCTGGGCCCATGCAAAGACAGAAGGGTAGAACAGTATATTGATAATGGTTGTCCTGGAATCGTAGGAATCTTCTGTGGGCAGGATGTATTGATATATGAAAATATGCATTTTGGAGGTCGAGGGAAGCTAACCAGTCCTCATGGTCTAACGCAGGAAGAAATGCCGAGAGAGTTACCATTTTGAATTTTTTGACTCTGATGTGTTTGTTCAGATGTCTGAAGTCGAGTATAGGTCTCCGTCCCCCCATCTTCCTCTGGGTGAGGAAATAGTGGGAATAAAATCCTTTGCGAGCGTATGTATTTGGAACCTCTTCTATGGCTCTGACATGTAGTAGTTTGTTTGCTTTCTCTCATAAGATATGTTCGTGAGAGGGGTCCCTGAAGAAGGACAGGGTCGGGGAGTGGGATGGAGGTTTTGATGTAAAGGGGATTATATATCCTCTGTTGATAATTTCTAGCACCCAATTGTCCGAGGTGATATTCGTCCATCTGTGAAGGAATGGGTGAAGTCTTTTGTTGAATAATGGGGAGTCCATAACAATATCTTCCTGTGTTGTACTGAGGTGGTTGTGCCAACCCTTGACCAAATGCTCAAAACTGCTGTTTCGGTGGAGCCGCCTGGGGGTTTGGAGTTTGTTGATTTGACTGTCTCCAGCGTTGATGATGTTGTCTTGATCTGCGGCGAGAGTTATCATATCTTTTGTTATGTTGAAATTGTGGGTACCTGGTATTGTATGGTTGATATCTAAAATTTCTCCTTGTCATTGCAGGAGTATAAATACCCAAGGTATGGAAGGGTCGCCCGAGAATCTTCCTTTGTGTGAAGCACATTGTTCGTTTTTTCTGTGAAGAGCTTCAATTTATCAAATGGCAGCTCCTCCATAGTGGCTTGTAGCTGCTTAGGTAGGCCAGCCGAATGGAGCCAGGATGCTCTATGCATGACTATTGTGGTGGTGATGTTTCTTGCAGCAGTGTCTGCAACGTCCAGTGAAGCCTGGACCGCTGTTCGTGATGCTAGATGCCCCTCTTTAATCAGCGCTGTAAACTGTTGTTTTCTTTCTTCTGGTATACAATCAATACATTCTGAGATTTTTGTATAATTGTTGTGGTCATAAGTCAATAACACTGCCGCATAGTTCGCTATCCACAGTTGCAAGGTAGCCGAAGTGTAGACTTTTTTGCCTAGTAAATTCAGCTTTTTGTCCTCTTTGTCATGTGGTGTTGATTTAATTTGGTTTTGTTTTGATCTTTGATTTGCCACCTCTATGACAAGGGAGTTGGGTTGGGGGTGGGTAAAGAGGAACTTGTTGATCTGGGGGGCAATGAAGTACTTTTTGTCAAAAAACAACAGAGTCCTGTGGCACTTTTAAAGACTCCTTCCATGTAGTCAAGTTCCAAAGGGGTGGCCGTGTTAGTCTATTGCAGAAAAACAACAGAGTCCTGTGGCACTTTTAAAGATTTTTTGTCGGCTCTCTTGCACGTTGGTGTTATCGTGGCAGGTGTTTGCTATATGAGGTTGGCAGGGTCCATGATGCCATCATCCATTGGCATTGCAATTTTTGTGGAGGTGGAGGACTGTAAAATTCTATATAGTTTGTGTTGGAGGTTCACACTTTTTGTAGGGAGATATCCATACTGTCCGCAACTCTTTTGAAAAGGTCTTGAAATTGCTTCATGTCATCTATGTTTGTGGAAGGAGTAGGAACCAGGACTTCATCTGGGTGGGATGCGGGGTTATTGGCAGAGTATGATGCCTCTTGCTCTGGTGTTTGCACTAATGTCTTAGTAGGTTCGGATATTTGCTGTCCCGCTGCAGGTGTTTTAGGTGATGGTGGAATTGTGAGTGCCCAAAACGTCGAAGGTCTGTTGTGTGGCAGTGAGTATTGGTATCAGTTGTTCCATCCTGGCCAAGGCATGCGATAAGGTGGTGGTGCATACCACGGGGGAGGGGGCCAGGTGTATTCTGAGCGGGCAGGCTGATAGACATTGCCTGGATAGTGGTTGCTGTGAGCCTGTGAATGGGGTGAGAGAATCTCATTCTCACCCTCCAGTTCGTCCTCGGAGGAGGAGAGAATCGCCCCCTTTCATTGCTCTGCACCAAGGAAGTGTCAGTGCCATAGAGGGGTGAGAATGGGGAAGAGACACAGGATTCCTCTTCCTCCTGACGGTGCCAGGTTTTTTCTTTATGCTTTCTCGGTGCTGGAGAAGGCAGCAGTGAGTCTTGATATGATGCCACTGAGAAAGACAGCGGCACCGTGGATGCGGATGATTGTGCTGATGCTGGTGTGAGCGCCGAGATCAGCTCTGGCATGGTCAGCACTGAGTGTGTTGGTGCTGGGCTCAGTGCCAGTGACCCCATTATTGTCGGAGCCGGGGCCGTTGCTGGAGGTAGAGGCGGTGCTGGCATAGCGTGCAGTGCCTCTGTCATGGCCGTTATGGCAGTTGTCTACGCTGCGACCAAAGCTGTTGTGCCAGCAGGAGCTGTTTATTTTCATCTCCCTGCCCAGTTCCTGGGCTTTGAGGATGTTTCCCAGATTTGGGAGTTTTTGTACAGGAGAATCCTCCAGCATCTTTGGTACTAGCTCCTTTCTCTGAATGTTTGTTTCTTTTTGTCATAGTAGATAATGAAGAAGAGGAGTGCATCTTCTGATGTTTCTTTGAGACACTAGATGGTTGTCCAGGGTCTGAGGCAGGTCTTAACGATCCCTCCATAAGAATCAACTTGAGTCTTAAATCTTTATCACGTCTGGCTCATGATTTAGATTTTTACAGTGTTGGCATTTCTGGGGGATGTGCCCCACGCCCAGACAGCGAATACAGTCTGCGTGGCCATCTGAAACTGGCATAGCCTCTCTGCAGGAGGCACAGCACTTAAAGCCTGGTGAAACTGGCATCTTACTTAAAAGCCGGGAGCAGTTTGAATTTTTTTTTTAAAAAAAAAAGAAAAGTAGGTAGGGTAGAACTACTGCTAAAACTCACTAAATAACTGTGGGGAAGGTAACTGTAACTACTAAACTAAGTCCAAATTCAACTGGGCTGTGAGAGCTGCTGAGGACTCCGTCTTCAACCGGGCTGATTGGCCTGGGCTCTGGGGGTTTTTCGCCTTCCTCTGTAGCACAGGGCATGGTTCACCTACCGGTGAATTCTCTGTATCTTAAGTCCTTAAATCATGATTTAAGGAGGTAAATAACTCAGTCATAGGTTGGTGGCCTATTGCAGGAGTGGGTGGGGAAGGTCTTGAGACCTGCATTTTGCAGGAGGTCAGACTAGATGATCGTACTGGTCCCTTCTGACCTTAAAGTCTATGAGTCTATGAGGTGGTTGAGAAGGAACTGGAGAGTGAGGAGTAACGTACGCACCAAGGAGGGCACCTAACTCAGTGTGAGCCACCTGCAGTGCGAACACGACCCCCACAGGCTCTGCTGAAAAATCTCTGATCGATGATGCGGAGCGCGTCGACGCATCTTGAGTGGAACAGCACGGGGACACCACTCAAAGAAGAACCCATATTTCTGATGCTACTCACTGCATGCCCTCCACTATGTTAGGGCAACTTTCAGTCTGCTGTATGTTATACCTGCCTGTAAAAGCTACAGCAGCAGACATAGGACAGCTAGTATGGCACTCCTCCTTTTTTGTAACCATGCCCCCCTCTCGTCTACACTTGCAACAAGGGAGATATGTGACACACAGCCTCCGATGGCTGTAGATCATAGCAAGTTCACACTTATGCTTGGATGATAATCCCTGAACCACTTAGCCACAAAAAAATGTATCAGGATGGTTCTAAGTGGACACAATATCTTCATCTCTTAGACTGGACACGCCATATAAATGATTCCAAAGCTGTTTAGTCTGGACCCCAAGTCTCCAAAATCCTGGATGCAAAATTAAGTGCTGTCAGCTACTGTCAGAGGATGATCCATTACTTAAACCAAGTCTATACTGATGGTGGCAAATTCGCTGCCATCAATTCGATTTTCTGGGTTTGATTGAGAGGTTAGTGAAGACCTGCTCTATCAATCTGGAGTTTGATTCAATAACTCCACCCCTGTAAGAAGAGTAGCACTGAGTTGAAGGGATGGCATTTCCCTTCGACTCAGCACAGTAAAGACAGGTAGATAAGTGGGCGTTAGAGAGTCAAAGGGAGATATGCAAGTTATTTTTTGACTGCCACCGAAAACAGCGGCAAGTGTAGACCGGGCCCCTCTCGAGTTGGGATACTGTTGTCTTGTTCTAATTTTCTTTTAAAAAGGCTATCTCTTTTCATGTTGTTTCACATAACCCATAATAAGTAGCAACTAGAATTTTGTATTTATTTAGAATTATACAAAAACATATCCATAGCTTTTTATAATCATTTTCTGTTACCACAGGCATGTTATGATATGCGGATATAAATCTCCATTCATATCCAATGTATTTCTGTACAGCAAAGAGGCTAAATAGTAAGACACTTGCCTCCTTATTTGACTCTTTAAAACAATGCTGAGGGGATGGTGATGAATGCAGTCTGTCACTTTGTTTATACCTCATTCTAGAAGGGCTCAAGCACCTGTTAGCTGCAGACTCGCTGTCTTTTCTAGGCATTGCAGATGACGTTTTTCTCATTGTTGCTGGTTGTGAATTCTCAAGCAACGTTTCAGCTGATGAAGGTTGATGCCTTGATGTTAAATCACTGAAGCGGCTAGATAATGTAGAAAAACGATTGGCTAAGAGAACAGGGTCACTGTTTAGGTGTGTACTGGTACTCAGATCTAGAGGAGGGAAAAAAGACTGAAGATTAACCTTCTCAAATATTTTTATCCTCCTCTCTGCCCTGTAACTTCCTGTGCTCTCCTCTAAGCAGTAACTCACATATACTTATTAGTAAAGAAAGGGCTCTGTTTCTAACGTACAGTTTTAATGGGGTCATTCATATAAGACAAACCCCACTCCCCATAAAACACTGAGTGAATGTTTCTGGGAAGGGCATAGAGGAGAAGGAACTGGGAAGATGGACAGATGTAAGTCAGGTTGCATGAATAGGACCATGTCTGCCAAATTACCAGTAATGTGCAATATGAACAAAAAATCAGGGCAGCATATCAGTTCCCTGGTCCAAGGAAGAGATAATGGATGTCAGAGTGACCATCCAGAATTTTATATTCTTCAGAAATTTGATTAGCTCTTTTACATCTAGACTAGATCATAGGCCCCCTTTTGCTTTGGGATAAGAAAGTAGAGACAAGGGAACTTCCACTATGACTCCAACATGAAGGAGAGATTGCACTTCTTGCAGTAGAACATGGTCCCTGAAGACGCAAGAGGAAATGAGGTGGAAAGGTGAAACCACTTTCTTTTTGTTGCTGGCATAAGATACCCAGAGACAAGTGTTGCCCTTAAATCTTTCAGGCTATACAGCCTATCATCTGACAGAAGGCCTCAGGTGATTTGTTGGCCCTTGGAAGGGAGACTGGAGAACAGGTGCCATGAACATTTCTGCATAGCAATGACCTTAACCTGAGCAGCAGAGTCTGCCCCCTCTCAACTCGCCTGGAGAGCCATCCTGGCCACTAATTTGCTCTCATCCACTACTTCAGCAGACTCCTTTTCCATCTCATCCAGTGGCTTGTTCTTCACCTTTAAGACATTTTCCCACAAGGTAAAGTCCTAACGACCCAGCACAGCCTGCTGCTTTGCAATCTTAAATTATAAACTTCCCGTGGAATAAATCTTTCTTACAAACAGGCAAAAAAAACAAAACCCAAAAAAGAAAACAAACAAACAAAAATTAAATAAAATTGGACCTCTTTCCTTTGAGCATTGATGCCTGGTGGCCCTGTCTGTCTCTCATTAACAGCAGAGACAACTAGGTAGCCTCAAAGGATATGGATATAGATACTCAAATCCCTGTGAAGGACAGAGTAACACCTTTGTGCTCTCTGTGCAGTACTGGGAAGAAAAAATGGGCTCAAGCATAGACTCACTGATGGGAAGCCTACTCTAGGCAGTCCTGCCGTGGCTCAAACATCCACCAGTCTGTGTGACTTCTCACATATGTCTTCCATTTGAATATTAAGAGCTAGGATCATTCTCTTCAAAAGCTCCTGATGAGTTTTGTAGTCAATGAGTGGGAGAGAAGCATTGTCCAACTGTGACAAAATATACTAGTGTAGTCACCTTGGTACAAAATATGCCTCACAAGATTGTGATGCTGGCTGGATGCGAGGGGCATTTATGATATTTAATATCAATATTTCAAAATTCCAATATTTGTATGAGATATGTCAGGTACCAATAGAAAGGTTAAAATTTCCATAAATGATTATATTGTTTGTGAAAGTATCATATTTGTATTGGAAGTTATGGATATTTTTGGTGTTTCTGTATTTCACATTGTGCTGTGTTTCTGGGCAACATCCCAGACTAAATGGCTGCAGCAATAGCCTGCTTAATGATCCCTTAAGAAAACTCTCAGATACAGTGGGCCCAGGGAGAGACCTGATGAGTCACCAGGACTTGTTCATGTAACTCTGGACTCCATTTTATTCCTGTAAAGTTCCATGAGCAGCACAGAAAAGGCCAATGGACATAAAAGGCAGCTGTACAACTTTCATCTTGTCTTCAGTTATCTTTAGTCTTCTGCCTTCAGCCATCACCTACCTCTAGGTTTATTCATCTACAATTGAAGCTATGAAACAAAGAACTGACACCCAACCAGATACTGGATGTACACTAGAGGAACTACACAAGCCTGCAAACCCCAAATTCTTCCAAGAACTTCCCTGTATGGTGTTAACAGAAGTTCAAAACTCCATAAAGCTGCTCAAATAGAATTTGGCAAACAGGACTGTCCTAAATAAAGGAGTGTGTGCTCTGCTTAATTTGCATTTAAACAGTAAACAGAGTCCTCAAGCAGGAAGGGAAGACAAAGGAAATTCAAACAGGTGGAAAAACTAGCAGGGAATATCACTCCACATAGACTCTTTGAGTCTCTGTTGGAAATATTTTTCAAACAGGGGGTTTCAACTATAAAAAAGAGGGACCAACACCAAAAGACACCCCTTTCTTTTCCTGCAAATTTGCATTTATGGCACCTGAAGAAACAAAGGAAACAAACAAAGGTGTTGGACTCTGGGAGACTGGCCCTGATCCAAGAGTCTAGTCAGTAATCTAAGAATCTGCTGTAGCATGTGGTGAGAAACTTCGTTTGAGCCTAATGCCATTAGTTAGACATTAATAAGCATTTTAACTTGATTTTTCTTGTGGCCATTTCTGACTTTTATGCCTCATTACTTGCACTCACTTAAAACCTCTCTTTGTAGTTAAAACAAGTCTATCTAATCTAGTGTGTTGAAGTTGAAGTGTCTGGGTAATTCCATTTGGGGTGACAGACTGAGTGCATATTATTTCGTTAAAGGAATAATGGATTCAGTCTATTTGCCCTGTCCAGGAGATGACTGGGCAGCTCAGGCAGTACGTTTCTGGAGCTGGCCCTGGCCTGTGGAACCTGGGTGCCATGAGATGCTATCTGAGGTGCTCACTCACCACTGTCCTGGTACTTCTGCTGATCTTGAAGAGGCAAGAGCATATCAGGGGTACAGCTCAGAGCTCTGCCACCCTCCCTACCTGGGGAATGTCTGACCATGCATAGGTGGCTTGGCTGAAGAGACAGGGCAGAATGGGCTGTCAGGCAGCCAACCAGTGCCTTGGTTCCCACAGTGTGATGAACCAGGGTCCTGAGTAGCTCCCACCAGCTTCTGAGCCATCAGCTCCTGTGTGGCACAGTTTAAAACCTCTGTGGTAAATGGAAGGCAGAAATCTGGGGGTGTAGGTGCATGGCCTCTAGGCATGCAAAAATGCTTGCTTGCTCTGTGCATTAAAATGCCTAGTCAAGGCTCTGATCAAATGAATTTCTTTATTATTAGAATCTAAGCTTTGTATTGAACATTAGGAATTTAAAAGAGATTTCAATCTAAATGAGCTTGTGTTCAGAGCTCTGCAACTAGTTAAATAGATACTCTCTTGCTATTCCCGCCCCTCCCCCCCGTAGAACTAGAGTCAGCCAATGCTATAGGTGCGTAGAGGTGAAAACAAGGTCCTGTCCTGTTTTCCATAAATAAAAACTGTCAGGAAGCCTAGTTATAATTTGGTAGTTCTTTAGCATGGTTCCAACGCATAATATACATTGGCTCTTCCCTGTCTTTCATAATCAAACTAAAACCTGTTCAGGACTACCTACACTGCAATCTGGACCCATGTTTGCAATCTTCTGAGAGGACAGAAGAATTATAATCATGCTCCTTGACATACTTTTCTCAAATGCTCCAACAGCTGTGTGTGTGAAGCCAGACAATCACTATGCTCTCAAATGAACTCACTAGAAAAACGATAAAAGACAAACACAGCATTCTACCTTTGGGCAAACACTTTTCACAAAGTGATTGCTCCACACCTGATCTTTCAATACTCGTCCTCAAGGGAAACCTACACAATATCTTCAAAAGGCAAGCTTGGGAGCTTAAGTTTATAATGCTGCTAGATACTAAATTCCATGAACTAACAGGGACACTGGTTTTATGGCTCATTACAACAACCTGTAACACACACCTGCCAGTTAACCTTTAATGGCCCTGTGATGGGGTGAGCTTACCCCGCACTACAGAGGCCCAGCAAACTCTGTGGGCGGTGGAAGCTACGCCCCTTAAGCCTTGCTGGCCATGCTCGGACTGTTGCCCCAGCATAAAAGGGAGTAGCTCAGCTCAGTTAGGGCTGACCAGTGAAGAGGGAGGACCTGTGCTAGAAGCTCCAGACAAGGAGTGGTGTCAGCTGTAGGCAGGGGGAGAAACCAACCCCAGAGGAAATGACTGGGAGCAGGCAGGCAGTGACAGCTGCTCTGAGGCTGAATCCCAGGCACTGACTACAACTGACTAAATCCGGGAATCTCTAGAGAAGTGGCTGGCAGCCTATACTGGAGGTGAGAGAACCTGGATTGGGACCATGCCGGAAGACAACTCCCTGCTTTGGGTAGGAAGTAGCCCAGGGGCTCAGGTTGAGGAGCTGGGGGTGGTTTGGCTGAGGGTCAGCGTGTTGCAGTCTGGATCCCTGCTGACTTGGTGCCATAACCCTAGCACTGACAAGGCCCTGGGCTGGGGTTCAGTGGAGCGGGAGGGCCTGAGCCCCCCCACCTGGGCACCATTCCCTGTGAGAACTCCATGTTGCCCTGAACCCAAAGGGTTATGTTCTGATTCTGTCGCCATTAGGCTGTACTGCCCTGAACCCAAAGGGTTATGTAC
>ML686049.1:1380304-1529060 GCA_007922175.1 Pelusios castaneus
TCTGTCGCCATTAGGCTGTACTGCCCTGAACCCAAAGGGTTATGTACTGACTCTGTCGCCATTAGGCTGTACTGCCCTGAACCCAAAGGGCATATGTACTGACTCTGTGGCCACTAGGCTGTACTGCCCTGAATCCGAAGGGTGGTGCACTGATTTTGTGGGGTCACAGAGATGCCCTCCTGGCTTGACACCCTCAGACTTCCCCATCTGAGGGTGCATGGGAGGGCTTAGCCTACGACAGGCCCACTTAAAAATGCTTTTGTAAAACAAATTAACCTTTATTGCCTACTCCATCTCAAGTGACTTCCTACAACAAATTACCTCTATGCTTAATTATCTGTCCCAATTTGTATTTAACTCAAAACACTCAGATTTATTTCCCCAGATGGAAGAAGAGCTCAATGTAGTTCAAAATCTTTTACTTTGGTCCAATAAAAATTACCTCACCTACCATATCTCTCTCAAATCTTGGAACTAACCTGGCTATACCACTGCAAACAACTTAGTTTTATTGGTAGTTTAAAAGGGCCTAAAATTCACTTAGTAGTCCTAAAAGTAGGAAAGGCAGTAAATACAATCCTCCCTGCTTTGGCCTGAACCTCTCAAAAGTTAAAGCATTAAGACAAGTAAGTATATTTTTACCTGAACTGAGTTTTAAGAGGCCTTGGGTGCTATTGTCCATTTCAGTGCGTGTTATCAGTAGATCACCACTAGCAGACTGTGAAATTGTCTTTGTTTCATGAGCTAGGCTTACACTGCAATCTCTGAAATTTGTACTTCTCTTATCTTTTTGAAGTCTTTTCAAGTCCTTGTTCTGAAGGGTGGAGGAAAGGTAGAGGTGATCAAAACTATCTAGACTGGTATCTCTGCATAACTTGTATGGATTAGTTTTGTTTGTGTCACTCATATCCAGTTTCTTGGTTGAAGAAATGTCCTGGTTAAGGTAATACAGACTAGGTTTTCCTATTATTTCCCTCTCCAGAGAGGAGTCTATGGATTTACTATCTGAAAAGGTCACCCGAAATCCTCCTCTTGTGAGTCCTGCTCTTATTTTCTCTGGGGAACGCAGGGATGAACGCATTTGTGATGGTGACGGAAGGGAGCTGTATTCTGCTGAAAGACAATAAAAAGAGTAAGAATTTTGAAAACCACAAAACATTCATCTAAAGGGTGTGGTTTTTTAACTCATGTTCCAACATCGTACCCAAATGGCCTGGATTTATAAGCCTCCTGGGGAGAACAGCTGTCCTTCACAGAAAGGAGTCATAGGAAAGCAAGCAGTGAACTGTAATATGTCTTATGTGGTACATGTTCATGAAATCATACATTTAGAGATGGAAAAGCTCTATTAGATCTTCACAAGCATGAAGAACAAGAACCAATTCAGGATTATTCCTTACAGTAGATTTCCCAGTATTTGAAAAATTCTGATATTGAATGTCTCAAATGATGAGGCTTCCCACAGTTCTCCAAAGGACCATTCTTTTGCGCCATCATTTGCAATCATGTGGTTTTTATGATGTTCATTGCCCAAAAAATCCCCAACAACTTTCAAACAGTGGAAATTCAAAGAGGGTCACAAGCCTCTTTAGAGGACTTTGTGACATCCAGTGCTAAGGGCTTTGTAGTTTTAACCCTTTTGCTGAGACAAATAAGGGGTAGTGAAGGTGAAATAACTTTGCAGGAGGGGAGCCCATGCTATGGGAGGATTGGTGAGCTGGCAAGGGACCTTTGGTGGAGGCACCATGGTCTAATCAGGACACTTTCAACATCTGCTGTTGTGACAATCAGTGCTTGGGCGCTCATCACAAAGTGAGTGCTAATTACATGCCACTGGTTGTGGGGATGGACATGGGAATGAAGTGGCAGCCTTTAGGAAGAGGATGAGAAATCAGCAAGTGGGAGGATGTGCAGAGTTGGCTTGGGGAGCTGGTTATTCTGCATGTCCCAATGTGCAACTATAACAAAGTATCATGAGAATGGCTATGCTGGTCCACCTAACCCAGTATCCTATCTTCAGACAATGGCCAGTGCCAGATGCTTTAGTCATCTCTTTTCCTAGTTGAACAGTTCCAGTCTTTTAAATTTTTCCTTGTATGGAAGTTGTTCCATACCCCTACTTATATTTGTTCCTTCTCTGTGCCTTTTCTATTTCTAATGTATTTTTGAGGTGGACCAGCAAGAACTGCATGCTGTATTCAAGGTGTGGGTGTACCATGGATTTATAGTCACATTATATTTTTTACCTTATTCTGATGGCTTTGTTGACTGCCACTGCATACTGAGTTCTCCAAAACATCTTCTGTCCACGATGATTCTAAAATCACGTTCTTGAGTGGTAACAGGTAATTTAGACCCCTCATTTTGTATATATAGTTGAAATTATGTTTTCCAAAGTACATTGCTTTGCATTTATCAATGCTGAAGTTCATCTGTCACTTTGTTCCCAATCACCCAGTTTTGGGAGATCCCTTTGTTACTCTATGTAGTCTACTTTGGACTTAACTAGCGTGACTAATTTTGTGTAGTTGGCAAACTTTGCCACATCGTGTTTATCTCTCTTTTTCAAGATTGTTTATGAAAATGTTGAACAGTACTGGTCCCAGAACAGATCCTTGGGGGACTCCACTGTTTACTTTTAGCATCTCAATCATCCAGTGGCCCCAATGATTATTTGGTAGGCTTCCTGCTTCTGATATTCTTAAATATTTGTTGTTAGTTTTTCGGTCCTTCTCTAGTTGCTTTTTTGATTTCTTTTTTGGCTTGCCTAATTATACTTGATTTGCCAGACTTTATCCTTAGTAAGATTTGACTTTCACTTTTCAAAGGATGTCTCTTTGCCACTAACCACCTCTTTTTTCTGTTTAGTCATGGTGGCATTTTTTGCCTTTTTCAGGTTTTGGGTTTTTTTTTTAAATTTTGGGTATATGTTTAGTTTGAGCATCTATTATGGTGTTTTTAAAGTTTGTTTAAATTTACATTAAATTAGCTTACTCGTTGTATAGTTTTCTCTTGTGAAGTGAAATGCTACTGTGGTGGGTTTCTCTTGTATTTCCTCCCCTACAAGGATGTTATATTCAAGTACATTATGATTGCTGTTACTGAGCAAACCCAACAATAATTTGGGATTTCAACTATCACCTGTCATCTCATGATGGGACGCAGAGACAAAATTTCTAGACACCATTAATGACTGCTTCTTGAAGTCAGCTTGTCCTGGAATCCACAAGGG
Source organism: Pelusios castaneus (assembly GCA_007922175.1). Classification (NCBI taxonomy): domain Eukaryota; kingdom Metazoa; phylum Chordata; order Testudines; family Pelomedusidae; genus Pelusios; species Pelusios castaneus. The sequence goes on from ML686049.1 coordinate 1,383,537, forward strand.
GTTAGGCACTTTTTGATTTAGTCCTTAGTGCAGCACAAGGTCTGGTCCAAGAGGTGGACAACTTTTCTAGGTATATAGAAATAATGTACTTGAAGGACACAACATGTCAGTGTTATCAAGAAACTGAAATGCACTTTTATTCATTTCAGTATTCCAGAGCAGTTAGTGATGGACAACACTGCAGCAGAACTTAAGTGAAATATGATTTTGATCATATTATTAGCAGCCCACATTCACCACAAGAAATGGCGAGGCTGAGAAAGCAGTACAGTCAGCCATGAAAATCCTAGCTGCAGGAAGATTAAGTCCTTGTTCTTCTGAGCTATAGATCAACAGCACCAGCAGCTACTGGATATAGCCCAGCATGACTTCTGATGGGAAGACAACTCAGAACTACTGTTCCAACTCTGGAAAAAAAATCTTTCTCCAGAGTAGCCAAATCCAGATAAAAGGCAAAACCCATCTCATGAACACTTTTACAATAGACAGGATCCCCTGTCGGCTGGAGCACACACCCTTCTTGCCCGGACCCTATGGGTCTGGGGAGAAGAGAGCGGGGCTCCTTCTGTCCGGGACCACTTGGGTCCAGGGGAGAAGGGAGCGTGGGGCTCTCTTCTGGCCAGGACTGCTCAGTCCCGGAGAAGGGAGTTCAGGCTGCGGCTCCCTTCTCCCCAGGACCCAAGTGGTCCCGGACAGAAGGGAGCCCTGTGCTCCCTTCTCCCCCAGACTGCTCGGGGCTGGTGGCTTGCTGTCTCGAGGAGAGCCAGCCCTGTGCGGGGCTATCTCTTCCAAGGACATGCCGTAAGCCGCCAGCAGCTTGTCTGTCCCTGCGGGGAGAGCCAGCCCTTGGCAGCTGGCTCTCCCCTGGACAAGCCCCGAGTGTAGACTCTCTAGGTCGACTTAATAAGGTCAACTTTAAGTCGACTTAATAAAGTCGACCTATCTTTCTAAGTGTAGACATAGCCTTAGAGAGCTGCCAGGTCTAGAATCTGGTGACCATATTTGTATCAAATTGGATAGGCAACTACAGTAGTCGAAAAGAAAAAGAATTCAGTGCTTAGATCATATGGCTCAAGACCCACAGTAGAGAGTTCAACAAAAGATGTCAACATCTGTAGTTTGTTCCTTAGAAAGAACAATCAGAGCAAAGACTATGGAGAAACAGATGCAGAATAACAGAAAGAGGATTCAAGAATTCCAAACCAACCTCTGTTTGTGAATGCAAATAATGGCCAGTCAGGTGACCAAAGTGTTGTTACTAGTGTAGTTAGAAAACCTGTACAATTCAGAGATACTTAACAGACTGATCTGTGCTGAACTTTAAAGACAATGTGATAGTATAAGTTTTGTAAATGATAGGAATGTAAAACTTGAGATGTAATACTCAACTGTACTGGGCTGTTCAGCCACTAGATGACGCTGCGCAATACCTTTATTGAAGCTAACCTCAGCCATACCTGATAGAATAGTAAAGGAACTTTCAGTGAACACATCTGGTGTGTGGTTAGTCTATATCTGGTACAGAATCCTGACCTCCTTCTAGCAGTCCTGCAGTGCAGCCTACTGTGTACAAGAAATACATGATACTACAATCATAGCATCGCTTCTATTGGTATGGTCAATTAATAGATTCATAGATTCCAAGGCCAGAAGGGACCATGATGTAGTCTGACCTCTAATATAACACAGATCTTTTAGAAAAACAGCCAATCTTGATTTAAAAATGCCAGTGATAGCATCTATCATGTTAGATTGTTCCAATATCAGAATCAGATTCGGTAGTGCAGCAGAATGAATTTGAAAGGAATCAGTAGGGTTATTATTAATATCAGAAAGAGAATTAAAACGCCAAGTGCTGTAAGAAAATATGCATTTCCCAACTCTTACAAGATTGAAGCATTTACCGTCTTCCAAGCGACTGTAATTCAGCAGCTGTTTCCCTGCCTCTTCTTTTAGCTGTAAAATATTTGAAACATCGAATCAGGTAGTTCATAGTGATATAAAGGGTCTGAGTCACCCATTTATTGGAAGAAGATTTGAAAATGTGAAACCGTGGGGTTGATTTACAATAATGTGCATATAGATCACTACATCTTCAAAGCACGGCATAAAATATTAGTCAGCACAGGACATGAATCCTTAGCTCCAGTACTTTAGAAATACTGATTTATATACAACATAAAGCCACACATGAGGGCTGACGGGAGTGTACATCTGTGCGCCTCAGACAAGTTCAATGACTCTGGGGCATCTAAGGACAGGCCATTCATTGCAATCCTGACAACCCCTTTTGAAAGATACTAGCCACTGTAGGTGCTGGGCTTGTGAAGAACAAGCCCTAAACTTGTAAGCTTTCTGATAAAAAGGACTGCAACTGTACGTAGTCCCTTCAAGGGCTGCTTGACAGAAAGGCTTTCTATAGCAACCGAAGGCAACACTGACAACAAATTAGGTGCAGAACACAAGAGGGCAGGTTTGAACTCAAATTTAAAAGAGTTCAGTCATGATGCTTTTCAATCACAGAATGACTACTACCAGGAATTCAAACGCACAGTACATCTGGAAAACTGGAAGTCTTCATTAAGATTAGGAGTTTAAACACAAATTAGGACAACCAAAAGTAAAGATTTCCACACCAAGGGGAGCCAAGTGGGATTCTGTTCACGAAAGTTGATGGGACAAATAAATTTGTTAGTCTTTAGAAGTGCCACAGAGCTCCTTGTTCGTTTTGCTGAACAAGACGACTATGGCTAACCCCCTGGTACATGTCTGAAGGATTTTATAATCTATCTATATTTTAATTTTTGCTGTGTGAGTGGCCATGGAAACTTCTAGAAAACCCTGGAACAGTTCCAGAAATTACAACAGTAATTATGACAGAAGAGAGAGAGAATATTACAACAGAAAAGAGAAATATTTGCGTTTATGGAACAAGGGCGTCTCTGGGGCCAAAAAATACTTGGGGCACAGGCCCCTCCCCCTCCCATGGTGGCCCCTCCCATCTCCCTGCCAGCCCTGATCCGGGCAGATCCAGCCCTGCATCCAACCCCAGGCCCTGCTGGCTGGCTGGCTGCCACCTGTGGCTGTGGACTGGCTCCGGCCCTGGGCTGAGCCAGCATGCTGGCTGCCGCCTGCGGTCCTGGGTCCGATTTGGCCCCGAGCTATGCCCCAAGCTGGCTGCCACCACCACCTACAGCTCTGGGCCCATGCCAAGCCCCGAGCCAGCTCGGGCCCGAGCCAGCCACTCCCCGTGGTTGGTAGCACTTTACAAAATTCTGTACCTTGCAAGCTGAGCTGCAACGGGTCTCCTAGTATCTATTTATGCTTTTAAGCTAATAGCTGTAAATACAATGAATGAGAGCATGGCTGCAGATCAAGTAGCATAAAGATGATGAAAAACAGAGATTCTCTTGTGTATGAGAGTCCCCGGGTGGTGGTGGGAAGCCAGTGTGTAGGTACCTTGTCCACTCCTGCCAATATGGAGCAAATGCAGTGAGCTAAGGCAGGGCTGGAGCTGTGCCACAGCAACAATTTAGGGCTATTACCAAGTTACAAGAAGCCATACAATGTGCCCTGGGATCAAACTGTCTTGGGAGAGGTGACAGAGAGGCAACTACACTGCCCCCATGTGTACCAGCTGGAGATCTGGGACACATGAGCTGGCCTAATATGCGGACAACTTACTGTAGCTGTGGGAACCGTAATTTATGATTTTCTTAACTACTGTGCATTTCAATTCCCAATCTTTGTGCTCTTTTCATAAAGATTTTTGCACTGAACTCAACATATTTTTAAACATTGTTAAAAGAAAAGAAAAAAGCTAAACCAAACTATATTATCCATGAAAGACAACAGAGTCTTGTGTTTCTTGTCTTTCTACAATAGACTAACACGGCTACCCCTTTGGAATTATATTATCCATGAGTGTTTCTAGCCAATTATGAAGATTGCACTCATGGTACAGGCAACTACTGAGAGAAGGGAGAGGGGAAAAAATCAAAGCATCACTGAAATAGATACAAATCACTTAAAGAAATGCAAGCATATTGCCAGTGCTTAAATAACAACTCAAGAGTGTCTTACTTGTGTCCGCAGTGTGACGTTGCATTGTTTATTCTCTTTAGCTGGATTGCTGGCCTGTACTGCAGAAGCAGATGGAGCATTTATTGAGGAATCCTTTGTTTCACATTTTAACAGAAGCTTATGAGGTAGCTGCTTTTGGCCTGACTCTGTTAAAAGAAAATAATTAGAAGCAGTGACTCCACAATTGCAGAGGTAATTAGAAAGCTTCTTGCTTTATTATGGGAGAAGAATGGTTGATTCTCGGAAAGAACTGCTTGATCATTTGCAATTTTCAATTGCCAGCAGATTGAGGGATGTGATAATTCCCCTCTATTCAACACTGGTCAGGCCGCATCTCGAATACTGTGTCCAGTTTTGGGCTCCCCACTACAGAAAGGATGTGGACTAATTAGAAAGAGTCCAGCGGAGGGCAACAAAAATGATTAGGGGGCTGGAGCACATGACTTATGAGGAGAGACTGAAGGAACTAGGCTTATTTAGACTGCAGAAGAGAAGACTGAGGGGAGATTTGATAGCAACCTTCAACTACTTGAAGGGGTGCTCCAAAGAGGAGGGAGCTAGGCTGTTCTCGAGGGTAACAGAGGACAGAACAAGGAGCAATGGTTTCAAATTACAGCTGGGGAGGTCAAAGTTGGATATTAGGAAAAACTTTCTCACTAGGAGGGTGGTGAAGCATTGGAATGGGCTACCTAGGAAGGTGGTAGAATCTCCATCTTTAGAGATTTTTAAGGCTCCGTTAGACAAAACCCTGGCTGGGGTGATTTTGTGGGAGTGATCCTGCTTTTTAGCAGGGGGTTGGACTAGATAACCTCGTGAGGTCCCTTCCATCCCTATTATTCTATGATTCTATGTCTGTGGTGAGGGGGTGTGGCATCCCTCCAAGACTGAGAGGGAGGGACTCCCATTCAACCCCCCAGAAAGTGGGGCCAAGGAAGCCGTACCAGAAGCAGAAGGGCAGAGCCTGAACAGGACAAAGTATAAAGTGCAGGCCCTACCATTCAGTTAGGGGGGAGCTGCTGGAGGAGAAGGATGTTTCTCCCCTGGTGCTGGGACTCAGGACCAACCATGGCACCAGTGAAGAGCCACCCAAACTGCCTATTGGTGGAGCCTAGAGGACCCCTCAGAACTGCCTGTGACTTGCTGGAACTACCAGCTGCCAATGACCTGGAGGAGCCGCCTGACACTGGTGATGCTGGGGCTGCTCCTTGCGATTTACCCCATGGAAATGGATGATGACACAGAGGCGATGGAGGTAGCCCAGGGACAGCCAACCTCAGTCTGGCTGAGCAAGTGTCAGTGAGTTTTGGCTGGAGACCTGCTGACTCTGTGGCGGAACACTCTGCAACTGTTAGGGCCCTTGGCTGGGACATGGTGGAGTTGGGAGGTGCCTGCATCCCCTTGGCTCCCCAGCTGTGGGGCGACAGCCTCACCCGGGCCTATGGAGCCTTACCATGGTGATAGACTGCTGCCCTGTCTGTGGCGACAGACATAGAGACCTAATCCCCACCTAAAGCTTGTCCACACAATGAGACACAGTCGAGGGGCACATGGCCTCCCTCTGAGACTGACTGGGAGAGACAGGCCACCCCCTCTACACTGTTCTAAAAAATTAGCACTGTGCACATTGTGCACTCACTAGTGCCTGGGGCTTGCAGGAGTTTTACTAAAGAGTAAGCACAAAGAGGAGGCCAAAGGTCCTTGACACCCAGAGCAGCCAGTGGTGAAAAAGCAAATGAAAATGGCTGGGAGTGTGTTTTGTTTTGTTTAAATACTCTTTAGGCTCAAATAGTTGAGCTCACAAGGAGAGACCCACAGGACCTCAACAATCACTCCTTTACAGAAGACTGAACCTAGCAGCATGGTGGGTACATGCAACCTGGTGTCTGGATCTACAGTGCCAAATCTCAAAGGCAGTGAACTTTGTTTTTTTAACATGAACTGTAGTGAGTAGACAACAGAGTCTTGTGGCACTTTTAAAGACTCACAAGACTCTGTTGTCTTTCTACAATAGACTAACACGGCTACCCCTTTGGTAGTGAGTAGCTGAACTTTTCCCATTTAAAAAGATGCTAATTATTGAGTGACTTCCAAAATTAGTTAGAACAAAACAATACAAGGCTACATTTTAGTTCCTCCAGGATTTTCAGTATGGCATATTTCCAACCTTGTATACAGGCCTACTAAACATATTTGTATTAGCTACACTAATTGGTAAGAAGCAACTTACCAGGTTGGTTTCTGTTGCTATCAATATCCAAACTAGCTACTGACGAAGTCCCTTTATCTAGTGCATAGTTCTTCATTGTATTTCCCCTAGACATAAGAGAAAAATATAGATTTACCGGGTCTAGCTGTGAAGTAACATGAGTAAGAGGGCCCTGCAGTGTACCCCAATATGACAGAATGTTAATACCTGGTTTACACCCCTTTTCTTCCTCAAGATGTCTTTTCTACCAGTTACATTTTATAAAGAAGAGTACTCCCATCCTCTGGATGCAAGTACAAACAAGAAAAATATGACTGATTAAAGAGTATGCCATACATACCAAAGTCTCTGGTCTACCACTTTCTTTTCTACGAAAGTAAACAATTGTCTCCCCCAGCATCTGAGCAACAATTTTCTTAGGGCAGGTTTATGAGGTTCAACAAGGACAAGTGCAAAGTCCTGCACTTAGGACAAAAAAATCCCATGTACTGCTACAAGCTAGGGACCAATCGGCTAAGTAGCAGCACTGTAGAAAAGAATCTGGGAGTTATGGTGGATGGGAAGCTGGATATGAGTTAACAGTGTTCAGATCGAGGGATGTGATTATTCCCCTCTGTTTGGCACTAGTAAGACCACATCTGGAATACTGTGTCCAGTTTTGGGCTCTCCACTGCAGAAAGGATGTTGATAAATTAGAGAGAGTCCAGCGGAGGGCAACAAACATGATTAGGGGGCTGGGGCACATGACTTACTAGGAGAGACTGAAGGAATTAGGCTTATTTCGTCTGCAGCAAAGAAGACTGAGGGGGGATTTGATAGCAACCTTCAACTACTTGAAGGGATGCTTCAAAGAGGAGGGAGCTAGGCTATTCTCAGTAGTAACAGAGGACAGAACAAGGAGCAATGGTTTCAAGTTGTAGCTGGGGAGGTTGAGATTGGATATTAGGAAAATCTTTCTCACTAGGAGGGTGGTGAAGCATTGGAATGGGTTACCTAGGGAGGTGGTGGAATCTCCATCTCTGGAAACATTTAAGGCCTGGTTAGACAAAACCCTGGCTGGGATGATTTAGTGGGAGTGGTTCTGCTTTTAGCAGGGGGTTGGACTAGATAACTGCATGAGGTCCCTTCCAACCCTAAGATTTTATGGCTATGTCTACACTTGCTAGAATTAGTTAGTTTGAACTAGCATGGCCACACTGGAATGTTAGTTCGAACTAAGCAAGCACTTGCTTAGTTCGAATTAGCGATCCCCATTCATAGAATCATAGAATAATAGGGTTGGAAGGGACCTCACGAGGTCATCTAGTCCAACCCCCTGCTAAAAAGCAGGACCACTCCCCCTAAATTATCCCAGCCAGGGTTTTGTCTAACCGAGCCTTAAAAATCTCCAAAGATGAAGATTCTACCACCTCCCTAGATAGCCCATTCCAATGCTTCACCACCCTCCTAGTGAGAAAGTTTTTCCTAATATCCAACCTTGACCTCCCCAGCTGTAATTTGAAACCATTGCTCCTTGTTCTGTCCTCTGTTACCCTCGAGAACAGCCTAGCTCCCTCCTCTTTGGAGCAACCCTTCAAGTAGTTGAAGGTTGCTATCAAATCTCCCCTCAGTCTTCTCTTCTGTAGACTAAATAAGCCTAGTTCCTTCAGTCTCTCCTCATAAGTCATGTGCCCCAGCCCCCTAATCATTTTTGTTGCCCTCCGCTGGACTCTTTCTAATTTGTCCACATCCTTTCTGTAGTGGGGAGCCCAAAACTGGACACAGTACTCCAGATGCGGCCTGACCAGTGTCGAATAGAGGGGAATTATCACATCCCTTGATCTGCTGGCAATACTCCTACTGATGCAGCCTAATATGCCATTGGCCTTTTTGGCAACAAGGGCACACTGTTGGCTCATATTCATCTTCCCGTCCACCATAACTCCCAGGTCCTTTTCTACAGCGCTGCTACTTAGCTGATCGGTCCCCAGCCTGTAGCAGTGCATGGGATTTTTCCGTCCTAAGTGCAGGACTTTGCACTTGTCTTTGTTGAACCTCATGAGGTTTCTTTCAGCTCAGTGTTCCAATTTGTCCAAGTCTTTCTGGATCCTGTCCCTGCCCTCCAGAGTATCTACCATTCCCCCCAACTTGGTGTCATCCGCAAACTTACTAAGCACGCAGTCTATTCCATCATCAAGATCATTAATGAAGATGTTGAATAGAACCGGCCCCAGGACCGACCCCTGGGGCACTCCACTCGTTACCGGTTGCCAACCAGACATCGAGCCATTGATTCCTACCCGCTGAGCCCGTTGATCTAACCAGTTTTCGATCCACCTTACGGTCCACTCGTCCAACCCATACTTCCTTAACTTGCCGACGAGAATGCTGTGGGAAACTGTATCAAAAGCCTTGCTAAAGTCAAGGTATATCACGTCAACGGCTCTTCCCGCATCCACAAATCTAGTAATCTCATCATAGAAGGAAATCAGGTTGGTCAGGCACGTTTTGCCCTTGGTGAATCCATGTTGACTGTTCCTGATCACTCTATTTAACTCCAAGTGTTTCAGGATGGATTCCTTGAGGACCTGCTCCATGATTTTCCCAGGGATTGAGGTGAGGCTGACCGGTCTGTAGTTCCCCGGATCCTCCTTTTACCTTTCTTTCATTCATTTCAATGGCCGGTTAATTCGAACTAAGAAATTAGTTTGAATTAACATGGCCACATTGATTAATTCAAACTAGTTAGTTCAAATTAACCCCTTAGTTTGAGTACCCTATTCGAACTTATTAGTTCGAATTAAGGAAGCCCTTAATTCTAACTAACTAATGCCTAGTGTAGCCATGGCTTTAGTTAGTTCAAATTAAGCCTCCTTAATTCGAACTAACTTGCCAGTGTAGACATAGCCTATGATTCTATACTCAAACACTTAGTTCATGGCAAGCTTGGGTGTAAATCTACTCCATACTAACCTTCTTAGAGTTTTTTGATCCAGTCCCGTTGCAAAGCAAGGCAGAAGAAAGCACACTAAGGAACTGTTTGTGTGCATCAGCAGGGTCCACAAACAGTTCGTTAGTGTGCTTTCATCTACCCTGCTTTACAACAGGACTAGGTAAAAATGCATTAATGAACTGTTAATGCTTGTCTACATAGTGCACTAATGTACACCAGGTGGAGTATACATTCTAACACACAAAAGCATTGTGCATACTAATTGGCCATATAGACCCTCCTGGCATGTACTAAAAGTTCCCAAGAGCACATGGGTGTAGTATTCTGAAATGGGACTGCATCATCATGCACTAGGGAACTTTTCATGAGTGCCAGCAGGATCCACATGGCCAGCTGTTGTGCCCTGGTGTGCACTAGAATTCACACTGCAGCCAATGCACGTTGATGTAGACAAGCCCTTAGTATGCACCAGGAGGTTCCATACGGATAGTTAGTGTGTGGCAAGTTAACGTGGGGTAGATTCATACCCCACTTGCTGGCAACTAAATGGTCATTTACACAGGCCCCTACATTAATTTAAAATGGATTCAGATTGGATGGTCTAATATTGCTTTCATTGAAGACAATGGCAAAATGGCCAATCATGGGTCCCTAAGTTTCTCCTGAAAACAGTGGGAGGGGGGAAACAGTTATCACTGTTCAGGAAGCACTTAGAACCTCATGGGACAGGGATCACAATGGGTTTAGTCAGAGAAGGCAGAAAAATATGTTGACTTACATCTCAGGATTCAGGCACTCCACCCTTCTCCGTATATTGTTTCAGCTATGTAAATGTTATCAATATTTTGATAAATATTTGTAAGATGTTCTTGGGGTGTAAATTGGTTTTCAAGACTTGTATATGCTATTCTGTTTTACAGTATGCTGCACTATTTAAAATATTGTTGATTGTTACTTTGGTGAAACAAGGAGAGAAAAGAATTATGAATGTTGAGTGGAAAAAGGAAATCAGTAGGACTGGTGTATTTGGTTCATTAGGGAAGTTGTGCTGCAGATAGAGTTGTTTTACACTTGTTGAAAATTCAGTGGCCATATAGAGCAATCACTGAACAGACGGGTCTCTGTGTTTTTGGGTCTCTGGCTTAAATAAGATAAATGTTCAATAGTTATATTACAGCTGAGAACAATAGGAAGCAGGAGCCATTATTGCTCAGGGCAATCTAAACTTCCTCCATATAAAATATGAAGAAAGGGCAATCAATTAATTGAGAGCAACCTGAGGCAACAGTTCTATTGAGAATAATGGGAGATGGGAATCATTTTGTAATTTGGACAATTCTTTGAGCGTTTCTCTGGAAGAGAAGATTTATTGGCCAAGTTTTTGCTGACAGATACATTTTCTTTTATGAAGAATTCCCTTAATCCACCATTTCCTGCCCCAAAGTGTCTGTTTCAAATATACTCAAATTTTTCCTCTCACAATCTGTGGGTAATCAACACTATTTAAAGGTGTACACCCGGCCCAATTTTCACTAGTGTTCTGCACTCACAGCTGGGACCAGATTTTCAGAAGTGCTCAGTAGCCAGTAGCTCCCTGAGAGAACCCTGGGAACAACTTGGTGCTTCTGAGTTCTTTTGAAAATCTGGCCCGTCAACAATAAAAAGTTAGAACCCCGACAGATTTTAGCCAGTGATTAATTTCCCAAAGTCTTGCATTAGAAATTTAAAAGCTAAGAAACCTACACAAAAAATTAAAAGGTTGTAAGAACTGTCACGGTGAAAATTTCACAGAGAAAGACAACAACGTGTAGTGACAAAAATGGATGCCCCATTTTAAGCCTATTTCAGAATGGGATTTTAGCTACTGAAGCTGAACCAGCACCCTCCACCCTTGCAGGGTCCCAAAACTCAGGCTTCAGCTCAAATCCTGAATGTCTACACAGCAATTTTTTAGCCCCAGGTGCCTGAGTCAGCTGCCCCAGGCCAGCCATCAGTTTTTTATCCCTGTGTAGACATACCCATAGATTCCTGATGGTAGAGGATTTGTTGAATTTATTTCCAGGGATTTTGTCTATATGGCAACGGAACAGCAAATCACTATGCAGGGTACTATCAATTAAATACAGAATAAACATATTCTTACCGTATGTTTTCTTTTTCAGCAAATAAACTCTCCTCTTTTCCCTTTAGGGCAAAATGCAGTTTGGCAGCTTTTCTTTCACTCTCCCTAATTATTATATCATCTAAAAACAGGAAAGATTATTTGAACATTTTGTATTTTATTTTATTTTTTTTTTTGCATATAAGCATACTAGGCAACAGTTGTTAAGCCTCTATATGGCATAACCACAACTTGGGAAAGTGAAATATTAACAATTAAACCCTTTCCCACAGCAGGTAAGATTCCATTAATTAATAGAAAACTGATAACAAATTAACCTATCCAAAGACTAAAGATATGTCATCCAATTTGGAATGTATGAGAGGGTCTTACAGTGCATTCGCTAATATTATTACCAAACTATCCACAACAATACTCAGTGTATCCATTTATTAACAAGTTGATTCAAAATCAGAAGGGAATTAATTTTCAGACTCTGGCCCTGGCTGATCATTGGAGGGAAAGGGCCCAGAGGTGTGGCTCTCTGCAGAGAACACCCCACTGCCCAGCACAGACAATCTGACCCAAAGAATCAAGAAGATTATAACTCCTGCAATAGGATATATTACAGAGATATCTCCCCTATGGGAGAATCCCATTCAGGGCTTTGAGGACCATAACTAACACTTTGAATTGCACTCAAAGAATAATAGAATCATAGAAGATTAGGTTTGGAAGGGACCTCAGGAAATCATCTAGTCCACCCCCCTGCTAAAAGCAGAACCAAGCCCAACTAAACCACCCCTGCCAAGGCTTTGTCAAGCTGCACTATAAAAACCTCTAAGAATGGAGATTCTGCCAATAAAATAATCTCCTATTCCTGTACAGAGCACTCGTGTTACACACTCAGAGCAGCTCAACCTCCTTAGAAGTGAGTTACAGTACTTCTGCTCCAGCTGAAGTCTTCAGGTACTTTTCAAGGACAGCCAGAAGCACACTGTCATAATTGGCTAGGCATGGGATGAGCTGTGACTGACCCTCTTTCTCCGTGCTCTTATTCCCTTACTTTCATTAACTACTCCTTTCTGGCAATTCACTGTCACTCTCCCACATCCAACTCAAAACAAATATATAGCTCAACACCCAAACATGTAACTAACTCAAAATTGCACCAATTATCATTACATTCATTGGTTTATATGTTACAGCTCCTTTCCCATCCTTCACTTTTATGTCTGCTCGCCCAGGCAGGAATAATCTGTGTAGGACTCAATGTAATATGACTCAAATCCCAATTTGCAACAGAGCTATCTGAGCTAATCTTATGGTTGTTACAGAAGCCATAAAAGATCCCAGTTGATTATAAAATCGGTGTGGACATTTGTTACAGGGTGACTGACCCTTTAAGAGGGAGCAGAGCCTGGGTAACTGTGCTGCACCAGCTAATCCAGGGCTGGTCTACACTTAAATCTCAGCACCTCTGTAGTGCTTCAGTGAAGATGCTTCCTGTGCTGACAGGAGGGCTTCTCCCACTAGTGTAGACATGCCACTTTCTGAGGGGCTGTTGCTATAACAATGGAAGAAGCCCTCCTCAACATAGTGTTGTCTCTATTAGGGGTTATGTTGTCTTAACTGCATTGCTCAGTGGGGTGGATTTTTCATACCGCTGAGCAAGTGTAGTTATCTCAACCTGATTACCTAGTGTACACTGGGCCTCTGAGTAGGCTTTAAGGGTACGTCTACACTGGCAATTCATGTCGACTTAAGGAGGCTTAAGTCGACCTAAACAAAGCTGTGTCCACGCTGGCTTTTTATTACGTAGACTTAAGCATTTCCTTAAGTCGACTTAATAACACCTTGTTTTAGGTCAACTTAAATCGACTTCTTAAGTTGACTTAAAGCCAGTGTGGACGGGGATTAGCACCTAAATCGACCTAATTAAGTTGACTTAAAGTGTTAAGTCGACAAGGGGCTATGTCTACATTAGAAAAGTTACATCGACTTTCTTAAGTCGACTTAATAAGGTAGACTTAACAAATCGACCTTATTAAGTCGACTTAACAAAGTTGACGTAACTTTTCTAGTGTAGACATAGCCTAAGAGAGGGCACCTGACCTAGGCAAGTAAGAATGACCTGATGAGTCAGAACCAGGAAGCAAGTTTTCCCAGAGTCCCATGAGATGGGAAGCAGAATGAGAACCTGGAAGGTAGAGAGGAAACATTTCCTGGGAGTTATAGCTCAGGATGAGCTGCAGAACTGTGTTCATTTAGTTTGCTTAAGTTGAGGACAATAAAATCATCTGAAAGGGACTCTGGGTGTGGCAGTTGATCTCTTGCAGGCTGGGGAGAAGCCCTACCTTATTACAACACTGAAATCAATGTCCACAGCAAAATACCTGGTGATTCCAAAGCCAACCCTAAACAGATCTAAGGCAAATTGACAAGGAATTTAGGGGAGCAAAGTGTTGCTGTTCAATACCAGGCTCCATCGTAATTTTAAGATAGGATTTAAGTACTTAAAACAAACTTTTAAAGAGTGCCTCTGATTAGGAGCTTAACTTTCACTGACAAGATTTAGTTCCCAAGGGGTAGCCGTGTTAGTCTATTGCAGAAAAACAAAAAGAGTCCTGTGGCACTTTTAAAGACGAACAGATTTATTTATCACATGAGCTTTTGTGGGAGAAAATCCCACTTTGTCAGATGCTTTGAAGATGGGAAATTTACAGAATGGGAGGAAATTAAATGCAGGGAAGTGTTTGACATAGGATCAGGTCCAGCTGTAACAGCAAATCAAAATAGACGTTAGGATTCAAATACTGGGGAACAGCACATAGAGGAAGGTGAGCTCAAATCACCTGTTGTAATGAGAGACTACGGATTCTTCTCTCATTACAACAGGTGATTGGACCTCACCTTCCTCTATGTGCTGTTCCCCAGTGTTTGAATCCTAACATCTATTTTGATTTGCTGTTACAGCCTGACCTGATCCTATGTCATACACTCCCCTGCATTTAATTTCCTCCCATTCTGTAAATTTCCCATCTTCAAAGCGTCTGATGAAGTGACAAGATTTAGGTTCTCTTGGTGCCTGAATCACTTTTGAAAATGTCACTGAGGCCTGATCTACACCACAAGGCTAGGTCGACATAAGCTGTCACCCAGCTGTGGAAGGGTCTTACTGACATAAGTGCCTTTCTATGCTGGTTTAGTAACACCACCTCCCTGAGCAGCTTAGTCATGGTTGATGTAATATGGTGGACACAGTGTCAGTGGAGACACTGCACTAGTTAGCTGGCCGTTACTGCCTTTCAGAAGCCATCCCATAATGCCCCACACCGACAAGAAAATCAATACAAGTGATGCACACCACTGTCACAAGAAGCCAGGCATGTGCACACACAAGCAGATTAATAACTGTGATGGCTATCTGCTGACGTAAGTTAGGTCAACATAATTTTGTCACATAGACATGGCCTAAGTTACTGAAGGCTCTTGTAAATTTTAGCCCAAGTTTACTTACTTGCATTAGTCCCGTTTGGGCTTGGGGGGCTTCATACATGCAGAGACAGGGGCAGAATTATTTTTCCCTGATTCTTAGTGCACTGAACTGAGAAAAGCTAGCCAACACAGGGCATATTTCACTTTACAGTCTACTGCCATGACAACAGCTTGCAAAGTCGGACACACTGCTTTGACTCCAGCTCTTTCACATGGATTCTATCATGAAGTCATAAATGTGCTTTTATCTTCAGTTATTTCCATAGCAACAGACTGCAATGTGATGAATTCAGGACGAAGACTTAATTCTAGGTCCAGCATAAAGTGATGGGGGGGGGGGTGTCTAATCAAATATCTTCAACTATGGTAGGGAAAAATCACAATTATAACAAACTAAACCGAACTGCGGCCCTGCACAGACTGTAGAAGTAGTGTTTTTTACACTAGTCTTTTCTGCTGCATCAGTCAGATCAGCTCATTTTACTAGCCATACAAAATCTTACTATCTTTATTCTAGGCAGTCCTGTAGAACTAACAGAACATTGGGAGATGGAGCAAACGTCTTTTTGGTTCAAGCATTAGCAACATCTTCCTACTTCTAAACTGAGCAGATTTGATGTGGAATGACTGAGACACGAGTCCATAGTGTTATTTTTATTGTCACTTTTCAGAGTAAATTTGCACTTTAATAAACAAAAATGTACGTCAAAGTAATTTAAAGTTACTAAGTTGAACACAGAAATCAGGAAGTGAGATAGATACTGTTGGGTTTAGTTTTTTTTTGCCTGGCCTACAGCAGAATATTAAATCAGCTTAACTACATTGCTCAGGCATGTGAAAAATCCACAGCCCTGAGTGAGGTAGTTAAGTGACCTAAATACATGTGTAGAAGCACTAGATTGAAGGAAGACTTGTTCTGTCAACCCAGCTACTGCCTCTTGGTGAGGTGGATTACCTGTGTTGATGGAAGAATCCCTGCCATAGAGAGAGTTTACACCCGTACAGCTGTAGCGTTTCAAGGGTAGACAAGTTGTTAGTAATGGCCCATATTTAACAGAATAGACATTAAGGACCAGATCATGAATGGCTCTTGCATTGATTCAGAGGATTCTTGGCCACTTTGCACAAGGCCCAATCACATTTCATACTTGCTTTCACTGTGTGCTCCTGGGACTGTAAGTCATCCCGCAGTGAGCTAGAAGTTGAGGAATGAAGGTAGGGCTATGACCCTGCACTCCCCTCCATGCTGGTTTAGCAGGCTGACCATCCAGTGGGTAAGAGCATATGGATCCACCTCCTTGCATCCTAGACATCTTGGGAGCTATGGCTCTGTCTTAAAGGGACAACCGTATCCCAATATATTAATGCACAGCACACATGACAGGTAGGACTGGGTGCACTGCCTATTAAGGCAGTAACGCCTATTACATTCCCATTGTAAGATCCCATTTTCAATAGCTAATAATTTTGCCAAACTTTAACCATTTGGGCTAAAAGTTTCCATGCTGAGTGTCTGCCTCAGGTTGAAGTCTTTTAGAAACCTTCAGCCGGAACAGTTCAGCCAAATTCTAAGAACGGGGCTGGGAAAAATAAAGTGGTTTGCCCACATTAAAATATTCTGGCAACCTTTTCTCTTAAAAGCAGTGTACCCAAGCTTTGGCACTGGGACTTGAATTTTGGAGTTGGGACATGTGGGGGTCTTCCAGGATGTGTCTTCATCACATCTTTGAAAATCCACCAAAATATTTTGGCCAAGTTTCAAGACTTTGGGGGGAAAAAAATCTAAGTTCTTATGTGCCAGGTAAAAAATGCCTTATCATGATAGACTCAAGGAGCTCGATCTATTTGACATAAAGAGAGATTAAGGAGTGCCTTAATTTCAGTGTAAGTAGCCAGGCAGGGAACAAATATTTACTAATGGGCTCTTCAGTCTAGCCGATCCTATCACTTGAAGATGAAGCTAAACAAGTTCAGACTGCAAACCAGGTGTAAATTTTAACAATAAGAGTAGTTATCCACTGGAACAACTTAGTAAGGGTTGTGATGGAGTCTCCTTTACTAGAAATTTTTAAATCAAGATGGATGTTTTTCCTCAAAGATCTGCTCTGGGTTTGGGGAAGTTGTCTGGCCCATGTTAGACCAAGAGTCAGACTGGATGATCACAGATTCTGGTCCTGGAATCTCTGAATCTGTGACAGCAGCTAAATTCCCCAAGGATTCCATGCTTGTAAGCTTTTCCCTTCTGTTGCAGCTCTGGGGCATCGTGGGCTGTGTCAGGTACACGTCTGGGCACCTGCACTGAGAGCTGGGAGTCTATTTTTGTTCTTTTCTCTGTGCTCAGGTGGCCTAGAAAAGGAAGCTGTGAAAGTCAAATTCAGGCAACCTTAATTTTGGCATTTCCTAACTTTTGAGTACTTGACTTTGCAACCTAATTCTTTTTATATGTGTGTAAAATTTGGGAATAGATTGCACCTGGATGCTTCTCAGGTGTAGGCAGTGAAGAGCTAGGTACACTTTTTTGGTATGTCTACACTGCAGCTAGGAGCTGCTATCTCCAGCCCAGGGAGATAGACAGGTGCAAGCAATGTGGACATTGTGGCAGTCAGACTCAGAAGTCAGCTAGGCCTGGCCTCATGTGTCTGTCCCGAGCCCCTGCCTGTGCTCCCCGCATCCACACTGATTATTTGTAGCATTCTCACTCAAGCAGGGAGAATCACACCGCCCAGCTGCACTGTAGACACAACCCCCTTGTGTCCCTTTGCAGTAGCCAGGGACAAATGCAGTCTGATCACTCCTTGCAGTACAGAGACTGCTGCTTCCTCGCACTTTCAGACATGCAACACATCTCAAGTGGGAAAGGGAAAGAAGATGATGGGACCATGCTTCCCACTTCCCACAATTACCGTTGGGGCAGCATGGCTCTACACTGCTCCCAACACATGTTCCTAAACAGGTAGACTAAGGGCAGTTGGACCTCAAATTTACAGCAGCACTGATGCAGTGCTTCTGCTAAAGACACTCTAAGCCAACAGGAGAGAGCTCCCCTGTTGGCTTAATAACTCTGCCTCTGTAAGAGGTGATAGCTATGTTAGCAGCAGCAGCTTGCCTGTTGGAATAGTGCAGTCTACACTGGTGCATAGGTTGGTATAACTGCATTGCTCAGGGGTGTGGATTATTCACACCCTGGACAACATAGTTACACTGAAGTAATTTTCTAGTGTAGACCAGGGCTGAGCCTTTAGGAAGCAATACTGGAATAAAAAAACTGAAACAACTTTATGGCTAAGTCAGCATTATTAGGAGCACCTTGTGTTTTTTATTTCCTAGGCTGAGCATTTAAATTTGAAAAGTCACATTAATATAATTGTTTGCTTTGATTTTCTAAGAAACAGAAGGAAAAATACTGTGCTGTTAATCTTGAGCAGCTTGTAAATTCCCTGAACAACAACTACTGAAAGAGCAGAGATTACAGATTTTGCCAGCTTCACCTGCAGAACTTGGCAGAACCACAATTTTCATGATTATAAACTCAGTAGGAAGGCAGTAGCCTGAGGAGCTGAAGCACCCATCGGAGAAAGGCACCTTCCCGTGGTGTGTATGAACTGCCACAATGTGATTTTGTTTGACAGTGATCCAGTAAGAAGAGATTGGTGCTACTGAATAGTGGGATTTTCTCCCATGAAAGCTCATGCGATAAATAAATCTGTTAGTCTTTAAAAGTGCCATAGGACTCTGTTGTTTTTCTACAATAGACTAACATGGCTACCCCTTTGGAATTTGACCCCTTTTCTTTAGCATTCAAAACTCTCACCCAGTTTCCCCAGGATTTGTAGCGTGTAGACAGTGAACAGTCTGTAATCAGATTCTTTTCTGATAACTGGGCTGAGGTGCAGATCCAGCTCTGTGAGGACTGGTAATGTTTGGAGGCGTGACACTTCCAGTAAGGATGAGATATGATTGTAATATAAGTTCAGATTTTGTAACAAATATAAATATTCAATACCCTGCAAGGAGAAAAACAAAGTTTTATATACTTAAAAGAGGAGCAGCATGCTATAGTCTTTAGAGCACTAAACTGGGAGACTTCCAAAGACATGCTGTGGCACACAGGTCAAATCTTTTACATTCTTTCTGCCTCAATTTCTCTATCTGTAAACTGGTGATAACTAAACTTACGTATACCTCTATAAAGCACTGTGAGATATACTGATAAAAGGCATTCTAAAAGGTTTCTTATCCTGTGACCCAAATAGAGATGGACAGCAATTCAGAATAACTGCTGATAAGCAAACATCATTTAGCTCATCAGTTCTCAATGCCTACACTCTCTCTCAAGTGCATTTCACAGCACATGTGGCTTACCATAAACCCGTTTGTCTGTCTGAATAATTTGGAGGGCTCCAGTCACAATCAGTGTTAATTTCTGCTGAATGGTGCTCTAAATTCCTTTTGGCGTGCAAAGTCAAAGCAGTCTGCCTACCTCTTGGTGCATTGGTTCTTATGTATGAAATTCCCGTCAACTCTAAGAAGGAGTGGCACAGGGTTTACTGTTCTCTGCTAGGGCACTCCCTTGTGGCTCATTTAGAGACTAACTCTTGACCAATCTGATACTCTTTCCTTTGGTTTCCCATCCTGTGATCTCACTTCCTCTGGAGTCAAGTTGCACCCTCTTCATAGCTTGGAACTCAGCCACGTCGCTATAGTCCTCCCCTTCAGGGGTCTAAGTCCCACTGGACAAACTGTCTCAGGTCTGTCTCAGTCCAGTCTGTGCCACTTTCCCAGTAGCCAATAGCGGAACATGGGCCCAACCACTACTCTAGCTTCCAGCCTGGAGACCCTATACCCCAGCCACAGTCTGCCCAATCTCAGACCCTATTGCTGTTTCCCCCAGCTCTCTCCTACTTTTTCCCCCATCTCTTAGTCTTTGTCACTTCCTCTGCTCTCTGCAGTGACTTCTCCCCTTCTCAGGTTGTTGCTAGTCTATAGTCCAAAGAAGGAACTCAGACACCAGTCTTGTTAACAGTGTCATCTTGATCCAAGTTTAGATGTGTAAACAGATAAGTGGTAAAAATGCCAGTGACCACAGGGATATACCTTCAGCTGGGGGTCACTGTATTTGGCTTCTTTAAAGAGAAAAGGGGCCAGTTCTGCCTGTGCAAGAATAGTGACTTCCCAGCATAAGGGGGCAGGACTAACTGGGGTCAGGAGGAAGGCTGATAAAAAACCTGGGCCTTATAAAAGGGCAGAAATCTCTATTTGGAGGAGAAATCAGAAGGACCAACTTGAATGCCTATGAAAGGCCCTTAAATAAGGTCAGGAAGACGAAGGGAACTCCAAGGAAGCAGCCTGAGAGTCAGGGCTCTATTCCAAAGCACGGAAGACTGAAAAATAGCCTAGAGAGGCTGAGACTATGGGAGGAATTCTGTAAAAGCAACACCCTATCCCTAGAACAGAGAGACCTAAAAAAGCTTAGAGGAACAAAAGAACTCTCTTTTTTTGGACTTTTGTTACCTGGGAAGGTGGTTGAACTCTGAGAGTGACCCAGCTGTGATAAAGGGAAACTGAGGCAGGGAACTGTAGCACCACAAAAGAGTGCTTGAGACACAGCAATACAGCCATGTTTGCTAAGAGATAACTATAAAAGGGGTAAGAGTTTCACTGCAGAGAAAGTCAACCCAGAGGAAAAGGAGCTTAAAAAAGCCCTGTAGAATAGTTGCTCTGAAACTGAGGAATTGGACATCTTTGAGTGCTTGTCTATGCAGCTGAAAAAGGGAGATACAACTTCTTTTGGGTTTCTTTTGGTTGATGCTATGTTGTCAAGAGTGAATCTCACTGCCTTTACGGTTTGGTTCTTTGTCCCTCCCCCTCCCCCCCTTAGCTTTGTTATGAGGGAGAAGTAGAATTGCTTTTCCAGAAGATGGGCTAGTCAATTTTCCTACCTAAAAGGAGAAAACAGAATTTCTTGCCTGGAGGAGGGAATGGGACTGCCTAGTTACTAAAAGAGAAGCCATGAAAAGGTTTTTCCTGCGCAATGGGAAAGGAAACCAGTTTGCTTTAGTCATCAAATTGATTAGATTTTTGTAAAAAAATATTTTTTTAATCCTTTATAACAGCAAACCTCTTGCAAAGGCACTTGAGAGCAGAGAATGATGAACTTACCTCTAGACTATCAGATTTTTGGACAGATCTAATGATTGCAAGCTTTTAAAATTTTTGAAGGCATCTCCAAGGGAGTGGATTTTCCCAGTGTATGTTCCCTGCAGTGAGAGGGACTCCACCTGTTCTGAAAGGAAAGAACTTGTAAAGGTCTTAAGGATTTTCCAAGTTTTGGAAATATGAATGTAACATATTTTAGAATGTTCAATAAATCCAGTTTAAATAGCTCCTTGTATGTACAAAGAGTCTCCAACTACTTGTTTTTTTTTAGATCTCTCTTGGTCAGTAACAGTGAGTTGATGTGCCTCCCCCTGACCTTTTTTGAGAGAAAATCAGACCCCTCTAGAATTTTGTGGCGATTTCCCCAGGAAAGAGGGAAAATCACCATAGTGGTTCCTTTAAAATAACCCTTATTTCAGGATTGTAGTGTGCACCACAGAAGATTGATTTGTGTTGCTGATGTCATAGCACTTACAGCTCCACATTGTCCACGGAAACTAGCCTGAAGAGGAAATGGAATGCCCAGTTTAACACTGCAAGCTTTCTTGCTGTAGAAGCTTTTATACCCTTATTATAAAATAACCCTCTATTGATCCAGGGTTGCTTTTTTAAAGTTTGAAATAAGCATCTTAATGATTTGCTCCTTTTTCATTCAGCACTCATCTGTTTTATGAATTCTGTGTGGTGTTCTTCCCCATTCTGGTTTTAATGACATTGAAATTAATATGGCTGAATGTATTTAATGACTTTGGCTTAAATAGTGCTTTATTTTGCTGGTGTGTGTCACAGTATTCACACTGGGGAAATACTGCGCACTGGTAAAGTAAGCAGGTGAGTCCCCCCCAAAATGCCATAGAACGCCTCTGGTACTTCCAAAACTATCACTCATAAGAAGTGGCAGGGCTGGAACGCCCAGAACAAGTGTCAGAATGGCGTTCTCAAGCACTCTGGCATGACTTGACCTGGGGAAGAGTGCTTCTTACAGGTCTGCCATGCCCTGCTGGCTTCTCACTGTGTTTCTCTTCCAATTGTCTGCCACCATCTTGACACACCTTGGTCAATCTTGAGTTTACTACTGTCACTCAAATCATAACATGAAGACCATGCATGGATAAGCTTTGCAAAACCTCAGCTTGAAGAAAGAAACACTTAAGGGGCTTTGCTGAAAAAGGATTTTGCTGTATGTTAAAGACTAGTAATTATCTCCACAACAGCTCAGTCTCTGCCTGGAGTTTGTACTGAACTTTAGAAGATTTGGTCAGGTGAGGACTCTAAATTGCTATTATCACTCCCTTCCCGTGTGATCTGATCACATACTGTGCCTGGCTTAATGTGCCCTTGTCTCAGCATCTCTGGATGCTACGACCTAGCTTGTAGCTCTCTCCTCTGATATGGCTAACATTATGCTGCTACAGCAATGCAAGAAATAGAATTCTCGTCATTCCAGTTTTACTTTTTATGAGTCTGTTGATTGCATATACTCAACTGATCTCATCTACACGAGGTCAGATCAGGTGATCATAGTGGTCCCTTCTGGCTTTGGAATTCATGAGTCATAGCCAATGTACCAGTGTTTTGTTTATTCACTTGGGACACGAGAGACTTAGTTTAAATCCCCACTGTCTGTCTGGTTCAAAATAAGAATTTTTGGACCAAAACAAGTTTTCCCACTTTCCAGGTGTGGGTCCTAATCAATGACCTTTTGGGTATTCTGGCTGGGGGGGGGCACTCACTCAGTCCTTCCTGTTGAAGCTGTTACCCTCTCTATGAATAATTCGTATTGGAGCAGGGACCTTCCTGTAACACAGGCAAGTGGACTAAGCACTGAGCTATAGAGAGACAAAGTGGATGAGGTGATATCTATTTTTTTTAATTGGATCAACTTCTGTTGGGGTTGGTCTACACTAGAAAATGATATTGAGTTGTGTATGGGGACAGGGGGAGCCAACACACCCCTGAATGATGTAGTTAACTCCACCTAAGTCCTTAAGTAGACGACAATGTTAGGGCAAAGGCAGGATTCTTCTGTCAATTTAGCTTCTGCCTCCCACGGCAGTGGATTATCTACACCATAGGGAGACCCTTTCCTGTCAGCGTAAGTAGTATCTACACTGAAGTGATGCAACTGCGCCACTGTAGCATTTGAAGCATGGACAAGCCCTTGGCGAAGGAGATAAGCTTTCAAACTACACAGAACTCCAAGTCTTTGAAAGGTACTCAATGTCACAACTAAATACAGAGTGGAACATGTTGTTTGGCATAAGCAGTTAATATGTATCCTAAAAGACCATTCAAGGTGCAGTGGCATGTGAACACCTCTTATGTTATAGGACAAAAAGTGGGGTGGGGGTTTAGTTGTTGTAATAAGACACATATCTGGTGTCTTTATGGAGAACCATGATTTTTAATAAAAACAATGGCTATGTCTACACTTGTTAAGTCGACTTAATAAAGTCCTGTGGCACCTTAAAGATTAGCACATTTCTTCAGGCATAAGCTTTCATGGGGTTCAACTGATCCATCTGATGAAGTGAGTTGCAGCCCATGAAAGCTTATGTCCGAAGAAATTTGTTAGTCTTTAAAGCTATGTCTACACTTACAAAGTTGTCGACTTTGTTAAGTTAACTTAACAAGGTCAACTTTAAGTTGACTTATCACCAGAGATAGCCGTTATATTGTCTTTAAGTTGACTTAATAAAGTCGATTTAGCATTAATCCCCATTTACACTGGCCTTAAATTGATTTAAGGAGTCAATTTAAGGTTTAAGTCAACTTAAAAGTAGGTGTTATTAAGTCAAATTAAGGAAATCCCAGTGTGGACGCGGCTTTGTTTAGGTCGACTTAAGCATCCTTAAGTCGACATAAATTGCCAGTGTAGATGCACCCTAAGGTGCCACAGGACTTTTATCGTTTTTGCTATATAGAGACTAACACGGCTACCCCTCTGGAACTTATGATTTTTAGTGTTTAGCATTAGCACCTAGCTTGTCTCCCTACTATCTTGGAACCAACATGGAAATAAACACATGCCAAAAAATGCAGCTGTAGAATCATTCTCTCCTGCCCAATGGATAGTTAATGATTCATACAAATTGGAGCACCTCGAAGAGTGGAAGAGATATACCAGGACAGAATTCCTAACAGCCCACTGACACTCATTTCTGAGAGGAGAGATCTGGGTTCAAGTCCTTGCTTTGAATCAGGCAGAATAGGGATTCAAATCTGGATCTCACAAGGGAGTTCCCTAGTTACTAGGCCATGGCTACCCACGTGCCACAATGGCTGTCTTTTATGTATGTCCCGATCCGGTGGACGCAGCATGTATCTATTGCTTGGGCCCTGCAGGGGAGATAGATGGCAGGGGGAACTTAGTTTGAGAATCATGCTAGTGCTTAGTTGCCAACTAATGCAGAAGTGTCAAGACGTAGGTGATTCTGTTCGTGCCCAATGGTAAAAGCTTAGGCATCTCAGGACTTTACCTGGCAGTTGAGTAATGTTTTTTGTGAATGGGAGTGGGCTGAAGTGTTGGTCTTAAGTACCTTAAGAGTTAGCAACCTAAGTCCTCTTGTGAATCTAGGCATTAGTGGATGGTGCTTTTCTTCTTGCTTTCCTGCTGTTTATTGTTCAGGAGTTGTCATGCTCAAAGCTGACAGAATTTGCAGCTTGCAAGTGTGCATGCAAAAGAAGATACACATTTCTCTCACTGTGTAGACAACTAGGCACCAAAAGAGAGATTTAACAGACTGCCTTGACTGTCAGATTTTTCCAATTCAACAATCCATCTGAATCCTGCCACTCTTTTGCATCTGTTCACACAATTGCAGGATGAACTAGAAAACGCTGCTGATAATATGGAGGTATTGTCTGATCCCCACTAAGTGCTTGAAGCACTTTATCTATAGGAATGTATTACTTCAACAGGTCCTTGTGGATCTTATATAAAAGTCACTAGTGTGAAGGTCCCCTGTCCATTACTATTTCATCTATTGCCATAAACTTCAATTTTGTATGGAAGTAAGGAGGTACATCAACTGACAGTTGTTAGTATCAGAATCATATAAACTGATGCTGATTTCCCCCTATTGCTGTGGATTGGTAGATGGCTTCATATCACTGGAACACTTTTTGCTGTAATTATTAAAATATTTCATTTGTCATTCCTAGAGGCATCATCAAAAACAGAGCCCAGTTATGTTGGAGCTGTGATGCGCATATCTATCTATCTATCTATCTATCTATCTATCTATCTATCTATCTATCTATCTATCTATCTATCTATACACAGTTGATGTACCTCCTTACTTCTATAAAATATATATATATATATGGACTTTAAATCATTTGTATATATTAGATTGCTTTAACCATTTATTTTTTCTCTTCTCATTTGTTTCTTTCCTTTTATAATAAACCTTTAGTTTAAGTTACTAAAAGATTGGCTGGCAGCATGGCATTTTGGATAATATCCAAACTTATATTGGTCTGGCAATGTGGCTGATTCTTTGGGGACAGGAGAACATTTTGGTAAAGTGAACAGAGTTTTAAATAACTGTCTCTTTACTGGACCTAGTTGATGACTGGGATCCAGAGAGTGAAATGTAGTGGAGGAGGCTGGGTAACTTTTTTTAGCTTCCTCATAACCAGTGTGGAGAATCAGGAGTTCTCTTTGTAACTGGCTGGGAAATCTAACTGCAGAGTTAGCCATCAGGTTGAGAGAATCTGCACTCCTTTTGCAGCCTTTCCTGTCCTTGGCATTTCCAGGTGGGCTACCCTAGGCATGGACAAGTCACATGGGCTAAGGAAGCAGCAGCTGCCTTCTGATATGGATTATAGGAAACTCGCCACCTGTTGCCTTGTGTGTGGCTGCATTGTACAGATGGTTGCTAGGCTAGCCCATAGGCCCTGTGGGCTGAGCGGAGTTTCCTGGGGGTGACTCCTGGCACTCGGGTGGGATCTCGGCTCCCTGGGTTCTGTGCTTCAAACCATCTCGGTTCTGGAAATGCCCCTGCCCACCCCAGTGTCCCCCCGTGCCCTGGTGTACCCCAACACAGTGCTGGCTGCCCCAATGCGGGCCCTGGCTGTGGCCCCCAAATACCCCAGGCCCCTGATTCCTCCCGCATACCCTAAACCGCTGGGGCCCTGATCCTCCCCATACTCTAAGCCCCTGATGCCCTGCCCCCAACCCCGGAGCCCTGATTCTCCCCTCACCCCTAGGCCGGCCGGGGGCGCTACCTGGGCCAAGTCCCCGCAGCACAACTTGCTCCCGAATCCAGGCCTCGCTAAGCTCCAGCTGCTGCGCCATCCCCCCGTTGCCGGGCAACGCCGCCAAACAGCCGCGGCAGCGCGCGCGCGCCTAAGAGGGAGGGTGGTGGTGGCGCGCGCAGGTCTGAGAATGGAGGGCGCGCGCAGCCCCGCGGCGGGGCCCGTTACTGGCGCCGTCTGCAACCGCAGCCCCTCCTGTGCGGGTCCCACCCCGGGGCCGCGCGGGAAGAGGGGCCGTCTGCCGCCTTCACCATGGTGGGAAGCAGGAATCGGCCCCCTCCATCAGGAGAGGGTGCCCCCATGGGGTGAAAGGGGGCTGGGAGCAGTCCCCATGGGGTCAGAAGAGAATGAGAGGTGCCCATGGGATCAAAAGGAGAAAGTGGGAGGCCCTCCATTGGATCAAAGGAAGAAAGATGGTCCCCCATGGGATCAAAGGGAAGGGAGTGCCCCCTGGGATTTAAGGGGAAGAGGGGGCAGCTCTGCTCTCCCCTGGGAGTAATATGGGCACAGGAAGGGGCAGTCACCTGGGAGCAGTGTCTGAGTCAGATGCCATCTCTCTTGTTCTTCTGTGGCAACACACTCCTCAGGCCACAGCTGAGGGTACCAAGGTTGGTGATGCCTGGCAGTGTCTCAGTGCCATCGGTGTTAAATGGCGCTTTCAGGGCAGGTCTGTGCACTGGTGCTGTCAAAACTTTTTTTGTTTTGGTTTTTTTAAAACTGACTTGAATTTGGGGGCTCTTCTCCCAAAATGAGTGGCCACCTGCACACTTGCACTGAAGTAGCTGAAGGTGTGAATTGCAGCAGATTCCATTAATTTAGTTTCTGTGAAGCAAAGGCCTGAGTGTTGTGTTCACTGATGCAGAGCAGTTCACATAATTGTCCTTTTACAGACATGGAGGTTGGAGCACAGAAGCCACACAGCTAGGGACTAGAAGAACCAGGTGTGGAGGCCAACTTCCCCACTGTGCTTGATTGGGCCATCTTCAAATGGTTTTGTTCCTTTTGGAGACTTCCTTACTCCAGAGTTTTCAGGCTGTGCTCGAGGGACGGTTTAGTGAGGTTTGAAAACAGCCATTCTGGTTGAGTTTGACAGTTCAAAACTAAGGATCTTAGATCTTGACTGGCAACAAAAGCAATTGGGCCAGATCCTAGCCCCTGTCAAAAATCTGGCATAATACACTATTTGGGGATTTCCCTCAGCATAAGTAAATCTACCCTAGGTGTCCCAGCCCTTTGCCATTCTCTTTCTAGTGTAAAGGGCATAATGGGGTTGGCGAGAATGATGGCTGCACGATGGTGCCCTCTACAGTAGGATGGTCCATTAGAGAGCCAGATGCAATTTAGAGCAGTGGTTTTCAAACTTTTTTTCTTGGGACACAGTTGAAAAAATCATTTATGCCCATGACCCAACAATTACATCTTTGAGCAATGTTTACCAGTCTTTTGGTGGTGGCAGCAAGGGGTGCCGCGACCCAGTACTGGGTCCCAACCCTAAATCTGAAAACAACTGATTTAGAACAGCTGTTACTGTGTGGATGTTTCAGGCTGGATTTTAAATAATGATGCTGTGTTGAAAGCGCATAGATGTTAAAAAAATCCATGATGCATTTTGTTAGAGTAAGAGTTCATTGGTTTACCCTTGTGTGATTATGTAGTGCAATCTGTGCCCGTCTTTTGGCTGTTACCTACCTCATCCCATGCTGTTTCAGCTCCATGACACTATGGCTATGTCTACACTGGCAAGTTAGTTCGAATTAAGGAGGCTTAATTCGAACTAGCTAAAGCCATGGCTACACTAGGCTTTAGTTAGTTCGAATTAAGGGCTTCCTTAATTCGAACTAAGTTCGAATAGGGTATTTGAATTAAGGGGTTAATTCGAACTAACTAGTTCGAATTAACCAATGTGGCCATGTTAATTCAAACTAATTTCTTAGTTCGAATTAACCGGCCATTGAAATGAATGGGGATCGCTAATTCGAATTAAGCAAGTGCTTGCGTAGTTCGAACTAACATACCAGTGTGGCCATGCTAGTTCGAATTAAGCTAATTCGAACTAACTAAAATTAGTTCAAATTAGTTAGTTCGAACTAACTAATTCGGACTAATTCTAGCAAGTGTAGACATAGCCTATGTGTATAAGACGAAAGATGCTATGTAAATCGAAAATATTGCTACACCATACTGCATTTTGACAGCGGACACTATATCAGGATAGCTATTTTATTACGACATTTCAGAGTGTCATGCTGGAAGATGTAATGGCTGCTGTCTGGTGGATCTTTGATGGAGAGACAATCAAAACCTTGTTAAAATTATTGGGTGGATCCTGGATCCTCCAGGATAATAATATATGCATTTCTAGATAGCAACAAAACATTTTAATGTTATGTTACTGTTTTACTGTGAGTTGTTTAAGATAGTACCTGACTCTGTTCTATTTTGGATTTTACGCCTATGTGTTTTCTGCTACTACACACAGGCTATGTCTACACTTGCACTTTTAAGTCGACTTAGTGTGTCTACACTTAAAATTAAAGTCGACTTAAAGTGGAACTTACAAAGTCGACCTAGAGCATCCACATTGGATGCTCTAGGTTGACTTTGTGGGGCTAAAGGGACCTTGGGAAGGTCCATGGTGGTGGTGGGGGGCACCCCCTGTGTGCAATGGGGCAAAGGGGGACAGGGACCCTGGCAGGGCAGAGCCCTGTGTGTGATGCTGTCTGGATTTAGGGAAGCATTTATGATATTATTTTCAATGGATATCTCATAAATGCTATAATCCATAGGAACTATGTCATGTTTGGTATCAATAGAAAGGTAGTAATTTGCTGGGAATGATTATATAGTTTATGTCTAGGAATTCTATTTCGATTAGAAGTTAGGAATTTGATGTTATATCCATACTTTAACTTGTGTTATTCTGGAGGAATGCCTTAGACGGGAGGATGTGAACAACCATTGTCTCCTTAATATTTAGGAATTTTCCAGGTAGAATGGTCCCAGGGAGTATCCTGGTGAGCCATTAAGGACATAAAGAATACAACCATTGTGTCCTTAATGGCTCATCAGTTTATTCCCTGGGACCATATCACCTGGTAGATTCCTTAACATTAAGGAGACAATGGTTGTTCACACCCTCCAGTCTAAGGCATTCCTCCAGAATGACACAAGTTAAAGTATGGATATAACATCAAATTCCTAACTTCTAATCGAAATAGAATTCCTAGACATAAACCATATCATCATTCCCAGCAAATTACTACCTTTCTATTGATATCAAACATGACATAGTTCCTATGGATTATAGCATTTATGAGATAGCCATTGAAAATAATATCATAAATGCTTCCCTAAATCCAGACAGTGTCACACCCTGCCCACATGCCCTGCTCTTTGGGGAGCATGCCAGGCTCCCCCTGTGCCCCCCCTGGCAGAGAGGGCATTGGTGTAGTCCTGGGGTAGCCCTAAGTCGATTTAGGGCTACCCCAGAGCTACACTGGCTTAATTCGACTTTAAAATGTCGAATTAAGCCTTAGGTCAAGTAGAAAGGTGGTTTAATAAAGTCGACTTAATTTTGATTAAGTCGACTTTATTTTGCTTAAGTCGACTTAAGCAAGCTGCTTAAGTCGACTTAAGCAAAGTGTAGTGTAGACGCAGGGCAAATTAAGTCGACTTAATTTACCAGTGTAGATGCAGCCACACTGACTGGACTGAACTCACATTAGTATAAATCACTGAAGTTCACTAAAGCCAATTAAGTTATAGTTGTGTCAAAAACCAGTGTAAAGTGATTATGGCCGGACCCATTGTTGTCAGCCATAGAAGTACCTACCGGATGCTCAAAGGCCATTTTATTTGAGTATTTTGAAAAATGATATTATTCTTTAAACTTTACTTTTCATTCAGCAGTAGCACACTCACTATACATTGTAAACCTGACTTTCAAAAGTTCAGACATGTACTGTGTGCACAAAAATGCAGACATTTGCTTAATTTGCATGAGCAGTCACCATATTTCTATGTGAAGTATGGTGTTTGTTCGCACGAGTGATTGTGTAGGTAATGTAATCAGTCATATGCATATTTAAGGTTTTTAATCAGGCTCAAAATATATAGTAAGTATACTGCCACTGAATGGAAAATCAAATGTAAAGACCAAAGGCATTTTAAAATAACATAATGTGAAACTGCATTAGAATGTACTGGTTCACTTTAGCCTATTGATATGATTTTCTTTTTCAATTAGAAGGAACCCGAGGTAGTTAATGAATCTACAGAAGAGGACTTGATTCATTTTAATGTTGGCGGCTGGCATTTTTCTATTCCTAAAAGTAAAATTGCTCAGTTTCCAGAATCCCTGCTTTGGAGAGAATCTTCTGCCCTGGTTCAGTCTGAAAACCCAAGATTATTTATTGACAGAGACGGATTCACATTTAGACACATCCATTATTATCTACATACTTCAAAATTGTCTTTTTCCAGCTGTGCCGAATTGAACTTGTTGTATGAACAAGCATTGATTTTGCAGTTGACACCTTTATTGCAGGTACAGTGTGATGTTGTATAAGCAAGTATTAATTTTGCAGCTGACACCTTTATTGCAGATGCAGTGTGATGTGGTATGAGCAATTACTTTTGCAGCTGAATATTGCAGGTACAATGATATGCATTGTCTACAGATTTTGTTCATTCATAAATAATAATGACCATATACATATTTCAAAGTATGTGTGAAGATATAGATGCTTGGAATGGATGCTTAACAATTAATTTCTATATATGCTCATTCATTAGCTTCTGAATACAGAAATTCTGAATATGACATTTGACTTTCCATCAGAGATCATTCAAAGGTTCTTACTCACATCAAAATCACAAAATGATAGACGTTTATGGCTGGAAGGGATCTAAAGTGGTTATCTAGTCCAGCCCCCTGAACTGAGGGAAGACCAAATAAACCTAGATTGTCCCTAATAGGTGTCTGTTCAGCCTGTTTTTAAAAACCTCCAGTGAGCACATGATGGTTCTCTGGGTACCTAGAACTGTGAATCACCTGGTTGCTCCTGGCTTCTAGTGCAAGAGTCTTGCTTGTGCTTAGTCAGGTACCAGGCCCTGACACCATCAGCCTGTTAGCCACTCATGCACTCTCTTCTGGTCTTTGTCAACCTTGCAGGTTAGCAGTAGGTGCACCCCAGACCCCAAACACCTTTGAAGCATTCCCCTGTAGTGTCTAGCCATTTGTCCACTACAGAAATGCCAGGTCTGCTATACCTAAGGGAACATTTTGCATGCCAGCTTGTATGATCAGAAGTACCTTGCTTAATATCACAGCACTTAAATGTCTTATAGTGAAAACAAGGATAAGTTTATTACCAAAGATTCAAGTCAGAGTGAGTAAACATATTGGAAACAAAATTATAACATGCTGTCTAGACTAGAGACTAAATATAAATAACAGTTAATTTCCTGTCTAAAGAAATTTATTTAATCCAATATCTTTTGCTGTATCATCGACCAAGGTTGACTGAGGACCCATATTTGTAAACACACTGCCCATTTATTTCCTAGGTGCAGGAGAAAGGGGTATGTTGTTTTCCTTCTCTCTATGATCCTTAAGTTCATTGTATGTACTCCTCTATGTATAAACCTCTATGGTTAGTTTCTCTTTTGTGCTTCTGTCCTGTTGACTTTTTAACCTCTTTGATAACTTCATATGTAAATGGGTATCCATTTTATTAGCTTACAATGCTTAATTTACAACTCCAAAGGGGTAGCCGTGTTAGTCTATTGTAGAAAGACAACAGAGTCTTGTGGCACTTTTAAAGACTAACAGATTTATTAATCGCATGAGCTTTCATGGGAGAAAATCCCACTTCGTCAGACGAAGTGGGATTTTCTCCCACGAAAGCTCATGCGATTAATAAATCTGTTAGTCTTTAAAAGTGCCACAAGACTCTTGTCTAATTTACATCTGACAGAGATAGGTAAATAGCTTTTGTCTGACAGAAAACCTGTTTCTTCACCTTTGCTGGTGACTCATACCTTGACACAGAATCTAAGAAAACATTTTCAATGTATGTAATACCTAACTTCTTACATAGGATCTGTCTGTGCTGCGTTGCTGTAGCTGGGTTGGTCCCAAGATATTAGAGCAGTGGTTTTCAAATTTAGGATCAGGCCCAGTACTAGGTTGCAGACCCCAGGCACTGGGTCGCGGCACCTGCTGCTGCCTCCGCCAAAAGACTGGAATGCATTGCTCAAAGATGTAATTGTTGGGTCATGGGCATAAATGTTTTTTTCCAACTGGGTCCTGAGGAAAAAGTTTGAAAACCCCTGTATTAGAGAGACAAGGTGGGTGAGATAATGTCTTCTGTTGGACCAACTTCTGTTGGTGAGATAGTCAAATTTTGAGTTTGCACAGAGCTCTTCCTTAGGTCTGGAGAGTTCTGTGTAATACTCCCATATACAGGTCAAAATCCAGAAATGTTGTCATTACCATAGAAGCCCACCATTTAGCGCCCTTTCTCATGCTGTATCAAAAGCCGTGCCCAGCACATGCAACATTTATAGTTGAATTCTCTTCAGTCAGTTTTCAGCCTAAGAAAGGTTGAGGTCTGTGACCACAGATTGAATTTCCAAAGGGGGGGCCACACCTACATCTGAAATTTTGTGGGAGTCTGCAAATGAAAAAAGGTGGAAAACCACTGGCTTATAGAAAGGGAAATGGTGGCATTTGAGAGACACTAATAGTGTTTGTCCCTCTGAAGCAGATTGATCATATAAGAAAATGAACTTGTAAGCAGCATCAAGATGTAGAATTTGTTTTTTAAGATTGCAATATGACTTACAAATGAATGTGGGATCTCTCCACTGGCTTCATTTGAAAAAAGAAAACAGTAATGAGTCCATAAAATGTTCCAAAACATGGCTATTTTCTGCACAGTGGTTTAACTAACTCAAACCACTGCCAAGTTAATACCATTTTGAATGGTTTCATGCTTATCTTTTGTTACTATTCTGAAGAAATGCTTATAGCAGTTAGAGTGGTATTTTCCTTCTGAGGTTTCCTTCTGAGGTTATAAGGTTAGTTACACCAGCTACGCATACACAGAGCTCATGTTTATACTCTGCTGCCTCAGGTATTTTTATTCATTTTCAGTGTTGTTGGACTAATGTTCACTTACTCAGCAGATGGGGCTAACAAATATTTATTAAGGCAAAGCCCTCAGAATAGCCATTGGTTATGCACAAATGGGATGCTTGCCATAATGATCTCACCTCAGTCATCTCCAGCATTGGACAACACAGCTTCATCTTCCCTTTGTTTCACAAGCTTATTTATAACTTTATCTTTTCTTATACATTATGTATTTGTCTCCCATTTCCATGTTAACTCTCCTTTGTCAGTAGAAGATTAGTGTTAGTCCATACTGGTCTTTTCTAGCTTTGTAGTTACTGTATCTTTTCTTGTTCTCACAAACACAATTATTCTGCAGTTTCTTGCAACATGCACAACCTTATTCTTCTATTTCTTAATCTACATTGTTCTACATATCCTTATGCTGTTAAATATTATCAGAACAGATTTACAAAATCTAGAGCAGGTTACTGTTATTCCTAAATATGTCTTGGGAAGTTTTTGTTTGGAACTTCCATCCTGTCAGAAAATGCAAAGACTCCAGTTCACTGAGGGACGTTGTTCCCAAGTACGTCAGGGTTTTAGAGATTGTAACACAAGATTGGGTTGGCAGTTCACCCTTTCTCGTTGATGAAGTAGGTTCGGTGGATTCATGAAGTCTGCTAATTTTACCTTTATCTGTGCATGTTACATAAGAGTTTTTATGTCCGAGTACTGATTTCCTGTATTCAGAAGGAAGAGCTGTTAGAAGTCTATCAGTTGCATCTATATTTTTGAAATCCCTGAGCCTCTGTCTTGCACTGGTTGCCTCTTGTATTGTAGCTAATCCCTGTTCACTTGAAGCAACATCACTATTATTTTTCACTTGTTGGCAAATAATGCATTTTTTATAAGCTACTGTTGAGGGACGCTTCATGTGCAAGACTGCCTCCATATTTTGTCTATGGGACACATGAGGCTAATAATAAATATAATTAATAACTACAATATAAATATCAAATAACAAAATAATAAATATTTATCAATATGAAGCTTTTGCCAGGATATAGGTATCCAAATGGATACTTTATCCAACACTGTAAGCTAAAGTCAGTTTTTGGTTAGATTTGTGGTTAGGGCTAATAATTAGCTAATCATTTATATTTTTGAAAGAGCAGAATTTAAGGAAATAAACTATATCATACTATGTTGCATATGATACTTTGTGTAATGAATAACAGTACATTTAGTGCCTTCACATATAAAAAATACCTGAAAAATAATTAAATTATTTAATCTTAAATGTTGCCCTTACTGCAAAACTGACAAAATTCAAGTATATATCATCATGTGACCAGAGGAAGCAGAGAATCTGATCTTCAACAGAGATCGCGCTCTGCATTTTCTGGTAGAACAGTTTTTGAAATTAGGAACATATTCCATATTTATTACCTCTCCTTTAATTTCTGTTTAGGTTTTTGTAATAGCCATTTTTTTTTATTTAACTTAAAATTCAAAATTCAACTTGGTAAACATCACTCTCAGGTTCCACGTATCCAAGTTATAACAGTAAACATGTTTACTAACTTTTCCCCGGTAGTGCTTTCTATTTCATTAATATCAACTTGGCTTACTCTAGTAGACAGGAGTGGCCTCTGTTGGTGGATATTGCCTTGTATATGGGCTACTTTGATGCATTTTATGTACCCTGACATAGATACTGAGGCATGACATAGACACTGAGGAGTGAAATAGACACTCCTCAGTACTTCTTTCCTTTGTTGTGAGTGATAGAGCCATAGAGTGTTCAGGTTGGTAGTTGCATTCCGGTCTGTGTTAGGATAAGTTTACTGATTTCATTCTGTTGATCATTTCTGTAAAGCAGAATGACAGATCTTTGTAGTGACTATTGCTCGGAACTGATGTTTGGTTTATGTAATAAGTAGCACTGAGTGAATAATAGATATTTTGTTTCAGTGACCAAAACAACAACAAAAAAAAGTATTTGGGTCAAACAAAAAGTTTTAAATGTAAGATATTATTTATTACTGGCACCAAGGCACTTTTTATATGAAGCCAAACATTTATTCCCCTTCCTTATGCCTTAATTCCAATTACCCACCATCATGCTGTCATCAGAGCCCAGCAGGTCTTTCAGCCTTTGTGGAGGGCTATCTATTTCTAATTTTGTATGCTAATATTGCAAGACCAAAATATTCCACATTCATGAGGGAGACGACAAACATAAGAGATTTATGAGATTTTTGAAAAATAATATAGAATGTTGTTTTTACCTGGTTTTTATTTTTCATCTTGAGGGAGAAATGATTTGCCCCCAGTATGTGTGTGACCATCTCGTGTTCAAAGTTCAGCTTTCAATGCACATGCAAAAATGGAGGCCTCCCTGTTTGCTACATGGAGGGTATTCCCCTTACTCACTCCTGCTAGTTGGGGCAGGGAAGCTGCAATTCTATCTCCTACCCTATCCAGGCAGAATAGGTTGCTGCCTATTCTGCTTTCTTCCTCAGTTTGCTTACTGCCTTCTACTTTCCCTTAAGTTCCCTCTATCCATCTTCTGCACCCCTGCTCAATCCTATTGACAGTAATGGGAGATGGTGGCCATTTGGGGTAAAGACAAAACTTCACAACATTGAAGGTAGAAATCAGAAAGGCATAAAAACCCTTTACCATCCTCTCCCCTTCAAAAACATTGAGTGATTTGTGATAAATTTGTGAATGTCAACTATACTGTACTATGAAAGGGTTAGGCACATAGGCTATGTCTACACTTGCACTTTTAAGTCAACTTTAACTAAGTCGACTTAGGGTGTCTACACTTAAAATTAAAGTCGACTTAAAGGAGAACTTACAAAGTCGACTTAGAGCGTCCACGCTGGATGCTCTAGGTTGACTTTGACGGGTTAGGGGGACCGTGGGCAGGGCCACGGTGGTGGTGGGGCACCCCCTGTGTGCAATGGGGCAAAGGGGGACAGGGACCCTGGCAGGGCAGAGCCCTGTGTGTGACGCTGTCTGGATTTAGGGAAGCATTTATGATAGTATTTTCAATGGATATCTCATAAATGCTATAATCCATAGGAACTATGTCATGTTTGGTATCAATAGAAAGGTAGTAATTTGCTGGGAATGATGATATAGTTTATGTCTAGGAATTCTATTTCGATTAGAAGTTAGGAATTTGATGTTATATCCATACTTTAACTTGTGTCATTGTGGAGGAAAGCCTTAGACGGGAGGGTGTGAACAACCATTGTCTCCTTAATGTTTAGGAATTTTCCAGGTAGAATGGTCTCAGGGAGCCATTAAGGACATAAAGAATACAACCATTGTGTCCTTAATGGCTCATCAGTTTACTCCCTGGGACCATATCACCTGGCAGATTCCTTAACATTAAGGAGACAATGGTTGTTCACACTCTCCCATCTAAGGCATCCCTCCAGAATGACACAAGTTAAAGTATGGATATAACATCAAATTCCTACCTTCTAACTGAAATAGAATTCCTAGACATAAACTATATCATCATTCCCAGCAAATTACTACCTTTCTATTGATACCAAACATGACATAGTTCCTATGGATTATAGCATTTATGAGATATCTTTAGAAAATAATATTATAAATGCTTCCCTAAATCCAGACAGTGTCACACCCTGTCCACATGCCCTGCCCTTTGGGGGGCATGCCAGGCTCCCTCTGTGCCCCCCCGGCAGGGAGGGCATTGATGTAGTTCTGGGGTAGCCCTAAGTCGATTTAGGGCTACCCCAGGGCTACACTGGCTTAATTTGACTTTAAGAAGTTGAATTAAGCCTTAGGTCAAGTAGAAAGGTGGTTTAATAAAGTCGACTTAATTTTGATTAAGTCGACTTTATTTTGCTTAAGTCGACTTAAGCAAAGTGTAGTGTAGACACAGGGCAAATTAAGTCAACTTAAACCAAGCTTAAGTCGACTTAATTTACTAGTGTAGAGGCAACCATGGACTCAAAGCATGTTAAATACACTTTTTGGAATATATGAGCAGCTCTAATTAGATTACATCTGCCTATGAAAATCCATTTGCTATTCTTTTTTTCTACAGAAAATAGGGACAGTCTAAATCTGGATCTGTTTACACCCATAGAAGCTATTGCATACTTATTGTACAGTGTTCCATGGCATTCTTTTATGGATGCAAAATTCACCATGCATTGGACTGTCATCTGTGTCTACTTTTATGTTTTGAACTATTTAAAATAGCCAGTAACATTTATATATCTTAACAGACTTTGGACAATCTGAAGGAAGGGAAACATAATCTGCGTGTGAGACCTGCAGATATACCAATAGCTGAGAGAGCATCCATGAATTACTGGAGAACACAAAAATGTATCAGCAAACCATCAGAGTTTCCTATTAAAAGCCCAGCATTTACAGGTAAATGTCCCAACCCTCCTCTTTATGAATGTATCTAATACTTAGTAAACTTTATAGGTCTTAAGCACCCACTCATGTTTAGGCAAGGCTAGGATTTTTAAAATACTGTAGAATGCAAAAGGTCCTTATTATGTTATGCTTTGAATGTACATGCTTAACTTCCTGATGACTGATTATATGGAAGTAGAGGTGCACATTTAGTTGCATGCACATAAAGTTGGGGATTTTGGTGTGTGCATCCAGGCATGCATGCATTTACCTGGGTGCAGTATATTTTTCTTAAGGGTGTTTCCATAGACAAGAAGGCTATCAAAGTTTAACAACCCTCCTTTGTTAACCCTATGCCACCATCCTTTTCATCCCAAAGTGAAGATAAAAAGATAACAGAGAAGGCAGATGAGTCCCACATTCAAAATAGAGTTTGCAGTCTGGCACGGATTCACGTGGAGAGTCCTCAGAGTCAAACAGAATTAATATGTTATACATAAACAAATTCTCCAGATTGTCACACCTCCACTAGCTGATTAACAACTACATCTTTGCTTCCCACTGTTCATCTTTGGTATGTGCCGTATTATGTTCAGAGAGGAAACATGAACACTCCTGCTCAGAAGAACTGTCTGTATTTCAAAAGCTAGTACATTCCACCAACACAAGGAAATCCAATAAAAAATGAAATGCAGTTTTCCTTGGTTGTGTATTGATATCCTCTGATTCCCCCCCTAGGATTACATGATAAAGCTCCATTGGGGCTGATGGATACACCATTACTTGATACAGAAGAGGAAGTGCATTACTGTTTTCTGCCATTAGACTTGGTGGGAAAATACCCTACATTAGTCAATGACGATAATTTGCTTTGGCTCCTTGAGAATGCAGCTCTGATAGAGTGTGAATGCAGCGAGTTCCGTTTCATAGGTAAACTTCTTTCTTTTCTCCTTTGGTTAGCTCCTTGCGGATTTGAGCACTAT
The DNA here is from genome assembly GCA_007922175.1 of Pelusios castaneus. NCBI lineage: Eukaryota > Metazoa > Chordata > Testudines > Pelomedusidae > Pelusios > Pelusios castaneus. The sequence goes on from ML686049.1 coordinate 1,422,294, forward strand.
CAAAATAAGTTACAAATAATTATACTATACCCCTGTCTCTCAACATCTGCAGTTTCATTCTGTCATCTCTGTGTCATTTTTAGTACTAACCTACGTCTAAGTTAGTCTTCAATACAATTTATTGTTAGACCAAAATCTTTGATTTTCTTCCTACCAACCAGTTTTACTTGAGCAAGTACGCCATGGTGTGGCATCAGGACATTTGAGGACTTCATCTCAACTTAGCATAATCTTCATGTGATGCATTTCTTTGGAGCATTGTTTCCAAATCAGTGTGTGGGTTCATAGCTGATACTAGTTTACAAGCTAAGGAAACTTTTTGACTCCACCTTCTGGAATTTATGTTTAGGGTCAACAAACAATATGGGGCCAGGTCCCAGGTTCAGTGCTGCTGCTTTGCAGTGTGATTCCAGCAGAATGTGGCTGATAGCCAATTTGTCTGATGCCGGAAGTATTACTCCAGTTTGGTAGAATCCGCTAGTGCAGTGACTCCTGCACCACTTCCTCCTTGCTGGTAGTTCATGGGAGCAAGAGGCTATGGCCAAGAGTCCCTGGCACAATGCCAATCTTCAGTCGATGTGTCAGTTTGGGGGCACAGTTGACATCCACCATAATTAGAGCAAGCCCTTGGACTGCTCTTCTGTCAGGGGATTGTTCCAGTACACAGCCACCCCAGGCGCCAGAGTAGTGGTTCTCAACCTTTTTTAGGTCACGATACGCTTGGCAGCATATTGCAACCGTACCAGACACACCAACCCATCTCCCCTGGCTGAATCCAGCCATCTCCCCAGCTCTCCACGACACACTTACCACTGTGTGGCGACACAATAATGTGTCCTGACACAGTGGTTGAGAACCACTGCCGAACACAAGAGGAGTTTTATGCCAACTTTGAACTAACAGCCTCCCTGCACTGTTTGTGTATATACTGATGCCATATCACTGCATGTTACTAATCCAGGCATATGGTTATAGGCTATCTTAATCATACAACATTTTAAAAACAAACATGAACATTCACTATACATTATGCAGGGCCATCCCTGGGGGGGGTGAACGGGGTGATCGCCCCGGGCCCCGTGGTTACGTAGGCCCCGCGGCCCCCCCACGGCCACACTCTTCCCTGCTCCGCAGGCCGGGAGCACTAAGCCTGGCCTTTGGGCTAGCCCTCCCTGCCCCTGGGGTGGAGCAGGTCGCCGGGGCCCGCCTCTGGGCCGGGCTGCTGCGACTTGCCCCATGCGGCCAGGGCCAGCCCTCGGCGGTGGCCTCGGGTCCCCGGCTGGGGTAACGGCCGCAGCAGCCTGGGGTCCCAGCTGCGGCCGGCTCCCTCCACTGGCGACCCCTGCTTCTGGGGCCAGGCCCAGAGCCGGCTTCCCGCCAGCGGCCTCAGCCTCCCTGCCTGGGCTGGCTCCTTGGGGAGATGGAGCGGCCCGCCTGCCCTCCAGCATGGGGGGCGGGGGGGGGGGCGCCTAGGCTAGTTGGTCCTGGGCCCCGCTCCCCCCATGGGACAGCGCTGGCATTATGTGTGCAGTGTTGTAGCCATGTGGTCCCAGGATATTAGACAAACTGGATGAGGTAAAATCTTTTATTGGACCAGCTTTTCTTGGTAAAAGAGACAAGTTTTTGAACTCGCAAAGAGCCCTTCTTCAGGCTCAAGTTTGAAGAAGAGTTCTGCATAAGATGAAAGTTGTCAGAAGTTGTTCCCACAAAATATAGTGCCTCTCTTACTGTGGATGAAGATAATGAAGTTGGAAGACTGGAGTGAGGGCCTTGGAACTGGGGAGTTAGGCTGGGCATACAGGCTGAGTAATGGTGCCAACTTGCTTTCTGGCTACAGCCCTTGCCAATCCCTCATCCCACTTGCCTCTGTATTCCCTCATGCATATTTCTCCAGTCTGAGATTCCCAGTCCAACAGAACCAAAAGAAAAGCTTATATTTGTTTTAATGTAATTCTCAACTAGTACGTTATACTGTATATTAATGTAAACTGACCCAAAATCAATCCTTAATACATATTTAAAATGATCTCTCTATGTAATATATATAAAATAATAATTTAAAATATCCTAAACTCAACTATGGGATTGGCATGTTCCTATAGCTTTTGCTTATGTAAATAGTCCCATTAATATGCAATGGAATATATGGAAGGACATTGGTTCTTATTTGCCCTAAGAACCCTTTAAACTGCCAAAAAAGTGTAAACTTAAGGTAGGAATAAATTGCACCCCTTTAAAAAAATTTCTTTACACTACCAAAGCAATAGAAAGGGATCTTAGTGTAAATGAAAATTAGGTTCTTTCTCTCTCCAGTAGTAACAAAGTAATTGTTCATTTATGAAAGGATGGTCTAGCTTCAGAAAATGTATGTACACTTTTGAAGTATGGCAGAAACTAACAGCTCCACCACTAAGTGTTTCATTCTGATATTGCCATGATTTTGCCCTATTGTTTTCTGCTGCCATCAGAATTCATCAGCATCTGTTGAAACTTATTTTCAGGAGGGAGTTATGCTTGCTAAAAAGCCCATATTTGATTCATTTGGAATGTTGCTACAAATAAAACCAAACTGATTCTTGCTAATTGTATTTCCTATCATTTTGCTATACTTTAAAGTAAACTGGCCTTCTATTTTACACCTTGATCTTCACAAACTGCTATATTTGGTTTCATGGTTTCAAAGACCTAGAATCTCCTGCGTTACTTCTAGAATATAAAATAACTAATGATATTTTCCCTCAGCAATAATATTTTCAACAGACTATTGTTTTGGTAGGATGAACATTGAACCGGCACATGACAAAATTAACATAATTTTTTGTCTTTATTTTTCAAGTTAATTTTCTACGCTCAGAGAAGATTCTGTTGCCTGATAATTTCTCCAAGATAGATGTTTTGGAAGCAGAAGTTGTAACTTTGGGAATTCCTAAGCTTACAGATGCAGTGAAGCTTTATAGGGGTAATTTGGTGTGCACAACTGTGTCATTTTTATTTTCAGTGTATTTGCCCATTCACTTCCCTTCTGTTTGAATGTTGTGGTGATTCATAGATACATAGATTCCAAGGCCAGAAGGCACCATTGTGATCATCTAGTCTGATCTCCTGTACAACACAAGACATGGAATTCATCCCAAATAATTCCTTTTCAACTACAGTGTGGTTTGTTTGTTTGTTGTTTTTTGGGGAGTGAGGGTGGGTGAGTATATTTATTTTTGGTTTTTTTTAGAAATCCAATCTTGATTTAAATTTTGGACAGAAAAAAGGTATTACATCAGATTACAAGAATTCTGAGAGATTTGGAAAGTGTTGCTGTAATTATTAATCTGAAGCTTGTCAGAACACAGTCTTGATACTTTTATGTATTTTCTTTTCATGTAGGAAATTGCTCTCTGTTGAACTCTAACCTTGAAGATTCTATGAAGGGCATAGTAAACAAGATGCATGAAAATCAGGAAGCAGTGAGACCCCCCTTGTACGTTATGGCACTTGGTGTCTTAGTAAAATACCCTGATTCAGCACTTGGACAGCTCCATATAGAAAGTACTTTAGACAGAAACCAGCTGTACATCTCTGGGAATGGAGTCCTCTTTCAACACGTCAAGTATGTTTTTGGTGGTTTTTTTTTTTTAAATATAAACTAGTTTTCATTAAGTTCATGAGGCTGGGGTCTTTTTCTGTTTGAGTTCTTCACACATATTGAGTACTAACTTTGGAAGCACAATCCTTCTGTTTCTCATTTAATTAATTCTACTCACAGCTCTTGAAAATAGCTACTGTTGTCTAATCTCCTAGGCTATGTCTACACTTGTAAATTTAGGTCGACTTTAGCTAAGTCGACGTAACTAAATTCACTTTAAGTTGACTTAGTTAAGTCGACTTAGCATGTCTACACCTAAATTTAAAGTCGACTTTGGAGGGAACTTACAAAGTCGACCTAGAGCGTCCACACTGGGGCTTCTAGGGGCTAGGGGGACCTAGGGCAAGTCCACACGGGCAGAAGGTCACCCCTTGCCCAGTGCCAGGGGGCTCAGCCTTTGCCCCATTGTACATGGGTACAATGGGGCAAAGCGGGACAGGAACCCTGGCAGGGCATAGGGGCAGGGTGGCCAGGGCTCTGCCTTGCCTTGTGGGGGGGCATGCCAGGCTCCGCCTGTGCTCCCCCCACCAGGGAGGGCAGTGGGGGAGTCCTGGAGTAGCCCTAAGTCGACTTAGGGCTACTCCAGGTCTACACTGGCCAAAGTCGACTTCAAAAAATCGACCTTAGGCTTAAGTCGAAGTAAAAGTAGATTTAATAAAGACAACTTCATTTTCATTAAGTCAACTTTATTTTCCTTAAGTCGACTTAAGCAACTTGCTTAAGTCGACTTAAGGAAAGTGTAGTGTAGACGCAGGGTAAATTAAGCAAGCTTAGTCGACTTAATTTACAAGTGTAGACGCGCCCCTACAGTGGGGATCTGCATAGGCAATTGCATCAGGAACAAAGGAAGGTTACTAATAGTGAATGAAGTTCTCCAAATATATTATTTAGGGCTTTAGTTGGCTTACATCAGGCAAGAATTTGGCTCATTGCATTGTATATATTTGATTCAATGAACCTGAGTGTCAAGACGAATAAGTGCATAAAATAGTCTGTTAGATCAAGAGTATAATTATGCTAGCTGGAATTTGGCCACCACACTGAGACTAGTAAGCTTACTGGCTATGTCTACACTTGTTAATTTAAGTTGACTTAGTGCGTCTACCCTTAAAATTAGAGTTGACTTAAAGGGGAACTTAGAAAGTTGACCTAGAGCGTCCACACTGGATGCCTAGGTCGACTTCTAGGGGCTTAGGGGGACCTAGGGGAGGTCCACGGGGGTGGGGGGGCACCCCTTGCTCAATGCCAGGGGACTCAGCCTTTGCCCCATTGTACATAGGTACAATGGGGCAAAGGGGGTCAGGGACCCTGGCAGGGCATAGGGGCAGGGTAGGCAGGGCTCTGCCCTGCCCTGTGGGGGAGCATGCCAGGCTCCCCCTGTGCCCCCCCCCCGGCAGGGAGGGCATTGGTGTAGCCCTGGGGTAGCTCTAAGTCGACTTAGGGCTACCCCACGTCTACACTGGCTTAGTCGACTCTAGGGAGTCGACTTAAGCCTTAAGTCAAATTTAAAGGAGGTGTTATAAAATTGACTTAATTTTAATTAAGTTGACTTTATTTTCTTTAAGTCGACTTAAGCAAGCTGCTTAAGTCGACTTAAGAAAACTGTAGTGTAGACGCAGGGTAAATTAAGTCAACTTAAGCACTTAATTTACAAGTGTAGATGCAGCCACTGTTGTGAAAAGTGACACTGAATCTTCTAAAGACCACAACTCAATAATTCAACTCACTCAAGAGGCTGCAAGTGAGATTTTCAAAGGCATCTAACTGGCACAGGACACAAGGTCTACTGAATGTCAATGAGATTGTTCTCCTAAGTCTTTTAGGTGCTTTTGAAAATTATTCCATATATCTTCAAAATTTAATGTTCAGACTTAGCACCGTGCTAGGTCATTGGTTTAGTACTGAGCCAGAAGGGAAAGGACCACTCACTGAATCACTGTTGCTACTTTCTGCAGCACATGAAGGTTCCTTGGAAGATATTTGACTAGGCCTGATTTAGGTACTTCAAATTTCCACATCTGCTGGAGGTGGCAAAAGCCATCATCAGACTCTAGAGAAGGGCAGACATACATACAGTAAACTGAGGGAATGACTCTCCAAATAGTATTAAAGGACACTGAAATGCTTTCCCAAAATATATATAAATGTAAAAAACTTGGAGGATGAAAGGAAGGAGTGAAACATTAAAAACACACATTTGAAAATAAATGATTGAAAACTGTTTAATAATTTCTTTCACTTACCTGCTGTGACCTGAGTCCATACATCCACTCTGCATTCCTTCGCTTATATGACTGATTGCAACCATTGTAATGTCTTGTAATGTAAAAGCCTTTAAGTTCACCTTCAAGTGACATTTAAATTTTTTAGACCACTCGTGCAGTCTGTTGGGGCCTGGTACTGCAGCCCTATTCAAAACATGGCGTGGAGCTGTCATTTGCAAGGTCTAGTGAATTAGTTTTATTACTCAAAGTGGAAGAAATGCAAAATTGTTCAATGTTTTCAATGGAAAAAAATATCATTGAAAGCTCAAGTATCAATAGCTGGAAAAGCTTTCCACCATGTGCTCTTAACAACACCTGACTTGTATTCATTAAAAATAAATCAAGCAAAACTATTTGGAATAATAAAATAGACAAATATCTAGTGACCTATTCTCTATTAACTTTGGATGGTTAGGAACTGGTTAGGAACTTGCCGCCTCCCACTCATTGAAAATATGTCTGAAATCCATGAACTCTGTGCTTACTTGGACCAGAGGGACATCACGTATGAACCAATGAAAGATGCTTTGAAATCCTATCTGAAGCAAAAGATACCTGCAGAGATGAAGGGACACAGTAAGTTAAGATATTTCAGTAAGTGGTTGTATTGTTTTTAAAGAGGATGAATTATATTACCTCATTAAGGATAGCCAGTAGTCCAGTGCTAGCTATGAGGAAAAGGTAGGTTCCAAATTGGGTTTTATGTGACCATAAAACCTAGTATGAGCCAATATTTATTAAGAAGTGGCTACTGCTGCCCCACAAGCTGTAGAACAAGACACACAACAAAAAGCTTTAGAAGAAACACATAATAACTGCACTACAATACAGTTTATTTTTGAACATGTATTCATATTTATGCTTGGAATATAACTGCTTGCTTGAAAATTCCCCCCACAACCCCTTCCTAAAAGAGAAAGAATTCGTGAAAACCGTTTGTGGCATAGTTACATACCTGCATGGAAATATGCTATAAGTCTTAAATTCCAGAAAGTCTCTGTGAATTTAGCTGCTACAATACTTTTTCTGGTTAAGATTATATGTTGCACATAGAGTAGGGGTTTGATATTCAAAGTGGGCTCCTATAGGAAATCTGTGTACCTACAAAGGACTGAATCCCACTAATTATTTAAGGAGTTAAAGTACATGATAAGCAGATTTGGTATGAAATAATTCAGTCATCTCTGGTTGTACCTTGATATCAAATGATATATTGTGGTGCATAGCTTGTGTTAGAGAAATTAAATAGGAAATGTAACTATCTCAAGTGATTTACAGTTATTTATTATTATTATTATTATTATTATTTATTATTATTATTTGTATTACAGTAGCAATGGGCCCCCATTCATGGACTAGGGACCCATTGTGTTAGGTGAGGTACTGTACAAACTCATTTTATTTTACATAGTCACTTTCCAGAGTTGTATAATCTTTTTTTATTATTGTCCATGTCCATCCAAACATCACTTCTGGGAGAATGTGACTGCTATGTTTATCTTCAGTAGTGACATTTGCTGTTGTAGGTACTCAAACCTTTTCATGTTGCAGGTACTTTTCAAATGAAATATCCTTAACTATTTTTCTTTTGGTGATTGTCCGATGAAGTGGGATTCTACCCACAAAAGCTGACGTGATAAATAAATTTGTTAGTCTGTGAAAGTGCCACAGAACAACGTATGTATCTAAACTTTCTAGTCAGCATATCACAGGACAGTACAGGTGCGTCTACACTAGTAAATTAAGTTGACTTAAGCAGGCTTAAGTCGACTTAATTTACTCTGCGTCTACACTGGAGTTTCGTTAAGTCGACTTAAGCTGCTCCTTAAGTCGACTTAAGGAAAAATTAAGTCGACTTAATAAGACCTCGTTTTAAGTCGACTTAACGCTTAAGTCAACTTCTTAAGTCGACTTTCGAGAAAAGTTGACTTAGGGCAGGGAAAAAAGGAGTCCCTGCTCCCTTCTCCCCAGGAAGCCACTAGCGGCTTGTTCTGGGGAGAGCCAGTCCCGCACAGGACTAGTTCTCCCCAAGAGCAGCTTGGCTCGTCCCAGCTCCCATCTCCCCCGGACTGCCCAGCGGTGCTGGCCAGAAGGGAGCACGGGGCTCCCATCTCTCCGGGAGCTAAGCGGTCCAGGCCAGAAGGGGGCTCCATGCTCCCTTCTCCCCCGGACTGCTCCGGGGCTTGCTGGCTCTCCCCAGTATGAGCCCCCCTAGCCTGGGGAGCCGAGGCACCAAAAGAGCCTCGCCTTCCCCCTGGATCTAACCAGTCCATTTAGAGAGTCAAGAGTAGACTCTCTAAGTCGACTTAATAAGGTCGACTTAAAGACAACTTAGTAAAGTTGACTTCATAGAGTCGACCTAAATTCCTAAGTGTAGACATAGCCTACAGTATTTGTAAACAGTTGCATGGATTATTCCTATTACTGATTTCATTCTATACTTCTCCAGAAAGTCACTTACATGTTCAGATAAAGTCTAGAGGCTAAACACAAAGGGTAAATTATGTCCAAACTTGGGGGGAACGGACCAGGCACCGTAGCACTACTTCCATTCCTTGCACACAAGAAGTGTGTGCGGCTAGCACCAACAATAGCATGAATATCTCCAAAGGCAGTGGTAAAAGAAACACACAAATGATGCCTATGTGGTGAAAAAATATTATTTGCTTTCCTTGCACTCCCATGAGTTCCTTGAGCTTAATCCCATAGCCAAACCCAGTGACAGCTTTCTATCACTTATCACTTTCTAAGCAAACTCCAGCAGTCCTCAGATTTCCCTACAGCTCCCAGAACTTTGACATTGTGTAACTTTTGGAGTGGGTTCAACAACACATCCAGTGTTGTCTACATTAGGCCAGGTAAACGTACCAGGTTGGCAAGCCCAAACAGAACCAGAGTTATGTTCACAGATGCAGACCCAGCCTTTTGACTGTACTGGAGAGAGGAATACTGGCTCCAGCATGGGTGCTTTCCATTGCACATTTGCATGCCTGGTTATTTTCTGACAGAGCTTATATCTGACCCTTGGGAAGAGAATGCAAGGCCAAGCTCTGCGTGTGTTTGTACAGAATTCTCTACATTCATTTAGCCGACTAAAGAATCCATATCATTATTAGTACACTGTTGTGCCAGCCCAACAGCAGCTCACAACAGTCATATTCATCACAAAGTTTCATTATTATTTCAAATGACTTCCATTGTGACCTTTAAATATGAACTTTATCCTTTAGATGCAGACTGGACAGCAGAAGTAACAGTATACGCACTGCATCAGATCGTGAAAATTTATGTAGGAAGTCACTGGTATGAAACGTACTTGCAAACTTTGCTGAAGGTACAGTCAACAAGTATCTTTATATTGCCTTAGTGTAAGTCTGACTAAGGATGATGATGTAGCATTTGATGGGGTTAATCCAACAGCCTGGTGCAATCAGAGGTTCACTTCTGGGCTGGGAATTGTATGAAGGCAACACGTTTAACCCCTTGAAGAAATAATCACCTGGAATTATTCATGAGATAAGAGTTCCCCTCTTAGCCCACAATACAAGCATCATTGGCTGGTGCTCATGGAACCTGGTTAATTCTTCTTTCATCAGTTATATGGGCTCCCAAAACCTTGTATAGGTGGCGGGGCGTCCTTCTCTCACAATTAATATCAGAAATCCAAAAGAACAAATAGAAATACCAAGAATATTGTGATTTAACAAGCTCATAAGCAGGTGCTTAACTTATGCACGATCTTAAGTTCCATTGATTTCAAGTTTAAGTTATGCACAAGTTAGGTGATCTGCTTCATAGAGACAGACTTAAGCACATGTGTAAAGTTAAGAAAAAGCTTATGTGCTTTGCTGAATCAGGGCCAAAAAGAACCAATCTAAATCTCAAAATGCACAATCTACATCTAAGGGCATATTTTCAGAAAGATGGCCTCCCTTTTGCACCTACAAAAATTGCATTGAATTTTGGGTTTGTAATTCAGTTGAAGGCACAAATCTGAGTAGGTGCACAATTCTAATTACCTGACTCCTGGAGTACTAAACGAGAAGTATAATTTATAGGCACAAATTGCACCTGTAAGCAAGGAAGACAGGTCTGAATCTGGCTGAAAATTTTCTCCCTCCACAGATCCATACGTGCCCTCCTTTCATTCCCACTTATCTATGTAAAGGCAGACAGAGAAAAAATGAGGAGAGTGGGACCTGTGTGCCTCTTCTTATAAATGCTGCCTTGACATCAAAGAGAACATAAAGAGGGCTTTTTCATACGCCTTGTGTGTTTCCAGGTCCATGCAGGCCAATGTGATTCTAAGAATGGGGGGCTTCTGGAAGTACTATATTCAGAGAACCCAAGTTTTCTGGTGAGCAGCCTAGTGTATACTGGCCTCAGAGGCTTTAAATGACAAGAATAAAATGTATTTTTAAAAATGTTTGCACTAAGGTCATGGTTAGAATTGATCTTGTGTGTTGCCACAAATGCCTGAATGAAGCCCGTTGGCAAGCAAAATAGCATAAGGCACTGACAACTCCCAATAAATTTAGCTACATTCAAAGTTCCATGGCTAGAAAGGAGAGTTGCTTTGATACAAGATTTGAAGGGGCATGATGGGAAGAAGAAAGGTCTTAAAGTAACTTTGACCTCCTAAAGCACGATATATCTCTCTCTCTCTCTCTTTCCAGTGTCCAGAGCTCCTGTCAAACTGCAAAAAAGTTTATTGGATTACATATGGTCAGAGTCTCCTCATCCATGGAGATGGGCAAATATTTCGACACATTCTCAACTTCCTGAGACTTGGCAAGCTGTTTTTACCACCTGAATTTAAGTAAGAAAAGAGTTCATGCATTTTATTAGTCTTATTCCAGATATATATAGGAGAAAATGTATTAATATTTTATTCAGTGTATAGGTTTTCTGATTTACATGGTGATTAAAGTATTAAAGCAAGATTTTTAGTTTCAGTAGTATTTATTATCAAAGTCATACAGCAACATTAGTGTGAGGAAAAAATAGCATAAGGCTTTGTGAATTTAGAGGAAACCCGAGCAAATAACTTGCAGCCAATAATTTAGTCACCAAATTTGGCTTCTTTTTTCTGCGTGCAAATTGACTACAAACAGGCTATGGTTTTCTGAAACTTGTTTGTTGTTCAAAATGATTTCCTGTATAACTACTACAACTAAATCTTGCTTGTTCACAAGCAGATCATGTTCATTATTCAGAATCTGAACTATTGTTCTCAAAAGAGTTCACTAATTTTGGAGATCTGGAATGAAATCCTGGTTCAATTGAAGTCTGGATATGTTTTGCCTTGACTTCAATAGAGTCAGGATTCCACTGTTTGTATTTTGGGTTCTTAACTTGAGAGACCTTTATGTCATGCAGAATACAAGGCACCCAAAATTAGTGAACACTTTAAAAAGTTGTCGCCTCTATTTTTTCCACGTGTTAAAATGTTATTGCAGCAATATCAAAATAAAAAAATTACTCAAATTAGAGAGGGTGCATTTTGCACAATCACTTTGCATTGTTGATTACAGAAGGTGATTTAAGAAATAATCTAGTGTTTTAAAAAGATATTCTGAATGTATTTGAGCGAATCATTGTACAGCTAAGTTTATTTAAAATTTACAGAGAATGGTCTCTATTTTGTCAAGAAGCAGAGGAGTACAGAATACCTTCTCTTTTTGAAGCCTTATACCAGTGTGATGGATACAGGTAAAGAAGAGGGTTGTCTGTTTTCTATAGATTCATAGGGTGCATCTACTCTGGCAAGTTAGGTCGACTTAAGGAGGCTTAAATCAACCTAAACAAAGCCACATCCACACTGGGCTTTTCTAAGTTGACTTAAGCACTTCCTTAAGTCGACTTAATGAAAACTTAAGTCAACTTAACACCTCATTTTAGGTTGACTTAAGCCTTAAGTCAACTCCCTAAATCAACTTAAAGCCAGTGTGGATGGGGATTAGCGCCTAAATCGATTTTATTAAGTTGATTTAAAGCGTTAAGTCGACTTAATAAGGTTGACAAGGGGCTATGTCTACACTAGAAAAGTTAAGTCGATTTTGTTAAGTCTTAAGACTTAAAGTTGACCTTATTAAGTTGACGTAACAAAGTCGACTTAACTTTTCTAGTGTAGACATAGCCTTAGATTCCAAGGCCAGAAGGAAGCATCATGAATAAGGAAGATCAGAAGGAAGCATCATGTGTAACACAGGACATATAACTTCCCCCCTAATGATTCCTTTTGAATTAGACCATTTTATTTTTTTTAAAAACAAAACATGTTTTTTTATATAACATCCAATCTTGATTTACTTTTTTCCAGGGTGGAGAATCCACCACAATATTTAGTCAATTGTCCTACTGATTAATTTGCCTTCACTTAAAAATATACACCTTCTTTCCAGTCTGAATTTGTTTAACTTCAACTTCCAGCCATTGGAATATTATTATATTATACCCTTCTTTGCTAGATTGAAGAGCCAAACATTTATTCCCATGTAGCTACTTAGACATTGTGATCAAATCACACTTTAACCTTCTCTTTGTTAAGATGAACAGATTCTATCTTTAGAAAGCAGGTTTTCTAATTCTTTATTCATTCTCATGACTCCAATTTTTTAACATCCTTCTTAAATTGTGGACCTCAGAACTGGACACAGTATTCCAGCCGTGGTTGCCTTAGTGCCAAATAAAGAAGTAAAATAACCTCTACACTCCTACTCGAGATTCCCCAGTTTATGTGTCCAAGAATCACATTAATCTTTTTGACCATAGAATTGCACTGGGAGCTCATGTTCTGTTGATTATCCACCTATTCCTCCCCAGTCCTTTTCAGTGTCCCCCATCCTTAAGTATGGCTGACATTCTTTGTTCCCAGATGTATACATTTACATTTAGCCATGGTAAAACGCATACTGTTTTCTTGAGTTAAGTGGCCTAGCCAGAACTGATTTTTTCACAGGGCCTGGGGTTGACATGGGTGGGCATAAGTTCAACTAGCTGAAAAACGAGTGCTTCCCGAACTTCTGGCTTCCGGCCACATGACCAGAAGCCAGAAGTTTGGGAAGTGACCAGCTGAGAAACTAAGCTGGTACTCTGGTTGCCAAGGTAGCTTAAGCAGAGTGTTGGCAGCAGAACTTTCACAACCGAGTGGGTGGGCTATGGCCCACCCAGGCTCACCTATAGCTACACCACTGCTTGAGTTCAGGTTATAGAGTGATCCAGATCCCTCTGTATCTGTCGTCTTCATTATTTAACACCCCTCCAATTTTTGTGTCATCTACAAACTTTATCAGAGATGATTGTATATATTCTTCCAGGTCATTGATAAATATGTTAGCATTATAGGGCCAGGAAACAAACTCTACAGAAGCCCTCTAGAAACAAACCCAGCTCAATGATGATTTCTTGTGGTCAATTACATTTTGAGACCTAGCAGTTACCCAGTTTTTAATCCATTTAATGGGTGCCATATTAATTCTGTATTGTTCTAGTTTTAAAATAAAAAATGTCTTGCAATATTAAGTCACACGCCTTACAGAAGTCTAAGTATATTACATAAGTATTATTACCTTCATCAATCACATTTGTAATCTTATCAAAAAAAGATATTAAGTTAGTTTGACAGGATCTATTATACAATAAGCCATGTCAATTGGCATTAATTATACCACCTTACTTTAATTCTTTATTAATCAAGTCCCATATCAGCCACTTCATCATCTTGCCCAATAATTAAAATTCATATAAAACTAATTAAAAATTCATCAGAATGAACACACACAACCCAACAACCTTAGGCTGTCCCTGGAAAAAATTTCAGATGTTCACAAATAGACTAAAACTTAAAAATATTTATTTTGCAGGTTGTGGATCAAAAAACATGAAACTTTTGATGAAGCTTCTTTTCCATTTAGAAAATTGAATATTTTGACTTGGGAGAAGGAGCAAGAGTTTAGCAAAAACACAAAAGAAGTAAGTTTTCCCGAAATACCTCAGAGTAATAAGCTTTAAAAAACAGTTCATACTTGAAAGTTTAAATTGTCCAGTTGCAGCTTGGGACAAGTTGTTTTAATTCTTATTGCAAAATCATCAACAAAATTAAAAGTCTTGAAACTTCTACATGAAAAAGAAATCTTTATTCCAAAAATGCAGTAATTTTCAAGAATCTACTCACATCAGGGGGCCAGTAACAATTCACTGAAAATACTGACATTTCTTTTACAGAGCTACAAGTATTTGAGCATCAAGAGATAAAGATTCAGGGTAAGTTTTGGGGCAGGTCTACACTGCCTGCCATTTTCGGCAGCATTTGAACAGAGATATGCAAGTTGCTTAAAATAACTTGCGTATTTTCATTCGAATCCCTTACTCTCTGCACACACACTGCATTGGTTCAAAGGGAGGGGCCTCCCTTTGAACCAGCATTACCGATTGCTGTGGTGGTGTTGCAGGATCAATTTCCTAATCAGCTGAGCGGGTCTTCACAGACCTGATCAGTCAATCAGGAAGTTCGAACTGACGGTGGTGAGTTTGCCGCCATCAGTGAAGACCTGCCCTTAGCTTATGGCAAAAATCATCTGAGGTGCACCACGTGAATGCAAGTTCAATTTAGATCATAGAATGGTCCGGCTTCTCTCATGCTAAAATAATAAATGATCAGGTAAGGCAGAAATTGTCTTTCAATTGGTACAAATAAAAAGAGTCATTTAAAAATAACAGCTTTTCACACCATTTTTAGGAACATTCATACACTGCTGTGGATTTCAGTAACTGGTATGTTAATACCTGGAGTAAAGTAAAAGACAAGCAAGGTAGCAAAGAAGAGAATGAAAAGTATACCAGAATGATATACCAGACTAGAGGGACAAAACGAAGGAATAAACCTGGAGGATCTCATCAGTTTATGGACATCCAGGTAAATTCCAGCTATTGTAAACATTCAGCAAGCCCACCACGGAAGAAAGGGGTCAGAGGCAATTTGGTAAAAAAATCAGAAAATAGAAACTCAGCTACTCCCATGCAGAAGTTAATTTCCCTGGTGAAGGAATGGGACATGGTGAACACCAAAAAATGTGAATTGCAGCATGTGGCAACATCCAAGAGTAACTTTGTAGATAATGTATCTTGTCATAAAACAATTGAAAAAGGGAACATCAGAGAGCCTGCTGGCAGGTCGCCTGGGAAAATAAGTTATGGCCTCCTGGAAGATGATCAAACTATCCAAGCCGCATTCCATTCTGAAGCAAAACATTTGGAGCAATACACATTTAAACAGAATTTGCCAGTTACCTTAACAGCTGAAAAACATGGATTCAACACCATAAAGGAGACTTACCCACTGGAAAAAACTGCACCTTTCAAAGAGTGGAGGGGCAAGCAGCAAACAGGAAAAGGTAAGTGTTACGTGCTCATTGCTTTAAAAATGGCAGGATAAATTAACTAGTACCAAACGCATTAGAAACTTCTGGTGGTACTGATTAACAAAAAAGAAATGTCTGGATGAAAGAATCTCACCTCTTCCTCTGGCTCTCCCACAAATCGGAAGTGTTCCCACTGCAATTAGAGGCAAGCACTTGCATGACTAACTTCACCCCTGTGCATGGCTTTAGGTCTATGTCGCTTGAGGCCCACTTCAGCTTCCTAAGTAACGGCAGATCTACATTTAAAATACTGCACTGGTGAAGCTGTGCGGCTGCAGCACGTCAGTGAAGGTGCTACCTATGCGATGTGATTACACCACCTCTCTCAAAGGCAGTAGCTATGTTGAGAGAATTGCTCCCTTCAGCATAGAGCTGCCCACCCTGGAGGTTAGGTCGGTTTAACTGTGTCGCTCAGCATTGTGGATTTTCTGAGTGATATCGTTACGCTGACCTACTTTTCTTGGGTAGACCCGGGCTAGGCCTTGAGTGGGGCTGAAGTGGTGCAGGCTTCGTGTGCCGACACACAGTGTGTAAACCAGTGCAGAGTGCTCATAAAGGATGTGAAGATGGCAAAGAGCAAATTACCTTTTTCTTCAGAAAAGCTTTTCAAATCCACCCGTGTTATGAATGATGATTTATTTCCATTACTTTATTGTGTGCCAGATTTTAAAATCAAAGTCCCTTCTGCAGGGATGGGATCGTCAAGACCTCTGATGCTGCACTGTGCAACATAGACTCATCTATGGCTATGTCTACACTTACTAAAATTAGTTTGAACTAACTAATTCGAACTAATTTTAGTTAGTTCGAATTAACTTAATTTGAACTAGAAAAAATTAGTTCGAACTAAGCAAGTGCCATTCATGGCCATTCATTCATGGCACTTGCTTAGTTCGAATTAGCGATCCCCATTCATTTCAATGGCCGGTTAGTTCGAACTAAGAAATTAGTTTGAACTAACATGGCCACATTGGTTAATTCGAACTAACTAGTTCGAATTAACCCTTACTTCTAATACCCTATTCGGAGTTATTAGTTCGAATTAAGGAAGCCCTTAATTTGAACTAACTAAATCCTAGTGTAGCCATGGCTTTAGTTAGTTCGAATTAAGCCTCCTTAATTCGAACTAACTTGCCAGTGTAGACATAGCTATAGGTGCTACGATCAGAAGGGCCCAGTATGATCGGGTCTGATGTCCTGCACAGTGCAGGCCATAGAACCACCCCCACCCCTGCAATAAGCCTCTAACCTAGGACTGAGTTAGTAAAGTCCTCAAGTTATGGTCTAAAGACTTTAAGGTACAGAGAATCCACCAACGTGCTGTACACACTGAACTCCTGTATGCGGCACTGGAGGTTGAAGGCTATCAGCCCCTTACAGGAGTCCAGGCCTGAAGGGATGTGATGAGAGAAGGGGGCAATGTGCTGGGAGAGATGATTTTAGTACCAGCACTGCTAGCCTTATGTAACATGTGCAGGGGAATTGCTCATAGAGCAACAAAGGGCGCCAAATTCACCATTCTTGCTTTCAGTGGTCTTACAACTGGGAAGAATTTGGCCCAGTGAATAGCTTAGGTATTCATTTCCCTGCTCCTCCTTCATTACAGACACCGGGCAGAATCTGGTTTCCTGTGCTTAAAACCATTACCCGCCTTCCTGTCTGAGACAGCTGGAATCGCAGGAGCATATTAATTTATCTGGAAACAGATGGGAACAATTACTTTCCTCACACTCAGTGACTCGTCTGCACAAACATGGGTGTTCTGTGTGGAAGCTGGGTGCGGGATGAAAATACAATAGTCGTCTCTGTGCAGATTGCCAATGTTGGTCCCAAACCTTTTTGAGCAGAAGGCTGTCTGACTGAACTTCCTGCAAAGCTTACCTGAAGATGCCAGGGCAATTATTTTCAAACATTTGAGTTATTTTATTTTTTAGGATTTGTCTGCCATACCATATGCCTGTGGGTACAGAGGCAATAAAGGTATGCTACCAGCCCAGAGGGATTTACTTTCACAACAAAACTTGAAAGCCTCTATGTTTTGCATGCATCTGGGCTTCAGATGTGGGGCATCAGGGCAAGCCCAGAGCACACAGTTAGTAGAGTTGTGCCAGCTGGAGTTGAGAGGTGCAAATGATCTCAGGCTGTAGTAAGAATGTTTTGCACAAGTCTGTGTGCAATGAAAGCTCTAAAGCTGAGGTTTTTAAAGGCACCCCATAGAGTTAGCACTAGAGGGCACTAAATGGGGCTTACCTGATCTCAGGTCAATTTCTGGCTTAGCTGCAGATTTACTGCTTGACCCTGCACAAGGCACATAATTAATTCCATGCCTCAGTTTCCCTTCTGTACTGCCTACCTCCTAGGGGATTGTGAAGTGCTCTGGTGCTATTAAATCCCAATCTAAGTCTGTTTGGCCTTCGCTAAATGACTAAGGGGGCCTGTGATAATCATCTCTCAATATTTCCAGGATTTAAATACCAAAAAGGGAGAGAATATTTGTCTTGTTTTACCCTCAGCTTGTAAGGGGCTGTGACTTACAATATCTTCATACTGTTCCTAGCGCCAGCCTGATAGCCTCAAGTGCTACTGCAGTATAAATGTTTAATAATAATTAATCACATAATAAAGAGCTATAACGAGAAGGGCTGAAAAATGCTCCTCCCCTTCCTTTTATGTTACTAGGGGCTTGTCTTTACTGATGGCGGCATATTCGCCACTGTCAGATCGATCGCCCTGACTGATTGGGTGGATCTGTGAAGACCCTCTCAGCTGATCAGGAAGTTGATCCAGTAAAACCATCCTAGCAAGGAGGAAAGCACTGAGTAGGAGGGAAGGGGGGTCCCTCCGACTCAGCCTGCTGAAAACACTGCGGTAAGTAGGTGATAGGCAATCGGAGGGAGACATGCAAGTTTAAGTAGTTTGTGTATCTCCCTTCGATTGCTGCTGAAATTGCGCCATGGTATAGACCAGGGTTAGATGTGCTAATCCTCTTAGACATTTTGCAGGTTTCATTTTCTGAAAATCAACATGCTTTTATCCGCAGAAGCAACAGTCAATGAACAAACCAATGTTGTAACCGAAGACTTTAATAATGTAGGATTCGTTCTTAAAGTTGAACATCCGCTAGTGGTGGGCAGTGATGGCTCTTGCACCTGGCATGAAGAGAGCGTTGTTTACAGTGCACAGATTGATGGCATCAAACTGGCTAATGCAGATGCTCAGCCAATGGCGAAAGGTACAGTAACATTGAAAAGAGCTGTAAATATGGCAGCTTGTTTAGCTCCAGATTGCAGCACAAATGTACTCTTTGTTCCTCTCTAGAGGGGATAACTCTGGGGCCAGGTCTACACACACAAGTGGCCCTGATCTAGCTCTCCTTGTTTTGGTAGGAGTCGGTAAGTGCAGACTCATATCTGTCTCCTTTGACAGATCTGTGTGCTGTTAAATCGCTGCAGTTCCTAGTGGCAAAGCTCTGTAACAGCCAAAGTTAAATTGATGCTGCAATGTCACTAGCCACCGGAAACATTTTTTTAAGAGAAATTCGACAAGACAGAGGCTTTACTTCCTGAACTATATCAGTGCTGTTTGGTAGATTATCCCTGCAACCTTTTCACTCTCCCCAACGCATTAGCAGGCAAGTTTGGGAATACTTTTAACAATTAAAAAAAATAGGGGCACATCCTGAAACCCTTTCTCAGTTTTTACTCAGCAAAGCTCCCATTGCTCTTGATCTGAATTTGGAGTGGTACAGGATTCACTTGCACCCAGGGCAGTGCAGGCAGGTTGCTGAGGCCTGCTCACTGAAAACAGGTGGAGCTAACTCGCTGAAAGACATTTTCTAAGTCGTCACGTTGTGTTGGAAACTTTCCTTGTAGATGTCGTTTTCCTCAGTTTTCCTTTGCCACGAGAAGAGATATTTTATGCCAGGAAGTGCCACTCTTTCCTGACTGACATCATCTTGACTTCCATCAGGCAGAAGGATGCCCGAGAAATCACAGCCAAGGTTGTTCTGCTCGTGCACAGGCTTTGGGTACGTCTGATTTCCTAACAGGGGCTGGCCCATCTTCAGAACTTTCAGGCACTTAGGTGCCTACTGCATCTTTCTATGCCGATGTCCACCATTTAGGGGCCACTGAAGTTTCCAAAGGTGCCTAATTCCTTGTGGCAGCCAGTCAGTGTTGTAAAGCTGCCTACACATTGATGCTGCTCCTGACAGCTAGTGAGCTGCTCAGAGCCTAACAGTAACTCATGTCGAGCCCCAGAGGCCCCGAAGCAGGAGCCTCAATCTAGGCAGGGGAACGTTTCTCTTGCCAGTGGGGTGTGATCCCATAGGCATGCTTTGAGTACACCTATCCCCACATCAGCAGGGCCAGAAGCAGGCCTCCAATAGGGGAGGGGACAGTGGAGAGCCTGCATAAAACCACAGGGAAAGGTAGGGTGAGTGTCAGCGAGCTATGGAACCTGAGTAGGACAGAGACAGATTCAGTTGCTAGATACTTAAGTGACTGATCTGGCTAAAGGGCGTAACTCTAGAAGAGGATTCCTGCCTGTGAATCAGGCGCTGGTGGAAGAAAATCCCTGCTTGCACTCAGGGAGCAAGGGAGAGGGGGAAGAGCAGAGCATGGAAGATCCCCACAAGCCAGAGAGGGAGAGGGGAAAAGCAGGGAATCACAAAGGCAGAGTTCCCACTGGAAGCAGTGAGTGCAGAGGCTACAGCTGCCGGGTACAGACAAGGAGATTGGGGGCTAGATCCCCAAAGGGCCCTAGGCACCTAAACTGCCACTTTAGGCAGCCGAGTCCACCATTTAGTGTCCGTGAGGACCCTGAAACCCCTGCTCAGATGCGGCCTAATCCTGTAAGTACCTGAGTTACTGCTGGTAAAGTCCCCTGGGTGTCTACATGTTGACCCCGGTGCAGGCACAAAACCACCTCTGTCCTACCATGACCAACCAGCTCCATGTCCTAGCTCTCACCCAACGCCTGGTTGGATTCCCAACCTGGGTGGTCCCCTGCCTAGCTCACCAGTGGGGCTTGAGCTGGAATGTACATTTGACGCACGCACAGAACTGCACAAAAGCCAGCTGGGGCTAAGCCCATTGGACTTTGGGGCGGCGCTATGGCCCAGCTGACCCACCAGGGCAATGGTTAGGGCACTCAGCTAGCAGGTGTTTCAGCTACCTGCTCTGGCTGCTTTAAAGCAGTGCCTGGAAGCCACAGCGCCCGCCCTCCCAGATGCATACTGGGTCCTGAGCCTGCCTTGCTCCTCTTGGAGCCAGTTTGCTTTGTATAAATGAACTAGGGGGTGGGCTCAGTGAGGG
Source organism: Pelusios castaneus (assembly GCA_007922175.1). Classification (NCBI taxonomy): domain Eukaryota; kingdom Metazoa; phylum Chordata; order Testudines; family Pelomedusidae; genus Pelusios; species Pelusios castaneus. The sequence goes on from ML686049.1 coordinate 1,442,932, forward strand.
TGACGCTGTAGCTTGGTGGGCAGGGCACTCAGCTGTCAGGAGGGAGACGTAAAAGGAAAGTCCTGCTCCAAAGCAGGGATTGGGAGATGGTTTGCTACATGCCTGCTGAGTGCTATGGGCTACTGGCTGCAAAGGGGTGGGTTGGGGCTGGTTTCTGGAGTGTTTTCATGAGAAAGGAGCTGATCTAGCTCCACTCCAGGAGAGGGCTTGGCTATGAATGGAGGGTGGTGCCCAACTCCCTTTAATAGGCAGAGGGGGTTAGGTTTGTTGTGCAGTGCTGTCTTCTGGGGGGGGGGGATCGCTACACGGTAGTTAGACACCCATGACTGACCCATGCCAGCTGACGCAGGCTCACGGGCCTTGGTCTGCAGGGCACTTTCCCAGCGGTGGTGTAGCACGTCAGGCTTGGGCAGGAACCTGGGCTCTAGGACTCTGCAAAGTGGGAGGAGTCTAGAGCTTGGGCTTTGCCCCAGCCTGAACATTTACACAGCAATAACCAGCCCCATGAGCTGGAGTCAGCGGGTGCAGGTCAGCCACAGGCGGCTAGCTGCATAAACGTCCCCTTAGGCACTGCGTTCTCCCCAGGTGTCCTACAGGGAGCCTGTGAATCACACTGCAGGGCAGGGAGACGTCTCCTTGGCTATGTCTACACTAGCAATTTAGGTCGACTTAAGGACCCGTAAGTCGACCTAACGTACTCCCTGTCTACACCAGACTTGCATTAAGTCGACCTAATAACAACCGCCCATGAGGTTGACTTAAGCCTTAAGTTGACTCCAGGACGGTGCGGATGGGGAGTAACCCGTAAGTCGACTTAAGGGCGGTTAGGTTGACTTAGTCAAGTCGTCTTAATAAGGTTGGCTTTAAGTCGACTTAACTTTTTCTAGTGTAGACATAGCCCGTGTGGTCTGGCCCGAGGCAACCACATCTTGCTGGTCAAAGCCAGGGCATTACAGAGCTTTTGGGCCACAGGCTCCCTGCGTGGGTTGGCTGGTTTGAGCCCTCTTTATGCGTGCTGAGAGGGGCTTTGGACGGTGGTCTCTTACCTGTCAAGTGACTGGCCCAAGTTCTGAGCTAGCCCCTCTTCCAATGTGCTGGGTCCCTCAGCGTTTCCTCTTGATGTGGCCCACTGTCATTCCAGACGTAAATGGGACTTGGGTGGCAAGCATTACCTGCAGCCCGCACTGGGCCTGTGGTTTGGGCTCTGCACTGCAGCGGGGTGGGGAGTGGTTCCAATCCCATTACTTGTGGGGAGGGGACTGAGATTTTTGTGTTGTGGCTGCTCCTCTTCAACTACGTATTAGCTGGAACTGAGGCCTTGCAGAGCGCTCTGTGCCATCGGGGTTGGCGTGCTCAACGTGGGCGTGGCTGACTCTGATTCAACTCCCTCACCTGCCTTGTGGTCGGGTGCCGGGCCTGGGAGAGGAGAACAGCTCTTGCTGTGGGGCAGGGGGTTTTTGAAGGCCCCTTGCTTCCTTTTTGTAAAGAATTACTGCGGCTTCACTCTAAAGTGCCCCAGTCACTCTCTGGTCTGCTGTGAGCAGGATCCGCACCGAGGCTGTGGCAGACCCCAGGGCACTCCCCTTCACCGTCGAGGGGGGGGTGAGCTGGGGCTCCCAGCTCCTGGGAGAGAGTCGCTGGTGAGTGACCCTGGTTAGAGCCCCCTCCCTTTCCCAAGACAACAATGGCTCTTGAGAAAGACAGGGGGTTCAGACAAGGGTGGAGCACCATAAAGAACAGTCACCATGGAAGCTGGATATCCCCCTACAAACCCCCGCTGAGCAGGCACCGTAGAGATTTGAATTTGGTTTCCCAGCAACCGAGGGGAAGCAGCCTAACCGCTGGACTATAGAGCAAGGCTAGCTTTTGGGCTTGCCCGAAGCACATTTCACTAAAGTGAAATGGCTTCAGGGGGCAAGAAAACACCCCCCCCCCCCCCCCCATCACTAGGTGCCAAGGATGAGAACAGCCCGCGGGAGCTCCATCCCAGGCTAATCACCAGACTATGCAAGCTGTTGCCATCATCCGCTGGGCCAAGGCTCATTTCCTTAGCATACAAGAGCCTCACGTGGCTTAAAAAGGAGGGCACGTCTGTCCTCACAGCACACCAGCTGGGCAAAGGGCCTCCACAGCACCTCTAGGCAGGGTTTAAACGTGCAGCCACTACCCACTATCCCACAGAGGAGCTGGGCTGGTGGGAGGGAGGAACTGCTCAGCCGATTTTTAACCAGAAGGGCACAGCCTCTGCAAGGAGGGACCACATGGCTCCAGCAATGTAAGCAAGCCGCCCACTGGGGGCTGCAGGCAAGCCCTTTTCAACCCTGTTAGCCTGCAGCCAGGGCATTTGCCACATGAATGGAACAGGCTGCGTGGCAGGACCAGGTGAGGGTAGCTCTGAACCAAGCCTTTTTTTTCCCATTAGACCCAACAGATCACACCAAAGGAGTTTGTTGCTGATGTATTGCACACAAAACATTTTAGAGATGACAGACATGATCATGACAAGCTACTTAGATGGGTGGAAGTAAGTATAGAGCATCCAAGAGCCCATGTTCTTATTGAAGACAACAAACTTATCGGCTTGTACAGTAGTTTGTGGTTCCTCAGCTGTCCTTATGGGCGCTGTAAGGATGAGCTATTTTGCAGCACATACTGATAAATGTTGTACAGATGTTAGTAGCATTTGTTTAAAATCATACCAACATTTCAGATGGGTTGGGTTCAGTTAAATCAGAAGCTGGTCAGGGAATCATTTTGTCCACTGATAAAATGGACATGATGATACTTGCCCTAGAGCAGTGGTTCCCCAACTGGTCAATCCTGACAGACTCCTGAATGCCCGTTACCATTAAAACATGAGCGGTGCACCATCCGCTGGCGAAAGGTTGGAGACCACTGTCCCAGCACAGTGGTGTTCAAACTTTTTTCTTCAAGACTCAGATGGAAAAAAAAAATCATTTCTGCCCACGACCCAACAAATTACGTTTTTGAGCAAATTCTGAAGGGGTGGCCGTGTGTGTCTATTGTAGAAAAACAACAGAGTCCTGTGGCACTTTTAAAGCTTTAAAGCGTCTGTCGAAGTGGGATTTTCTCCCACGAAAGCTCATGCGATAAATAAATCTGTTAGTCTTTAAAAGTGCCACAGGACTGTTATTTTTGAGCAATGCCTTCCAGTCCTTTGGCGGTGGCAGCGGGGGGGGGGCATCACAACCCAGTGTCTGAGGATCTGCGACCCAGTACTGGGACCTGCCCCTAAGTTTGAAAACCACTGCTCTAGAGGACTTTAAAATTGGGGCAGGGAAAAGGATTATTAAGAGGTCAGCAAGATCACTGCTCTGTATTATGATTGATGATTAACTGTTTGGTTATTCCTTTCAGTTTACACTGCCATTTGCATGGAAGTACAGTTGCTGCATTGATTTACTGCTAAGGAAAGGGTATTCCAAATCCATATCATATTTTGGCTTGGGAAAATAGTTTTCAGGCACTTTATTAAAGTTGGATCTAGATGGTTCTCACTTTGAAATGTCTGTCCTTTCTTTTGACATCTCAGTTTGTAACTCTTGGTTATGGTGAAGTGGCCCAGGGGAATTGTTGGCTTGGGGGTTGAGATGATGCCTGGTGTGAGACATATAGGGTCTCTGGGCTGGGGCTCAGAGAAGTGGGTGGGCCTGGGTCCCTCCCCACCTGCCTCAGAACACTGGTGAGCAGCCCACTGAGTATGCAATAAAAAAATCAACGTCATACAAAGGAAATACCCTTTATTAGGTAGTGAAATTGAATCCTGAAAAAAAACAGGTGTCAGCTGAACATTTCTAAAGATTTTTCCAGCAATTCAGAAACCTCTTTAACAGGAATTTCAGAAGTTGGTCACAATGGTATTTCTATGCCCCCCCTTGTCCTACTGATGCATTGTTTCCTTCTTTAGTGGCAGCAGCTATCACCATGTTGAAGCACAAAGCTCAGAACTGTCTAGAAATTTTACACACTAGCTTTTAAAATCTTCCCTGTCCATTTTTTTACTGTGCATTAATATACAAAAATGTCAGTCATCTTTCATTTTGACATCTAAAAAGGAATGACTGAAAAAAGAGTCAGCTTGTTACAATAACATCAAATAAAGGTTATATGTACATTCCCATGAATTGCCAAACTAAAAGGAATATGGTTGATATGCAGAGTTAAAGGTGTGCCCATGTAACTTAAGTGTTGGAAAGCAAAGGATTGTGAATGGACCAAAACCAGCTGATAGGTGGTGAAACCAATTAAAAAGTTACTGCTTCCCTCCTATTATTAAGGCCAGCGGTGACGTGTGTGCTTGTTACAAAAGCTGGGGGATAAAGGTTTGCAGCAGTGAAAGCAGCCATAAGGAAAATGATCTCAACAGATTTGCATTTCCCCAAATAAATGTTAAATGAAAGTTTTACAAGCCTTTGCAGTCCCATAAAGTCAAACTTTCCCTCCTGTAGTAGTTTTACTAACTGTCCAAAGGGGTGCATCACACAGGCAAATGTTTGCCTGTAATGGAATTACACAGAATTAAACCTTTAACATTTCAGGGTCATCAAAAACTGGGCTCAATACAATTGATATCTGCTATTCTCAGACACCGTCTATGTCCAGAGTTTCTTTAATTAACATCACCACCTGCCATTAGACACGGGGTTGATTTAGCAGCAGGCCCCAGGGGCTACCTGTGTGATATCTGCCACCAAGACAGGAACTAAGCAGGGGCAGGACAGTATGAACAGTTCCCTTCTTCTCTAGAACCAGCTGTGCTGGAGAGCCAGGAAAGTATAGCTGTGTTACCCTGTTGTACATGCTGAATTCTGCAGGACTGATCTCACTGATGTCTTCTTTGACCTGCTCTGGGATCTTGGCTGAACTGGGTCTCCCCACGTCTGCCCTGGGAATGCGACTCTGCTGCCCAATGGGATGTCTGGTTTTGTACGGTTCAGCTGTCAAGCTGATAGCGTTACTAAGGCAGGGAGCAGCTCAGCCCTGAAGCACCTGATGAATCATCTAAAGTAAAAACGAACCTGGTTTTCTTAGAACACAAGGGTTAAGCCAAGCAAATAAATAATTGCTACACTAGGCAAATCTAAAACCAAAGGGAGGCCGTTGACCTTGCATTGCAGCACAACGTACAACCTAAATGGAAAATTACACTACTTTTATTAAATACCTCATGTTCTCCTTAGGCCCTTCTCTAAACTTTATAAACTGTGCAGCAGAGAGAACAAAACAGGAACAGAGGAACAAAATCTGTACAGTACATAGCTCTCAAAATACTCTCTTTGCAAATTGCTATGTTACTTGAATCCATACATAAATAAAGGACTAACCGCCCTTCCAACATACCAACAATGCAGTCGAGTTAACAAGAAACTAATTGGGGCTTTCCCCAGCCAAGTGTCAGTTCTGGACTGGTTTGAAGAGCCTGTTGTGCTTGAACAATTCCAGGGAGGCTGGCCGACTTCTTGCGCCAGTCAGAGATCTGGAGTCTTCAGTGGGATGAATTGGAACAGTGATAAAACCTGGAACACAGCACCAGGCAATGGTTAATCTTGCGGCACTCTGCCTGGGGCACATTCCCCATGACCACTTCTGCAGTGAGAGGCAGGGCACTATTTCCCCATGTGCAGTGTTGACCTTTGACCCATGATCTGAGCTCAGATGACCCACTAAATCAGGTAGGAGTTAAGATGTTTGTCAAATTAGTGCACATGAAAGTACACCTCTATTGCAAGTAGGAGTAAGAGCTAATGTAAAATTTAGCTCGTGGCAGTAATTGCAAAAGGCTCCATTAGGCCGAATAAAAATTAACAAAAGCAAGTAACCTTGGGGAGGAAGATTTAGCCTCATGTGTTTTGCAATAAACTCTTAGATTGCAAAGGTTTCATTTAGCCAGACTCCTTGACCACAATGGACAGAGACCCTCCAGTCTGTGCAAACGCTCATGATGCTTGTTGGAGCCCCAGTGATGTGAGACGTGTGGACAAGAGGGACAAATGGAATCAAATACGGACTAAGAAGTAGGTTGGCACAAGGAATAGGTGCCTGAAAGGGAATCAAACCCAACCCTTACAGGGAACCACCGGATAGCAGGCAGCCGAAATGCTGATCTCACCTTAAGGGGGAACCCAGCCCTGCTGATTCATAAATGCACCTTATGGGGATCCTGCTGTTCCTCTCATCCTGTTTTCCCGTATTTGTGGTTTTATTTATATTGATCATGGTATTAATAGAACTCATAGGCTATGTCTACACTTGCAAGTTAGGTCGACTTAAGGAGGCTTAAGTCTACCTAACTTAGTCCCTGTCCACACCAGGCTTTCATTAGGTCAATTTAAGAAAATCCTTAAGTCGACCTAATGAAAGCTTAGGTCGACTTAGTAAGACCTGCTGGTTAGGTCGACCTAACCCTCCTTAGGTTGACCTAACACTCCTTTAGGTCGACCTAAGGGCAGTGTGGACGCTTAAGTCCACTTTATTAAGTCGACCTAAGGGCAGTTAGGTCGACTTAAAGTGGACTAAGTCCACGTCAATGGAAACCACTTTGTTAAGTTGACTCAATAAGGTTGACTTTAAGTTGACTTAACAAAATTGACCTAACTTTTTCTAGTGTAGACATAGCCATAGAGTCTCTCTCTTCATATCTGACTAATCATCTTCTTAATTAATCTCATGAACTCTAAGAACAGACAGGAACATTGTGATCATCTAGTCTGCCATAGACCTAGGGAAGTCATGGAAACTCCTTCACTGGAGGTTTTCCAAGGGAGGCTGGACAGCCATCTGTCTTGGATGGTTTAGACCCAACAAATTCTGCACCTCACCAGGTGGTTAGATTAGGTGACTCTTGCGGCCCCTTCTGATCCTATAGTTCTATGATTCTATGACTTCCTGCACATCACAGGCCACAGAACCTCACCCTCCCACTCCTGTAATAGACCCCCAACTCTACATTACTAAAGAAGAATGAAGATGTTGTTAAGCCCATATGCATTTTGCACCCTAGGCTACAGCAGGTAGGTAGCAGTTTCACAACGTATTTCCTGGAAAGCTTAGATGAAAATCCAGCTTGACCCAGGAACTGGGTCCTGACAGGTGATTGGTCCCTGACTCCCCTCACGCCAGGATAGTGGCTTTCCCTGCTAGATGGTAAAAGCAAGATTTATCCTTTGCCCCAATCTCAGCTTCCTCAGACTGTAACTGAATTCAGACAACAGGGCCTGGCTCTGATCCACACCCACTGCACTTCCAGCCTTGCCTGATAACTGGACTTAGCTCTGCCCCCTGGAAGCCCCAGAACTCTGATCTACACTCCAGGGACTCATGTTGCCAGGTAAACACAGGCAGCAAATCCCAAACCTGCCAGTTGACCAACAACAAGCGTCAACTCGAACATGGGCAGGGACACGGGACTGTTCAGGAGTGAGTCATGTTTGTGAAGTGTCAGCAGGTAGCAATGTCCCCTCTGGCAGCTCCCCTGGCCGGGTGGTTCAGATTTTGTTTTGGAAGGATCAGTGGAGCTCTCCAGGAATCCCATGTGCGGCCTGCCCTCTGGAATTTGCAGGTACAGGACAGCTGCTCTCCCCTAGTGACAGAGCTGAGGACAGGTCACAGGGCTGACCAGCAGAACGAGGCCATAGCTCAGGCCACACTCTAGCAGGGACTGGCCTTCCCAGCTAAGTCCAGTAATGGGGTTCCTGTCTCCTCAGGCTCAGGGGAAAGACCCAGAACAGTGAGCTAGCAGCAGACTTGGGGGGATACGGCTGACTCCCAGAGTCAATTCAGCCGGCTACTGGCAAATGAGAGCCAGAAGAGACAGATGAGTGCCAACCTGGCCGAAGGAGCCTCTGAGACTGGCCCTAGCAATAGCTCCCATTTCCTCAGTAAGGACGAGTTTGCCTCAGCGACCTAGTCAGACCCTGTGGTGTCTCTAACCAGCAGTGCCAGGGCATGGAGAGCATCAGCTTGGAGCCAGGGTTGAGGCTGAGGGCGGCTGCCAGATCCCCAGCGGTGGCTACTTACAACTCCACTTCTTCAGGCAGGACACTTGTGCAGAGGGGCTCACACTACGGTGGAGGGGCTAACGGCGAGCGGGCCTGCTGTCTGCAAGGAGAGAAACCAGTGTTAGGGCTGGGTCAGGGGACGCCATCCAGCTAGACTGGAGAGAGCAAAGGGCTGGCAAGCTGCGGAGGGATGCCAAGGAGCCAGGATGACACCTCAGAAAATCGTGAGTGCCCAGCCCAGGGCCTCCTTCATCCTGTCTCCACGCAGAGAACCCCCCAGCGCTATCTGGGAAAGAGAGCCCAGAACCAGCTAGCCGCATGGGAGGAAACCTCCATTTCCTGCACTAGCTCATGCAGATCTGGTGCAGATGAAGAATCTTAGCAGAGGAAGCCGCACCGTGTGGCTTGATTTTCATGGAGTGCAATTTGCATGGCGGGGACATGGGGCTCTCGCTGCTTTAACTCACCCCAGAACTGTACTGGCTCTTGGCACTTTTGGGTTTCTCATCCAGCGGGGAGGTGAGCATGGAGCTGTGCCGGGAGCCCAACGGCGTGTATGCCAACGAGCCCACGTCCTCACAGAAGCTTTCCTGGGGGACGCTGGAGACACAGCCGCTGTCGGAGCCGCTGGAGCCGCTGCCCGACATGCACTGGGAGGACTCGGAGCTCTCCGTGGCTGGGAGGAGAGAGGGCAGAGATCACCCGTCGGTGACCAAACGCATGCTCGGTGGACGCTGCATGAGTTAGTCACAGGCTGTGCACACCAGGCTCCCTGTAGCCCACAGCTATCCGCTCCTGGGGCAGGCAGGCCTGGGGCCTGGCTGATGCTCAGAGCCAAGGGCACTGTGGGATGTCACACTGGAAATTCAGCAGCAGGAGATGAGCAGGAATGGGGCTTTTGGAAGGGCACAAGTGGGGGAGCCTGACCCTTGGGTGACTGAAGGCCCCCTGGAACATGCTGCAGCAGGTGTCACAGATACACTGTCCTGCCTTATCTTGACTTTCCTCCCCTGTACATCTCCCCTGCAATGTTGCCTCCTGGCCAAGATTACTGCTGAGTTCCCATGGCCCATTCAGAGCGGCTGCCTCCCAGCTGGGGTCGCGTGATCCCAGGATGTCAGTGTGAAAAGCACTGTGGGATGGAAGCAGGCAGGTGGGCAATGCATGGGAGAGTAGCCGTGTGTATAGGACCACAGTGGGGGATCCAAGAGCCCTGACTTCAGTTCCTGACCTGCATGAGCCTGAGCAAGCCACTCAGTCTCTGTGCCTCAGTTTCCCACCTGTGCAGTGGGGATAACAACACTGCCCCACCTGCTGGGGGGAGATAAATGAAGGGATGGTGATGAAGGCCAGGTCATTATGGATCCTCTCCCACAGGGGAACAGCAGAGTCCCCAGGGCAGACTCCAGGCCTGGCAGAACGCTTCCACATTGCTCCCCACCAATGACAAATGGCCGTCTGCTTTCGATCTGTTTGCTTGGACGAGGACCCTGTTAAAAGCAGACTCCTAGCCAGGCGAGGGTACAGGGTTTCTATTCAAACCCCTTGTGTGGGCATCTCCACTGGCTGGGCGCACCAGTAACATTAGCAAGCCAAAGGGTTGCCATGCCGAGGCCCCTCCAGTGCCTATGGTAGAACAGGGGCACGTCCCTCTGCCCCCTCCCCATGGGCAGCAGGTGTGGGGCACAGGCTAGTTCTGCAGAGTTGACATGTGAAGCTCTACGGGTGGGAGGGAGGTGTGTGATGTTTCCATTGACCAGAGAAAAGGATCCACCCTGGATGGAGAGTGCAGGGAGCCAGGGATCCTGCCTAAAGCTGGCTGGGCCAAGCGGGGAGCCCGGGAAACCAGACACCATGAATGGTACCACGTCAAACGCACACAAGGAGGCGGGTGGTGCCCCTTCAGCTCCTCCCAAGCAGCTGATGCTTCCAGAGCATGGCACCAAGCTGCCTCTTGTATCCCTGCTCGCAGCTCTGTGGGCGAGATCCCCGTGGGGGGAACTGGCAGTGAGCTGGGCAGCCCCTCACACTCCAACAAATAGGGACAGACTGCCCATGCAAAGGGAACAGGTGAAAGTCATGAAACAGGAGCCCTGGGCTGGCTTGTTGGTGCTGGAGGGGAGAAATTGCCATGGCAGTGCCCACTGGCATGGCCAGATGGTGAGGGCAGGTGCCCGAGGAAGCCCAGGTGGGGGGGCTTTGGGCTGTGCAGGGTGAGGAATGGGCCTCACGAGGGCCCGGGTGCTCTGGCCACCCACGCAGCCCCAGGGTCCTCCTGCTCATACGTACTCATGGATGGCTGGCTGCTGGTCTCGTGTTCCTGCTCGTCTTCCTCGATGCAGCTGCTGGTGTCGAAGGGGTGGCCAGTGGCCAGCATGCCCGGCAGCAGGGTCTGCTCCAGGTACATGTGCAAGTTGAGGGGCCCAAGCAGGGAGGAGGATGAAGGGCTGTAGGAGGAGGGGGGGCTGCCAGCAGAGAGCGGTGTCTGGCTTCTCTTGTAGGGGGTGGAGTGGTCAAACAGTGACACTGCGATCGAAGCCCTCGTCCGTGCTCCTGACAGAAAATATGCCGACAAAGCGCTGAGTGCCAGCCTGCGCCCGGGTCCTGGGCAGCAAGGGTGGGGCCAGTACCTACCTCTGCCCTTCATGATGTAATCGATGGCTCGGTCGTTGATAGCTGCCTCGCTGGGGGTGATGTCAAGAAATGGCTTGTTCCCAACCCCCATGGACACCATCTCCTGCCGGCGGATTTCTGCGGAGACAGCAGCAGGCGTAGAGCAAACTACAGGCCCCCCCAACCTCCAGCTCCGAGGAGAGGGCACTGACCCTCTTGTGCTCAGCCTGGAGCCCCAAGCCCAGACCAAAGCCCTCGCAGGTGCTGGATCTCTGGTAGCAAGGCTCCGGGCCAGGCACCCTCCACACTCACTGCTCAGGAGACTGCTCTGCTGGGAAAGTCGGCAAAGGAGCGAATCCCACCAGGGCTGGCACCACAGCGTCTGCCGTAGTGGGCTGGCCGGCCAAGGCCAAGCGCGGGGTCTGGATGGAGGGGCTTCAGCTGACACCAGCGGGTTACCAGCCTGGGGGACATGGCTGCCGCATTCAGTCACCACCAAATGGGCGCAGCACGAGGGGGTGAGAAGGGATGTCGCCCTAGGACACAGGAGACCCGAGTTCTCATGGTTGGGGGGTGACAAAGTGGGGATTTTTTGGATTAGTCTCATGTGCGCCTCAGTTTGCCCCGTACTTTGCTTTGCTGCCAGAGTGGGGCAAGGGATGGAGGCTGCTCTCAGGGCAGGCTAAGAAACACCACTACCGTGGCTGGTAAGACTCTACCGCTCAGGGTGTGAATCAACCCCTCAGCTGCACTCCCCGGGCAGAACACGGGGTCGGAGTCTGGGAGCTCAGCCTTGGAGGTGTTGAGGACGCATGCCCTGCCTTGAGGGAAGAGCGGGACCCGTGTGGGCCAGGCGCCCAGAGGGGGCTCCTTCAAGAGACTGTCTAAAAGCTGGGCAGGGCTGTGATCCCGGAGAGCTGACCTGCGGCTCAGCCATTGATTTGCTGAGTGAGCACAGGCGACTCACAGCCCTCAGAGCCTGTCTAGGTAGCAGGGGGGAAGCTGCACTGAGCACATGCGTGAAGTGCTGTACAACCTACAGAGGGGAAGAGTTAGAGGGCATCGACTCTGCACATCACACAAAGCTCCCAGGAGCCACGTTCTCGGATCATTGCGGAGAGCAGCATCCATGCCCAGGTACCCAGTGAGCCCTCGAGAGATGGAGGTCCTGTGGGGCAGGGGCACACCTTTATTGCGGGTGGCTTGCTGCCACAGGATCTTGGCAATGTCCTTGGTCCAGACTTGCTTGGTCTCAGCCGTGCTAGCCTGGAGGACGTAGGTGTCGCTGGACTTCCGCCTTCGGAACCAGATCTCAAAGCGCAGGCCACTGTCCCCGGTGTTCTCCGTCAGGCCAATGTCTGCAGTCTGGGGGGAAGGGAAAATGCAATGTCGTGAGATGCACGGGGGCTGCACAACTGCTGGGAAAAGGGGGGCATGAAGGGGCCAATCTGAGTAGAATCTGCAGGGTTTTCTAGGAGCAGATAATCTGTGGGGTACAGTTATGGGGGGGGGAGAAGGGAAGATCCAGGAGCTACCCTGTGCAGTTAGGAAGGAGCAGAGGGCTGCACTAAGAGTGGGGAGGAATAAGGGGGTGGCACTTGGGATGAAGAACGAAGGCGGGATCTGGGAGGCAGCGCTGGGGATGGTGGCAAGGAGAGGTTTTTAGGGGCAGCATGGACTGGGAGAGGGACGACTGAGGGTGGCACAAGAGGGGAGGAACAAAGTCAGGGTCTGGGGCCAGCACTGAGGGAGGGACAGAAGGTTCTAGGGGTGGCATTGGGGGAGAGGACAGAGTGGTACTGGGGGGGAGGGGGAAGTTCTGGGGGTCCGGGAGAGGACAGAGTGGCACTGGGGGGGGAGGGGGAGCAGGATCTGGGGGATGCACCCAGCAGATGGAAACTGAGTCCAGATGTGTGGATGCACCGTGTATGCCTGTAGCTACTTCCTAGTCTGTGCTGGTTCATGCCCCCCAATATCCTCAGCCCATACCATGGAGCACGGCTCACTCCCAGCACACTCCTGGGGATGCTGAGAGAATTCAGCCCCCTAGCCCAGACAACTATTGTGGGGAAGGCTGCTGAGCCCCGGCCCCCTCTCACCCTGCGGCGAAGCAGTGGAGCAACTCTCTCCATCAGCCCAGCAGAGGAGCACAGGGCCCAGCAGGTCACCACAGTACCGGGGAGAGGCCATAATAACAGTGTGCCAAAGTGCATTCCCCAGAGGCACTACTGTGTGAGAGCAAACAGCCCTGACCTTGAATGAGCGCTTGTAGACGTACACGTCGAAGCCTCCCTCGATCCTCTTGGGCTTGCTGAAGAGAATCAGGTCCTCAAACAGGAAGACGTGTCTCTGACACTTCTTGCGGCCCAGCCAGATGGTGAACTCGTCCTGCCGCATCAGCTGTCCTTGCTCCTTGAGGTTCACCTGCCCAGAGAGAACACCGGTAAAGAAGGGCCCACTGCTGAATTACATGCAACCCATACCCTGCCCCATCTCCCTGCTGGGACCCCAGGAGACCAGCAGCTGCAGGGGAAAGGGCTGCATGCCCACAGCAAGGAGCCAGACTCTTGAGACACCCTGGTCCTGACTGCTGGTGACACACGCAGCCATAGATGGTGGAGGACGGGGATGTGCAGAGAGGAAGCTTCACCCAGGAGCCAAGGATCCCAAGAGATACCTAATGTGCTGAGGGTGATGTTGACGCCATAGAGAGGGCAGCACATGACCACAGTCTGGGTGAGACTCAGAACCTACTTCCAGGGTTCTCTGCCAGTCCGAGGTGGGCTTGGGGATTCTATCCCTACACACAATGCTCTGGGGAAAAGTCCTCAGCCAGAGGCTGGGTGTACATGTGGAAGGCAGAATGAACCCTCCGGCACGGAGAAAGAGAACGTGCTGCCCCCACACCTACGTCGCAATCTCGGATGGCGTCCATGGCTAGCAGGTCATTGCCGTGCCGAAGCTGGAACTTCACCATCTCCTCGGCCGCTCGGAGGTAACCCAGCTCCTGCTCCTGGGCCTCGTTGCACTCCTTGATCAGGTCCTTCAGCAGCAGGGCGTATTTACTCATGCGCTGGATGGGTTTCAGCAGGTAGGAGGCTAGGTCCATTTTATCCCCCAGCTGTACCTGCTTGAACTGAGACCCAGTGGGAAAAGGGATGAGCAGAGTGGGGTGCGTTAGCAGCAGCCTGTCCCCCACAGCTGTTTCTGTGGCGTGACAAGGACTCTACTCCCCCAACCCTAGGGGCTGGGACTAACAGCTCGTTAACTTCACCAGACCTTTGCCACCAGAACTGGCTGATCACTGGGGTTCTGTAAGCCACAGGAACTGACGGAGCAAGCCAGAAAGGGCAGAGGGACTAATAAGGAGGAAGCAGTTGTTTGCTGGGCCTCTCTCCAGATTCCTCTGCAGGGCAGCAACCTAGCAACTCTGCATTCTGGCCCCCTTCTCACCCAGCTCCTCACACTGTGTGAAACAGGGAAGCATGGGAGACTGTTCCCCAGTCCCAGCAGAGCCCATCTTCCCCAGCCCAGCTCCGAGATAGCTGCCTGTGTCCTGAGCAGGTGCTGGGTTTCTTTAAGCAGGTCAGAAAAGGCACCAAACCCAACCCCAGTGGGAGCCACGGAGCACTGATCTGGAGTCAGGGGCAGGGGATTTACCTTGAAGAATGTGTTCCCATGGCTGGCGAGCAGCGAGTCGGATTTGGGTTTGTTTTTGCTGTATAATGCATACATCCCAAACTGATCCTTCTGCAACAGAAACAAAGAGCCCTGAAGGATGCTTTGCACTCCATAGCTGTGTGGCTGTCACCGGAGTGAACGCAGGCCTTGCTGTCAGGTGATCCCATTCCGTCTACAGAGGATTGCTGCAGACAGTCTCCAAACTGACTGGTCCAGGGACCTGGCCCTTAACTGGCTGCACTGGGCCTGTGTACACGGGAACTGGGGACTCTCCTTATAGATTTCTGGGTCCTCACCAGGGCTACGTCTACACTCAAAGTTAAGTCAACTTTACAAATTGGTTACACTTTAAGACAACTTTGTTAAGTCGACTTAACAGCAGAGACAGCCGTTATATTGGCTTTAATTTGACTTAATAAAGTCAACTTAGCGTTAATCCCCGTCTACACTGGCCTTAAGTCGACTTAAGGAGTCGATTTAAGGCTTAAGTCGACCTAAAAGGAGGTGTTATTAAGTCAACTTAAGCTCTCCTTAGTTGACTTAAGAAAAGCCCAGTGTGGACGTGGCTTTGTTTACGTCGACTTAAGCGTCCTTAAGTCGACCTAACTTGCCAGTGTAGACGCACACCAGGAGCCATGGGGAATTCCATCAACTCCAGATCAGCATTATGGCAGACAGAGTTGTTTGCAGGTTCCCCCCTGAAAAATCTTCTTTCTACCCCTTGCCTGAGGTCCCATGGGCTGTCCGGCCAGCAGATCTCTACAGCCTCCACTGAACACGAATGAGTGCTACAGGCCTGGTGGAGAGGGAAACAGGCTGTCCCAAAACAGCTGTGCTTTAGAGCCAATGCTCCCTGAACCTCTTTGTGCCTGGCTTATTATAACCACGCCCAAGAGTAGAGGGTCTGTGTACATGGCGTTAAAAACCTGTGGCTGGTCTGTGGCTGCTGACTGGGGCCTGTGGGGCTGTTTCATTGCAGTTTAGACTTCTGGGCTCAGGCTGCAGCCTCACAGGGTCCTAGAGCCCAGCCTGAAGCCCAAATCCAGAAGTTTCCACTCCAATTAAACAGCCCCAGCCCCAGGAGTCGGAGTTAGCTGGGGCCCCGGTGAAGCTGTCAAGGCAGGTGAGTATACAAAGTTCACCATTCCCTCTCAGGTTGCAGGAGCCAGCCAACAAGCCTTGGGAAGCCTGTTCCTCCAGGCCTAGGGGCCTAAGTCCAGCCATCACAGCCTGTCTGGGCATCCCTGTCACCATGGGAACTCGAGGGGCCATGGTGTATGTAGTGAGGTTGGGAATGGGGGAGAGATGTTCATGAAATGGATAGAAAATACGGAGGGGCAGCAGAAGCAGTGAGCCTAGGAAATCAGGCCAGGGCAGTTGTAGCCATTCACTTGGTACTGGAACCCAATGCATGGCTCTGCAGGTCCCGGGCCCTGCCTTCATCGAGGGCAAGCAGCAGGGAAAGATGTTGCACAAGCGCAGCAGCTCAAACCCAGGATGCTGAGCTTTGGGGCCTGAGTGGGCTGGCCCTGGCAGCTCCGACTTGGCTGCATGAATCTGCACTGATCATTCCCTGGATGATCACAAGAGCCTGAGTCTTACAGAGAGAGCCCTGCCCACAATTGCAGAGCTGACCCTGGGAGCAGGCTGCAGCTGCTCACTGCATTAACAAGCAATGACTCTTCAAGAGCAGCAAAGTCATTGCTCCTGACGGCTCTGCTGGGCTCCGGAGCGAGTCTTGGAACAGGAACCTGGGCTGCATTACTCGGGAGCTCAGAATCTTGTTCCAACCTAGGCCAGTTCTGGGTCAGATCCCCAGGGACCATCCCTGCACTGATCCCCTTCCCCCCATGGGAGCAGTGCAATTGTCTGAGCACGTGGTTAGAGCAAGCAGGTGACCAACCAGACCATACAGACAATGCTCAGCTGGAACCAGGAGAGCCGGACTGATGGCCGGGTGGACGCGGATGCCTTACATGTCTGAGAAAGCAGTGGCTGACCCGCAGAGGGTGGTTGCAGCAGCTCTCCAGTTCCCGCAGGAAGTACTGGCTGTGGAAGTCATAGAGCTTCTCCAGGTTTCCAAAAATGACGCTGCGCTTCCCTCTCAGGTCCTGGGGCAGGTCCAAGCGCTCCATCTCGGGGAAGTAGCTCTCAATGATGTAAGACAGAGACCTCACGTACTCCCGCTCCGTGGTCACCATCTCGTTGATGATGTGCCGCAGTTTGCTGCAGAGGAAGAAGAGTTCTCGCAATGCTGGCTGTGGCGAAGTGTGCCTTGGGTTCAGCTCCTCAATCAGGGCTGGCACCAGAACCGCAGCCTCCGTTTAAAATCGTTCTGTTTCCAGCCCTGATAACTGAAGGACAGTGTGAAAGTGTGATGCCTGGGCAACCGGCTCTCTGAATACATGACATGCCAGGAGCTGGTCAACAACAGTGTAAGTGTAGCTTGCACTCAGAGGGGCCAAAGGGCCATGACAGCAAGCAAAGCAACTAATGGAAGGGGTAAGGAAGTGCAAAATATGTACGTGCATATGTTGGGGGGACGTACGCCCAACTGAACAAACTTTCCTGCTACGTTTCACCCTGCCTTTCAGTGAGACAGCTACTCTCACTTCCCCAGCGTACGTGTGGCTGAAAATCCCAACACCTGTAAAGCCTTCACGACACATAAGGAACCAGCTGTAAAAAGGGCCAAGGCAAACAACCCTGTTATAGGATTCCTTATTTGTTTTGCTAAGCCAATAACAGCTGCTGTTTCTGGGGGCTGGAGGGAGGGCCTGGAGGGGCATTAATGGGAGAAAGAGGCAGATTCAGAACAACACATGCCATCTGCTGGTCTTATTGCAACAACTGCTGTTTGTGATGAGCTGTTTAATGCTTGCACATCTGTTCAACAGAGAAAAAGTTTTCGAAGCTAGTTCTTGGTGCATTTCAAAAGCAAAATCTTCCAGAAGAGAAGGAAGCAGTAGATGAAAAAATAACAGAAACTCAGGAAACTGTAAAACTGGAGAAAGTGTTATAGTGGTTGAAGGACAGCTATGACTAAATCTGAAGCCTAAACATAGGGACGGTTTAGGAAGAGAGATCTAAAAGATGAAGGAGGTTTTTGGCAAAGAAGAAAAGTGAGAATGCTTTTAATGAGACAACTCTCCCCCTAGCCAAGAAAGGGAAATGGATAGAGCCCGCTGCCCAATCCCCGCTTCTAAAGGTGCAAAATCTCCCATTCTTAGTGCACTTATTGAAGAGAATTTGGGACGTGTGAAACACTGGATAAGGCACTGAAGATAATTTAATGCTTATCGGTATTTTCAAGAATTTTGTTTTGCTAATATGACTGATTTCACTCTGGCAATGGCAGTCATCATCATAGCTATTCAAGATTTGCTAGCTGATTTTCATAACCAGGTGGGGCCTGAAGACTTTTTACACCTATACTTAGATGCTGCAGGGCTAAACCAACCTCTTTGCTCACAGGAGGCCTTGGGAAGATTTAAACACTGTCGATTTTTAAAATAATGTCATCAATAAATTGCAAAGTACCACAGAGATCGTGGGGACATCTAAGGATAGCTGTCATGATTATTAGAAAGACAAAAGAGTGATTATTAGAAACAGGGCAGGTGAAGGGGGGTTGTTAGACTCTTAAAGATGATCATATAAAGTAAAATCATTGAAAAAGAGAGAAAACATTTAATCACTTTAAATAACCAGGGTAACAACCTGTGTTTGCTGGGCGTGTTGCAGGTATCAAATGAAAAACTCTCAGATGCCCTGCTTTAGAGGGGCCCAGGTATCTCCACCAGGAGCTGGGGCTTTCAGAAAAAATGGTTAGTTCTATAGAGGTGAGCTGTTTTGAAGACTCTTCTTCAATCCTGCCTATAAAAAACCCAAATATATCTAGTCATCATTGGCTTAGGGCAACGCGCTCTGTGATGTAGTGGTAGAACAGTTCCTGACTGGTGCAACTGAGAGGCGTGGTTTACCCCTAAGGCACACTGCCCCAGAATTGGTGGCATTTCCCTACAGGAAGCCACTGGGATAAACTGCTCCTCTCTACAGAGTGTGTTGCTTTATTACCGCTTTATTTTTTTACTCTATTCTTCAATTGTTCTCTTCTCTTTCAAACTAACCCGAATCTTTCTCTTTAAATACCTCTCTGTGAAACCATCTCTCTTGCTGCTTTCTTATCTTTTCTAAAAAGCCTATTCTCTCTCTAAAACTTTTTCTTTTCTCAAAACACAGGCTTCACATGTCCAAACACAGGCACATAAGTGTCCCTCACAGGCCCCGATACAATTTTTTTCCCAAATGGCTGACAACGCCAAACATGTGCAAGATGGGAAATGGGGATTGGAGGGCAAGATATAAGCCACGAGGGGGAGGGGAAACCTGTAAAAACACATGATGAAGAATGCTATTGAGAGCTTTATTACTTAAACTGCTGTACTGTCTGCACAATGCCAGCTGGGTAGAGCCAAAATGGCTGTAGTGGTAAGGACTCTTTTTCCCCCAGCTAGGGGCAGCCGCAATGGGAGCAGAGCATACCCAGGAACACCCCCGGTCAGCATGGAGCATCAGTGCTGTTTATGGGAGGAGGGGAGTCCTGTCTCCCTGGATTATCAGACATATAGAGGAACACGATTTGTTGGAGAAGAGTCAACACAGCTTTTGTAAAGGGAAATCATACTTCACCAATCCACTGGAATTCTTTGAGGGGGTTGTGACGCTGTCTGGATTTAGGGAACCATTTATGATATCATTTTGTATTAATATTTTATAATTGTTATAATCCATAGGAACTATGCCATGTTTGGTGTCAATAGAAAGGTAATAATTTGTGGGGAATGATTATATAGTTTATGTGTAGGATTTGTATTCATATTAGAAATTAGGAGTATGATTGTTATATTTTAATTGGTGTGAGTCTGGGGAAACTCCCCAGACTGAATGTCTACCCAGCCATTGTCCCCTTAATGGCCCATTAAGGAAGCTCCCCAGTATAATGGGCCGAAGGAGAAAACCTGTTGAGCCACTAGGACTTGAACATGTGACTCAACTCCATTTTGATTGGAAAGAACTGCACACAGCATGGAGAAGGCCAGAGGGGATAAAAGGCAGCAGCCCCGACTCCATCTTGCTCTCAAGTCCCCAGTCTACAGCCAACACCCATCTCTGGAACTATTCCTCTAAGACTGAACAAAGGATTGAGGCCCACCTGGGTGCTGGGTGTCTACCAGAGGAAGAAGCCTGCAAACTCCAGAAGAACAAGCCTGCAAACTGCTTTACATGAACTTTAAATCATTTGTATGTATGTGATTCATTTTGACCCTTTAACATCTCTCATATTTTGCTTCTTTTCTTCTTATATTAAACCTTTAGTTGTAGTTGCTAAAGGACTGGCTACCAGTGTGGTATTTTGGGTAAGGTCCAAACCTATATTGTTCTGTGTGCTGTGGCTGGCCCTTTGGGGTCAGGAGAATCTATATCTTTAAGGGATCGTGCGGCTAGGTGGGAGCCAGAGGAGCTGGAGTGCAATAAAGGGAGCTGTTTCTATTTTGGGCAGATTTCTTGGTACCCGGTGTGGGGAACCAGAAGCCTGGTTGTGACTGATAGGGAGACTGGTTTAAGTACCACCCATCAGTGTGTGGGGAGTTTGGCTCCCAGTTTTGCAGCTTGCCCTGATTTTGGCACATCCAGGAGGGTATCCCAGGAGGCCCCGATCACAGGGGTCAACAAACATGTGGACAAAGGTGATCCAAGGGATATAGTGTATTTGGATTTTCAAGAGACCTTTGACAAGGTCCTTCACCAAAGGCTTTTCAGCAATGTAAGCAGTCATGGGGTGAGAGGGAAGGTCGTCTCACGGATAGGTAAGAGGCTAATATTTAGGAAATAAAGGATAGGAATAAATTGTCAGTTTTCAGAATGGAGAGAAGTAAATAGTGGTGTCCTGCAGGGGTCTGTACTGGGACCAGTGCTGTTCAACATATTCATAAATAATCTGGAAAAAGTCATACACAGTGAAGTGGCAACATTTGCAGACGATACAAAATTACTCAAGATAGTTAAGTCTAAACAAAGAGTTACAAAGCAATCTCTCATAATTGGGTTGCTGAGCAACAAAATGGCCGATGAAATTCAGTGTTGATAAATGTAAAGTAATTCACACTGAATACATAATCCCAACTATATATATAAAATGATGGGGTTTAAATTAACTGTTACCACTCAAGAAAGAGATCTTGGAGCTATCATGGAGAGTTCTCTAAAACATCTACTCAATGTGCAGTGAAAGTCAAAAAAGCTAACAGAATGTTGGGAGTCATTAGGAAAGGAATAGATAGTAAGAGAAAATATCATAATGTCATTATATAAATCCACAGTAATCCCATATCTTGAACACTGTGTGCAGTTCCAGTCATCTCATCTCAAAAAAGATATATTAGAATTGGAAAAGGTACAGGAAAAGGACAACAAAAATGATTAATGGTATGGAACCACTTTTATAGGAGGATAGGTTAAAAAGCCTAGGATTGTTCATTTTGGAAAACAGATGGTTAAGGGGGATATGATAGATGTCTATAAAATCATGACTGGTGGAGGGAAAGTGAATAGGAAGGTGTTATTTACCCCTTCACATAACACAAGAAACAGGAGTCACCCAATGAAATTAATAGACAGCAGGCTTAAAACAAACAAAAGGACATACTTCTTCACACAACTGAGTCAACCTGTGGAACTCTTTGCCAGAGAATGTTGTAAAGGCCAAAACTACAATAGGGTTCAAAAAAGAATTAGATAAATTCATGGAGGATAGATCTATCAATGGCCATTAGCCAAGACGACCAGAAATACAATCCCATACTTTGGGTGTCCCTAACCCCTGACTGCCAGAATCTGGGAGTGGACAACAGGAGACGGATCACTCGATTCATTCCCTCTGACGCACCAGGCTTTGACCACTGTTAGAAGACAGGCTCCTGGGCTAGATGGACCATTGGTCTGACCCAGTCTGGCTGTTTTTATGTTCTTACGATGGGAGGCAGAAGGCTCATGGTAGAGGAACTCCCTGCGCCATGCACAGTATCTGCTGGAGACAGCAAATGCACATCTCAGGAAAAGTTTGGACTCCACCCCTTTTCAGGCTGAATGGGAAAGTCTTCAGTGGTCAGCAGTTTTCAAGCCTTGCCACTCACAACAGACAGATTCCCATCCACTGGGCTATGTGCTGCACTGTGGCTGAAAAGGTTCCAGCTCCTTTTACGTACTTAAAGTCGACCTTGTTAAGTCGACTTAGAGAGTCCACACTGAAAACTCCAGTCAACTGCCAGCATCCACACTGGCAGGTGCTAGATCGACAGAGGAGTGGTGCATTATGAGTAGCTGTCCTACATTGCACTGGGGCCTGGAGGCCAATTAGGTCGACTTAAGGGAACCCTCTGTCCACACTGGCTTAAGTCGACTTAATAAGGTCGACTTAAGCGTTAAGTTGACCTTCAGAGGTGGTGTTATTAAGTCGACCTAAGGAAGCGCTTAAGTCGACTTAATAAGTGCCCAATGTGGATGCAGCAGTCTTTAGGTTGACTTAACCATCCTTAAGTTGACCTAAGGCTCCAGTGTGGATGTACCTTTTGAGGGGAACAGGCTGCCCGCTGAAAGCCAGGCAGCATGGGAGGTCTTCCAACTTGGCCAGGGGCAGCTAAAATCTTCCTCTTTGGACTTGGCTGATGCAGTAGCAAGACATGCTGCACGTAGGCATCAGGTAGGCACCCTGGACCACTTTGGGAAGGCCCAAATCCTCAGACCCCTTCCTCAAGTGACAGAGCACAACCCTGTGTTCACGCTGGACACACGACTGTAATCATCTTTGTACAAGGCTGGCCATGTGTGGTGCCATTTGAAAACTAAAAACTTGCTGATCACGAATATGATGGTAAAGTGTATAGAAGAACACTACATGTAAAGTTCTGAACACAAGCTGAAATTACCTCGCTGAAGTGTGTTTCCCAGGTAAGTCTGGGGAGTGTTTAAAACAGTTTCTCAAAGACAGAGTGAGCTGATGTCCCAGCCAGGCAAAAACAAAGGCCTTTACCTACAAAGTGGCCAGACTTTGGCAAGAGAGCGGGACAGGGACAAAAAGATCTTCAAAGAAAGCAGCATGGAGTCCCCTTCTTCCAGCAGACTGCCTCTCTCTTGGGTTTCAGCTGGAAATGCTTTTCAGAGGGACTAAAAACCAAAAAAAGGAGGGACAAACACCTCTCTCCCTGCCATCTCATTCTCTGTCTCTAAGACAAAGGAAGCAACCTGTTGGACTCTGAAGGAGGGGTCCTGATCCAAAAAGTTTGATCAATAATGTGACTGGAAGCATGTGGTGAGAAACTTTGCTTGAATCTAAGATAGGTTGTTAAGTTAGGCACTAGAAAGCATTTTATCTGTATTTTTCTTGTAACCATTTCTGACTCTTTATGCCTCATTGCTTGTACTCACTTAAAATCTCACCTGTGGCAGTTAATACATTTGTTCTATTGTTTTATTAATCCAGTATATTTAAGTTAAAGTGTCTGGGTAACTATTTAAGTTAACAAGCTAGTGTATATTCTTCCCTTAAGGAATAACTGACTTAATACACTTGTACTGTCCAGCAGAAGGCGGGGCAGTAAAAGACATACATTTCTGGGGAAAGTCTGGAACTGGAGTCACCCTGCCGTATAACCAAGCCTGGTAAGAGCCGGGAGTGACTGGCAGGCTGCAGTTACACACAGCCACATTGGGAGTGACCTGAATGCTGGCAAGCTGTTTATGAGGGGTTGAAGTTGGGAGCTACAACAGTAAGGCATTGCAAGGCAGCTCAGGTTACAGAGCAGGGGTGACAGCCCCAAACTGGTCTGAACTGTTCCCCAGTATGACAGAGCACCCTGAACCACTTTGGGAAGACCTAGATCCTGAGACCCTTCCTCCCCTCCCTTCCACTTTGGGGACACGGGCCATTCTTTTCAGGCATGACAGACAATCTCTGCAGATTGCTGGGATTGAGGGAACTGAGTGGAGAGGGAGAGTATGCCTTCCACTTCAAGGCCAAACTAAAACCCAACCCTCTTCTCTTTCTGGCCATCCCTCAGGGGAAAATGCTGCAAGAAAACATGTCAATCGTGTTGAAAATGGGAGCCTGGAGTCCAGTGTCTTAGAGGAGAAAGGTTTTTGTTCCTAGTGTTTCTTTATCCCCAGAAAATGGCTGCCCCCCTTCCCCCATCTTTGTTGTACCGCTTGTGCATTCGCAAAATTAAAATAAATACCCACCTCATTGCAGAGGGATAAACATCCACCAGGCTGCAGGTCACCTTCCTTTAATGCCAATAGCTTAGCTATTGCCCTATTAGAGACACCTTCCCCTGCCCCGTGACAGCACTTTCCCCTCCTTCCTCACAAGGTGGGCATTGCTGAAGACTGTGTGAAGACACCTCCCTGGTCCAGCTGCCCACTGGGACAGCACTGTATGTCTCAGCCTCCTCACCCCGTGGGGCCTGTCTCCACCCCAGGACTTGCCCCAGTACACAGGTTACGGGCTCAGCACCTGCGACACCTGCCTCATGACCCAATGATAATCATCCCTGCCACGCCTGCCTGGGTGTGGGCCGTGAGGAGGAGTCACCTACCTGCCCCAGCTCTTGGCCTCTGGTGTGGAGTTGTAGCTCCTCGGCTCCTCAGGCTGACAGGGTGCAGCCCAGCTGTGAGCAGCTTGCTGCCAGGCTGTGTGAGTCCTGTCTACCAGCTCAGTGCTGCTCACTTCCAGTCCCTTAATAAAGACGCCCGTGTTGCCGTACCTGGCTGGCTCACTCAGAGTCCTCTGGCAGCTGGAGCGCAGGCTTTCTCCACAGGGCAGATCAAAGCTTTGGGCCTTTTTCAGCGTCCTCTTGGACAGTGGCCTTCTGGCGGCGGACGTGGAGGAGCAGGATGAATGCACTTCAAGAACTTCTAAAATGCTCTCCAGGTTTGGCTTTTCCTCGGGAACATTGCATGGCAGCTTTGGAGCCTCACAGGCCACCATACTGCGAGAAACCCTGCTCAAGGGGGGACTCAACCGGGAAGCAGCTTGCGAGGTAAATTCATCCCCAACTCTGACCTCCCCAGAGCTGCTCAGGGTCTGTGAGAGAGCGTTTTCCCTGCCCCACCCAGTAGGACGAGCTGGCTTGCTGTAGAAATGGGACACGCTCTGACCCCTGTCCGGGTGCAGCCCAGGTACAGCTCCCTCTGAGTGCCTCCTGCGGGACAGCCTGCCACCGTCACTACCGCACCTGGAGGGCTCTCGTTCACCTGGCTTCTGCTCACAAAGCAGAGACCTTCGTGTTCTCAGGGCAGCTTCAAGCTTCTTTTCAAAGACCAGTTTTGTCTCCTGGCACTTGGACCACGCAAATTTCCACTGCTTCAGCCCTTTGTCGCTCTTCAGCTCGCGGGCCAGCTCTTTCATTTCCTGGAACTTGGTGTCATTGATTTCCGGGTGTTGCCCTTTGTAACTTTCCAAACACTTTATTACTGCTGCAGAGTGCTCCGGGGAGTTGCACTCCTCCATGCTGACGCAGGCTAGGTGCCGCATCCCCTCCAGCGCCCATTCATATGCCTGCAGGGAGCAACAGTGAGGAACACAGCCAATCAGTTTACTAAGGAAAGAATGACTCCCCCCACACACTCAGTGCCCACGTGCAGCCCAAGAGAAAAGAGTCGGTGTGCTGGCCAAGTGTATGAGCCAGTGAGGGGCTGCCGTTGTCAATGGGGCTTAACAAAAGGGCAAAACAAAAGGCTCTTTCTGCAGTGGGCCCCAGCTGTGCTGGATGCTCCGCACTGCTCTGCACCATAGCAAGGACGCTCCCCGGTGCAGGCTGGGCTTGAGGTGGCATGGCTGCCTTCCCCAATGCTCTCCGCAGGAGTGGCAGGCAGCATTACGCCTGCTAGGTGCACAGCTCTGGAGATTACCAGCTGCTTGCATCCAGCATTTCAATTTGCCACTGCATTAACTAGGGTCGGTATTGGTGAAGGGGAATCTGCAGGCCAAGTGCCCCCAGTACTCTGCAGATACAGCCGCCAATTCCCCTTCCTAGAAAGGGGGTGCTGGGGCAGCTCTTATGCTAGAGGCAAGGCTGCACAGCACAGGAGAGAGGAGGGTCCCAGGCTGGCCCAGAGGTCAAAGGGTGCATCTACACTGGAAAGTCAGGTCGATGCTTAAGTTGACCTAAACAAAACTGTGTCCACACTGGGCTTTTCTTAAGTCGACTTAACTTTGTAAGTGTAGACATAACCAAAAAGATTTAGAGACATTTTAAAACAAAAGGCTGGCACGCTTGAGAGCTGGTCCTGGTCCTCCCCCACTACCATGGCCACAAGCCTGGCCAGGCCTGACCCTCCCCTGCCACTACGGTCCCTAACCTGGCCAAGCCTGATCACTACATCAACTGGGCCTCTGATCTGGCCAACTTTTCCCCACCTCCAACCTTTGATTCAGAGTTTCCAAGGCCAGAGGGGACAATTGGGATCTAGTCTGGCCTCCTCTATAACACAGGAGCTTCCTGGAATTAATTCCTATTTGAACTAGAGCAGATCTTTTAGAAAAACATCTGATATTGATTTAAAAAGCCCCAGTGATGAAGGATCCATCACAACCTTTGATAAGTTCCAGAGGGGTAGCCGTGTCAGTCTAGTTCAGCAAAACAAACAAGGAGTCCTGGGGCACTTTTAAAGACTAACAAATTTATTTATCGCATGAGATTTCGTGGGAGAAAATCTCACTTTGTCAGTCACTTACAGATGAATGGGAGGAAGATAAATGCAGGGAAGTGTAAGTCATAGGAACAGGTTAGATTGTTACAGCAAATCAAAGTAGTTATTTAGATTCAAATGGTGGAGGACAGCATATTACAGGGAAGTGAGGTAAAAGGAAGGCAAATTTACCTGTAATGAGAAAAGAAGCTGAAATCCCTATTTAACCCTAAGGCAATAGTGTCAAATCTGCATATGAATTCCAATTCTGCAGTTTCTCTTCAAAGCTTTGATTTGTAATCCATTTGTCTAAGTATGGTTATTAGCATATTCACCCCAACTGCTGATCACCCTCACTAAAAACGTACACCCTGTTTCCAGTCTGACTTCGTTCTCTTAGCCCCACCAGGCATGGTGATGATGGGGAACTCCAGCTGCTGCCACTCAATGAAGCGGTAACTATTCACAGAAAACTCAACACTCAGCTGGGAGTTCTTGGAGAGTTCTTTCAAGCGCAAATCTGTGCAGTGCTTTTGTATTGGGGCGTTGATTCTTGTCAGTCACTCCCAGCTGGTAATGCAATAGAATTTTAACTTCTACCATCAGGAGAATGTTTTTTAAGTGTGGTTTCAGCGGTTGTAACCAACGCCATGCTGCAGCACTTACGTGCTTTGGTGAGCCCAACACTGATATTTTAGCTTTCTATCATTCACATCAGAGTAGCAGCCAGAAGCCCTATCAGGATCAGTCTCATTGTAATGGGCACTCAAAACCAAATTAAGGAGAGTCCCTACTCCCAAAAGAAGATAACAGAACACAAGAGGCCAGTGGATGTAACCAACAGCAGGATCAAATGTGGTCTGGAGAACTGCAGCAGACACTGACAGGAAAAAGGGCTGCTGGTATACACTCATCAGTGTGTTCCTTTTATTTAAATAAACCAAAACTATCAAAGTAAATAACTCAAAGCGATATCGGCAGACCCTACTAGCTTTCAACCCAGCAGCTACCCTTTGTTTTGTGGGCCAAATTTTGCACCGATTTACAGCATTGTAAATCTGGAATAATTGATTAGGCAGCAGTGGGGCAATTTGGGATGGACCTCAGTGTCACCTAAACATATGCCCAGATACTCTGCCAGTCAGAAATGTCAAGTACCATTTATAACAACAACATGTAAAACTGCAGGAGTGGATTGATTATGCTAAGGTACTTCACTTGTTGCCTACAAAGCTGATGGTTGGGTTCGGAGCTGTCCATGAGAATTAGCAGTTCTTTAGAAACTTCAAAAAAAAAGGGGGGGGCGTTAAATGAGTGATTTCAATAATGACAATTTTAAAGAGGTGCTCTAGCTCCATCTCTAGTGATGGGGCTCAAAGCAGCAGGTACTGCGTAGAATTCTCTGGCCCGTCTTCTCTAGCACACCAGACTAGATGGTCACAATGGCTTTTAAATCTCAGTGCCTCTTGGGCCCCGCTCTCACCTTCCCTTCCATTTCCTGGCCAATGTGACACTGGGATGTTCAAATTAACAGGGAAAAAAGCATCAAATCCCTAGGATCTTGACAGTGATTAATCCAGGCGTCTCAGTCATTTGTGGCTTGTAATACAATGTTTCTGTTAATACTGCGTTCCAGTGAGTCACCTTTCTCCTGTACAAGACACCTGATGTGTTATAGCTGCTTATTTGGTAACCTAAAAGGAAGTCTGGTAAACTACATAAACTACAAAAGGAAGTCCAGTAAACACCATACAGCAAACACTGCCTCTGAGAAGGTCAATGTGATCCAGCTGTCACATACAGAGGTAAGTGAAAATTTTTCTACTGAATGTCTTTTTTTGGTAAAAAAATGTCAGTTCATCAAAACAGAGGATTTTTGCAGGAAAGGGTCACTTTCAACATTTTCCCCAATATGTTTTAATGTTTTAAAATGGTCTAAACCGTTTTCATTTTTTGAAAATGAAAAATTCCAGTTATCTGTTTCAAAACAGCTTTTGCTCTGCAATCTAAGCTAATTATAGAATAACAAAAACATGGAGGAAAAAAGTAAAAATGGTCAAAACTGAAACAAAAGGTTTCAACTAACCCAAACTAAACACATTTCAAAATGCTCAGTTTGAAAAAAAAATG
This sequence comes from Pelusios castaneus, assembly GCA_007922175.1. Classification (NCBI taxonomy): domain Eukaryota; kingdom Metazoa; phylum Chordata; order Testudines; family Pelomedusidae; genus Pelusios; species Pelusios castaneus. The sequence continues at coordinate 1,471,122 of ML686049.1, forward strand.
TGATTTTGACTTTCCATCTTGATTCAGGAAGGGGAAAATTTTCAAAATCTCTAAAATATTCAGGGGATGGGAAAATCATTTCCTGTCTAGCTGCAGTGAATTTCAGAGCAGCTGATCTAGGTCCTCCCAGGAACCAGAGGTCAGAAGCTGGCCAAAGAGAGAGCTTACTGTGATTCTGAGGGGGCTGTTATATGAAAGGGATTGATGTTCCCTGGGCAAACCCCAGCATGAATCCCGTCTTTTCCATTGTTCCCTGTACATACAATGAAGGCATATTTCAAGGTAGTCCTTTGGCTGTTGGGTTTCTGCATAACTCCCATTAGCTGGATGGTATCTTGAGTTACAGTTAGCCAAAGCACAGAGTGCATTATTATGCAGGCCCCATTCTATAATCATTTTCATTGCCTTCTCCTTAACACTTACACTGAGTTTATGAGCTGCGTCTGCTATGCAAAGGCCTCAGTATTATAGGACCAAAGGACTTCAGTGAACCTTTCCTCTCCATGGCTGTGAAACAGGCTGTTGATTTCTCTCATCATCCTGACATTCTGTATATCTCATCTCTGCTCATGACCCTCTCTAAAAAGCCATCTCTTGAAGTATGTCCTTCTGATTCCCTCTATCATTATCTCCATGGCTCATTTTTTGCGTCCGTTCATCACTAGCTCTCCTTCTTTGGTCCATCCTTCTGATCTGCCAGAGCAGGTATGCATCCAGTTTTTTAAATTACCGGTTTAAAATTTGTGCCAGGAGACCCAGAAGCCCAGGGCCAAGCACTTAGAAAAGAATCAGTCACAACAATGGTGCATCTGCAGAGGACATGGGTCTTCCTGGCACTGGAACTGTGTTCATTATTTTGGTATTTGAACACTTGATCATTACATAAATCCATCATGTACTAATCCAGTGTTTCTCAGTGACTGGTTCACAGAATGGCACTAGTTCCTGAGATTTCCCTGACATACTATAGGAAACCAGTTCCTGGTATCAAAAAGGTTGAGAAATACTGCTCTAATCAATGTTCCCCTTGTGACCTTCTCACTTCTCTTCCCCCGGATGGGAGCTGGGCGAGGCGTCACTGCTATTACGGTTGTCCTCACTGTGGAAGAGAGGACTTGTGTATGTTGTCCCACTAGTGGCAAGAGATGTATGTAGTTGTTTCCCTACTGAGCTTAGACTTGTCCCAGCATGCACTCTTGGATCAAGATGGAGCCCTGAGGCTGGGCCCTGGTCTCCACAGGTGGCAGACAGAAGTAGCTTCAATCGGCTATCTTTGATGAAAATTACTTTGCCTCTCACTCAGACTCCTGGAAAGTTTCAAACGTGAGAGCAAAGTTGGATGCCACAGCTCCACATGCTGTTATAACAGGTGTCACCAGGCGGCGCAGGTACACAGTCTTCAGAGTTCTTGGTCCAAGGTGGTCCACACGATGAGGTAGGCAGGGGAGTGATTTCTCAGTGTAAATATAAATGGTAGTGTAGCTCAGGTGGCAAAGGACACCGCAGCTGTGCCAAATACAGCCCCACCCAAATCCTGTGGGTATCTACTTGGCATGACCAAGCCACTGCGGGTTTCTGCAGCTACCCCAGCTAATGTGGCTACCTTGCTATTTATACACACGCAAGCTTGCACAGGGCTAGAGCAAGTGTGTGTCCAGGAGCTGAGAATCACACACCAGGCTCTCAGTGTAGACATGGCCTTAGTGTGCAAGCAAATTTAAGGCTTGGGAAGACTGGCTGTGCTGGTTTGGGCTACGCCAAGTTTTGGAAAGGCAGGTTCTGGGTCTGTGGAGTCTATTGTTTGTGTGTTGTGTGACTCCCTCTGTTCCAGAGCTGGGGAATATGGGTAAATACAATGAGTTACACGTACAGCCTGCCTAGACTCTGTGTCCCTGGTTTCTCCTCCACTGGGAAGTTGACCTGGAAGGCAGCAACATCTGCTACCTCTCTGCAGAGGGGGACCAGACAACACAGGGCTGAACTCTGCCAGAGGAGGTGTAGCCAAGACAGCTGCTGTATTGTTTGCCGAGCACTGCAGAATCCTTACAGCAGAAGCATCTGGCTGAGCAGCCTGATTCACGACTCTGCTCTGTGGGGCCCTTACTGATCCAATATAGCCAGAGGTCCCCCTTATTCTGGGAATGGTGATGCACAGGGACAGTTTGCCCCTCAAGAACATGCCCTGCATGTCATGAAGGCCATGAGGGAGGAATGTAAGCTCAGCTCTGTGATCTACAGGGTAACAGAACGCCAGTGCACAGGGCCTTATCTGTGGAGGCAACACAGAGCAGCATCGCTCCAGAGACAGACACTTCCTTGGTCTTTTAACTGTTCTTTTCAGCTGCAGTTACATGGAGTGGGTCTCGTTGCACATTCAACGCAAGAAGCTATTTCAGAAATCACAGCAGCTGCTCCAAGACAAATGCTGCTTCATCCGCATCTAAAAAGACAACAACCAAATGCGGAGGGCACCTGGGAGACCCAGCTGAGAGAAGCAGCAGTTCCCTGCTGACTTACCTAGCACAGTGACGGTCCACCTGTCCTGCCTCCTTTCTGACCCCTCGCAGTAGGATTTTAAAGAACACTGTGCATGCTGGAGTGGGAGGGCCAGATTTGGAGTGTTTGTCTGTCTGTGGTGGGACAGAAAGGGGGACGACACAGGGTTCTCACTGGATGGGGTGGTCTGTCTCAGTGGGTCAGAATCTGGGGCTTTCTGTATTGTGGCAGTGACACCCCACCTCCAGGAAGGTGAGGGCAGGATGGGGGTGTCTAGCAGGCAGCAGTATGCTGTCTCCCATGTGACACCTAACAATTTAATTGGCTCATGCCATGGGGGGAGGGAGTGGCTCCTGTAGTTGCCTGCAGGCTCTTGGCTGCGGCAGAAAGGTAGTGAGGGCAGAGTCATGCCAGCAGAGATGGAGTACCGGCATTTAAAAGTTACTCTCATTCTCAAATTATACCCATGGAATTAACTCTGGAGTGAGCCAGGAAAGAGACAGCCATCTTCTGGCCATAGAGAAGCCTCTACTGAAACTCAGGGGTGGCAGATGACAGAACAAGGAGCAATGGTCTCAAGCTGAAATAGGGGAGGTCTAGGTGAAGCACTGGAACAGGTTACATCAGAAGGTGGTGGAATCCTTAAAAGTTTTTAAGGCCCAGCTTGACAAAGACCTGGCTGGGATGATTCAGTTGGTCCTGCTTTGAGCAGGAGGCTAGGCTAAATGACCTCCTGAAGCCCCTTCCAACCCTGATCATTATCAAAGGGGTTCATAACCATCCTCTCCACACACAGCCTACCCACCCCACAATGGTATGTAGCTGTCCTACCAAAGGGCTTGGGTAAAGCAGAGTTTGTGGGGACAGTCCATGCTTAAAGGCACCAGGTGTGAAGGAACAAGAGATGGGCCTCCTACTCTCTGGTGATGGAGATAAGAAAAGGATGGTCTGGTAGACCCGTGTTCTTCTACCACTTTTTCCTCCTTCCCCCCTTGTGTGAAAGGTCGTAATATGAGGGAGCTGAAGGAGGAGGTGCACCTTCTGGAGAAAACTGAACACAATAGCTGGTTTCTGCTTAGTGTTCAGGGTACTTAGCCTCTTTTCCATATGGACTAACCACAAAAGGTTCTAGGTACAAGGGCTATCACCACATACAACAAGCGAAAAAGCAAAGAGTCATAAGGACTAAGGGTGTTGAGGGACTTCACAGTCAACCACTAAGGAGAAGCACATGGAGAAGAGTGGGAGACAGAGGCACATCAACTATTCAGGCTCCCACTTCAGAGGTGAAGAAAACTCACTGGCTATGTCTACACTTAAAAAGTTAAGTCGACTCTGTTAAGTTGACTTAACAAGGTCGACCATGTTAAGTCAACTTAACAAGTTGACTTAACTTTTTAAGTATGGACATAGCTGTGGCTCTCTGCTGAGAAGGGAGCCATGGTCCTGGCAGAAAGGACCCACGGGTCCCTTCTTGCCAGGAGCCCCACTCACTTCTCCCCGGACCTGCGTGGGTCCGGGCAAGAAGGAAGCTGCCAGCACTCTGCTGACAGGGGATCCTTGAGGTTCCCCTGTCAGCGAAGCACTGGGGAAGGCAGCTGCCTTCTGCAGTGCTTTGCTGACAGGGGTACCTTGGGGATCCCGTCAGCTGGAGCATGGGGGAAGGCAGCTGCCACGCGCCAGCTGACAGGGGATCCCTGAGGTTCCCCTGTCAGCTGGAGCACCGAGGAAGGCAGCTGCATTCCCCAGTGCTTTGCTGACAGGGGAATCTCGGGGATCCCCTGTCAGCAGAGTGCTGGCAGCTCCCTCCTTGCCCGGACCCTGTGGGTCCGGGGAGAAGAGAGTGGGGCTCCCTTCTGGCTGGGACAGCTCCAGTCCCGGAGAAAGGAGCCCAGCCTGCGGCTCCCTTCTGGCCGGGACTGGGTCCCAGGGAGAGGGCAGCTGCGGCTGCCTTCTTGCCAGGACCCCTGTCCCAGGGAGAGGGCAGCCGTGGCTGCCTTCTTGTCGGGACCCTGAGGCTTCCTGGCTAGAAGGGAGCATGGCTCCCTTCCGTCAGGGAGTGGGGGGGTCCTGGGGAGAAGGGAGCCATGGCTCCCCTGTCCCCAGCCCTAGGTCAACTTAGAAAACTATGTAGACTAGGGTGTCCGCACTGGGTTTAGGTCGACTTAACAAATCGACTTAGCTGTTAAGTCGACCTAAACAGTAGTATTTATTAAGTTGACTTAAGGAAGCCCCTTAAGTCGACCTAAACGATAGTATTTATTAAGTCGACTTAATGAAAGCCTAGTGGACGTGGACTAAGTTAGATCGACTTAAGCCTCCTTAAGTCGACCTAACTTTCAAATGTAGACATAGCCACTGATCTCAGGCCCTCCCATTTCCATCTTGGAGAACCTTCCATCCCAGGCAGTGCTGAGGCTGACCTATGCTTCTGAGCCTGGGAAGCAGCAATGCGCAACTGTACAGGAAAGGTCAAAGAAGGGGACAGCAGAAACGCAGAACTTCTCCTTCCAGGAGGACACAAAGCCTTTCTGTTGCTCTGCTAAGAATGAAGCACAGGTTGAGAGTTTAATGGTGGCCAAGCATGTTGTCACTAGTGATCTGACTGAATCAAGGAGCTTGGCAACAACAAGCTGCTGTATGTTCCAAGTCCCTCCACTCTGGTGGCTCTGGCGTTGTGGAACTCTAAGTTCCTTGTGATATTTCTGCCCTGCGACAGGGAGGAATGGGTAGGCAGGAAGTGAACTGGGAACACAGCTACTGAAATGTTTTTTCAAATGACCCTTGGCCCCTACAAACTGCACATGGCTCCTGTATGCAAGGATTATTTCCTCACTATTCATGCGCTTGTTACACCTGTCTAATCTTACCCACGGGGGCAAGTACTGTCTTGTACTAGATGGCTACATAGCAAACAGCACAACACAGCTCCAGTCTCTGGCTGAGGCCTCTAGCCATGACCACAACGTAACTAACAATCAGCACTGAGGGAGTTTAAAAAGTGAGAGATTTCTCTGCTTCTGGCAGGTGGGGGGCTTTGGGTCTTTCCCTAAAAATTGGGCCAGGCCTTGACACGGTTCAGGTGAGTGCTGTAAGCAAGGTACAGGAGGGCTTTCCTAATATCTGGGCTGCTGCACTGTGCCGACGGGACCTGCCTGCCTCACACTGCAGCAGCTGTTACTTGGAAAGGCCTCCTGAATGCTACTTATTGACTCACAGGTTAGAAGGGCCCAATATGATCATCTAGTCTGACCTCCTGCACAATGCAGGCCACAGAACCTCACCCACCTCCTCTGCAATAAGCCTCTAACCTAGGACTGAGTTATTAAAGTCTTCACATCATGGTTTAAAGACTTTAAAGTACAGAGAATCCGCTAGTAAGTGAGCCATGCCCCCAGAGGAAGGCAAACCCGTGCTCCCCCCCCACCCCCCCAAAAGAGCCTTTGTCAATCTGCCCTGGAGGAAAATTCTTTCCTGACCCCAATATGGCAATGAGTTAAATCTTGAGCATGTGGGCAAGACTCATCAGCTGGACACCCAAGAAAGAATTCTTTGTAATAACTCAGAACCCACCCCATCAAACGTCACATCAGAGTCATTGGCATATCTACCACCAGCAGCTAAAGATCAGTTAATTGCCAAACTAGGCTGTCCCATTATACTTCCCCTTCCACAAATGTATGTAGCTCAGTTTTGAAGCCACAGCTCCCCTTGGAAGGCTGTTCCAGAACTACTCTGATAGTTAGAAACCTACGTCTACTTTCAAGACCTGAACTGGGCCCAGCATGATTTTCATACAAAGCTTAACCTGGAGAGGCTTTTTGAATCCGCTGTGTTCCTTCTACAGTGGGGTCCTGCAGTGTGTTTCTCTACATCAGTCAGATGCCAAGGCACAGAACGCACCAGAGCCGGGACCCCACAGACTGTCATTCTCTGCAAAGACAATACTCACAGGGCAAGCTTTCAGAGCAGTGGAGCACACAATAGAGGAGAGCCAAAGAAAATGTCTCCCCCCCACCCCTTCTGTCCCCAGCAAACAATCTGCCAGAGGAAGCACTCTGCATTTGCCCAGAGCAGGATTCTTTGTATTAAAAATGCAATCATTTGAACCCATTCCCTCTAAAATCCACACAACCCTGGACAACTACTTGCATTCGTCCACAGCCACAGCAGCTAAGTGTCCTTTGTCACATTTTGCAATATGCACAACCCAAGCTGCTGAGACCTGCAGTCTGGAGATTACACTTCACTGTAACAGTTTTCAATGATGCCATTAAAACCCAATTTTATATTGAAAACACAGAGAACTGTATTATTCAGGCTTTCATGGGACCGTCGCAACAAAACAGCCCATGTACAAACAAAGAAAATCCTTTGCCTCTGCTAACTTAGAACAATTAATTACACTAGAAATTGTTTCTGTACAGCACTTGGCTTCTAACGTGCTTTGGGTCTGCTCTGAATTTTCCTGGGAAAATAGCAGTGAGTGAGGTTCTTGGCCAGCACCCTAACAATGCCCAGCAGAGAAACAAACTTCAGGCCATGGAGGCAGCCTGTTATTTAGTAATTAGCAGTTTTAAAAATCAACCTAATCCTACCTTCATGTTTCTACAGAAGGAGTCCATACGGCGGCTGAGTGCAAATCCTCGTGCTGAGTGCTATCATCCATTGCAGCCAGACTGAGGCAATGGCGCCCAATTAGTGCACCCTACCAACTCCGCTATTCACAAGCAAATGCGGCGAGCCTAAATAACAGATGGACAGTCCCTGGTAACTAGAGAAAACAAGGTGGGGGGAAGGGCCATAACTTCACACTAAAGCTACTGAGGCGAGTGGAGAACACCCAGAACTGGGCACTGGACATGCCACCTGTATTTTACACTGCAACAATAGCAGGAAAAAAGGTCACCACTAAAATCTAAGGAGATACTGCACGCAAAAGCTGAAAGAAACTACCTGCCTAGTCTTTAAGAGTGCCACAGGACTCCTTGTTTGTTTCAGAGAAAGCTGATTCTGATCCTTCATGGAATGAAAGTAAATCCCCTCCCCCATTAATTAAAACAATAGTGTCCAGTTCCATCAAACACATGATGGCGTTCAAAGAACGACCAGACCTATGATCTTTTCATCTGTCAGAAACCAGATTTTCATGACATAGTCTCCCAGAGCCACAGCTGTCCTTAGGGGTGGGTGGGGCCCACAAGGGGCAGCACAGGGACCAGGGTGGTCGCCCCGTTTGCCCCCACCCCACGGACGGTCCTGCCCAGAGCAGATTCATCATAACCTGTCAGTTATGCGTAGCTTCCTCTTTACATGGCGGATGCACTCATTTATGACTCTGTTCCCCACAAATGAAGGAATTTGCACCCACACGCTGACTTTGGAGTTCTGTCTGGGTTAAATTAACTAGTGGAAACCAAACTAAGACCTTCTCTTACTCCTGATATAGCTGGTAAAAAATAACAAAAAAAAACCTAAGCAGGCCAGATCTTCAGGCAATGCTGCAGGAGAGATGTAAACCCTGGGAACAGAATGAACCACTAGGTCAGTAACAGTCTCCTCATCTCCTTTAGGCAGGGATCCTGCTCATCTTCCATGCTATTATCGTACTGATGTATTATTTGCACTGTCTAGGAGTTTTGTGATGAACCAGATCCCTCGCTGGTGCTAGGCATTGTACAAACACAAAACAAAAAGGTGGCCCCTGTCCCAAAGAACTGACAATCCAAGCAAAACCAGGTAGATGCAGACACCAGACAGGCAAGGAAACAGTGAGGCAATATTGATCAGCATGACAGGCAGGGTCTCAACACACCAGTGGACTAACCATTATAGGCATCATAGCAAAGAAGAGTTTTAAGGAGGGACGGGATGGAGGCAAGGAGGTCGCTTTGGGTACCTTTAGTGAGATGACTAAGGAGACATCTGAGTCATTAGCGATTATCTTTGAAAAGTTCTGGGAGAGATTCCAGAGGACTGGACAAGGCTAAATATAGTGCTGATCTATAAAAAGGGGAATACGGACAACCCAGGGAATAGAGACCAGTCAATTTAGCTTCATTACCTGGAAAGATAATGGAGCAAATAATTAAGCAATCAATTTGTAAACACCTAGAAGATAATAAGATGGTAAGAAACAGTATCTATTTGTCAAGAACAAATCATATCAAGCTGACGCAACAACTTTCTTTGACTGGGCAACAAGACTTGTGGATGGGGGAAGTATTAGATGTCATATATCTTGATTTTAGTAAGGCTTTTGATACTGTCTCATCTAACCTTCTCATAAAGAAACTGGGGAAATACAACCTAAATGGAGCTACTATAAGGTAGGTGCATAACTGGTTGGAAAAGCATTCCTGGAGAGTAGTTATCAGTGGTTCACAGTCAAAGTGGGAGGGCATAGTGAATGGGGTCCCACAGAGATCAGTTCTGGGTCCAGTTCTGTTCAGTATTTTCATCACTAATTTAGATAATGGCATAGAGAGAACACTTGTAAATGCTGTAGATGATATCAAGCTGGGAGGGGTTAAAAGTGTACTGGAAGATAGGATTAAAATTCAAAATGATTTGGGCAAACTGGAGAAATGGTCTGATTTAATAGGATGAAATTCGATAAGCACAAATCCAAAGTACTCCACTTAGGAAGGAACAATGGGGTTGCACACATACAAAATGGGCGATGACTGCCTAGGAAGGAGTACTGAAGAAAGGGATCTGGGGTTATAGTGGATCACAAACTAAACATGTGTCAACCGTGTAACACTGTTTCAGAAAAACCAAACATAATTCTGGGTAATATTAGCAGGAGAGTTGTAAGCAAGACATGAGAAGTAATTCTTCTGCTCTACTCTACACTGGTTAGGCCTCAACTGGAATATTGTGTCCAGTTCTGGGCACTGCATTTCAGAAAAGATGTGGACAAATTGGAGAAGAGCAACAAAAATAATGAAAGGTCTAGAGAATATGACCTATGAGGGAAGACTGAAAAAATTGCATTTGTTTATCCTGGAGAAAAGATGACTGAAGTGGGACAGGATACCAGTTTTCAAGTACATGAAAGGTTGTTACAAGGAGGAGGGAGAAAAATTGTTCTCCTTAATCTCTGAGGATGAACTAACATTGCAGTAAGGATGACTTAGGTTGGAAATTAGGAAAAGCTTCCTGTCAGGGTAGTCTAAGACTGGAATGAATTGCCTAGAGAGGCTGTGGAATCGCCATCATTGGAGATTTTTAAGAGTGGGTTAGATAGACACTTGTCAGGGATGACCTAGATAAGATTTGGTCTTGCCAGGGGTGCCGGGGACTGGACTAGAATACATCTTGAGGTCCCTTCCAGTTCTATGGTTCTATGACGAGAGAGAAAGAGGACCTGAAACCAGAGACTGTTTTATAGAGATGCTGCCTGGCCAAGACGGGAAAAAGAACCCAACGGGACTCCATCTAGATGTGTTTCACAGAATGGCAGACTAGAAGCATCATGCAGACTACTTACTTGGTGTTAATCTGATCTTTTTTCTCTATCCTGCGTAAATCTCTTGTTAATTAGACCCCCTGAGTCCCAAGCTGTTGTTTGGGACTCCCATGCAGAACACCCTGAAGAGAGCACACCATCCACTGCTAAGCAAAGGCAGAGGGGGAGCAGGCTACATGTTTACCCCACTATGGATTCTTGGTCAAAAGGCGACACGTGACGTGCAATCCTCGCAAAGACTTGCTACCTGGCTTGTACTGAGCATGATCACACAGAGTGAGCCTGTTCAGTAACTCTGCTGAAGCCAGGTTCCAGAGGGGTAGCCGTGTTAGCCTATTGCAGAAAAACAACAGAGTCCTGTGGCCCTTTTAAAGACTAACAGATTTATTTATCGCATGAGCTTTCATGGGAGAAAATCCCACTTCGTCAGACACTTTGAAGATGGGAAACTTACAGAGTGGGAGGAAATTAAATGCAGGGGAGTGTATGACATAGGATCAGGTCAGGCTGTAACAGCAAATCAAAATAGGTTAGGATTCAAACCCTGGGGAACAGCACATAGAGGAAGGTGAGGTCAAATCACCTGTTGTAATGAGAGAAAAATCCATAGTCCCTGTTTAACCTCAAGGCAACTGAGTCAAATTTGCAAAGAGAAACTGCAGAACTTGAATCCTACCATGAGTGCAGGGGACTGGACTTGATGACCTTTCATGGTCCCTTCCAGTTTCTATGATTCTATCAGAGGGTGCTCAGGCAGGGACTGACCCTGTGACACTCAGTCAAAGGAGATCTTTCCCACACAGTGCATGGTGGAGTTAGACACATGCATGGCACAGCTGGTGAGCACCAAGTTTCGAAGAGCAGAAGGTGCCTTGGGCATCCCAGTTTGTAATCACTGCACATATAGTATTGAGGTCTCTTTCTCATTTGACTCTAGGCTTTTCGCTGCCACTCTCTCTGGTTCTCATTGAATGCACAGAGCAGGGAACCGGATCTTTATTTAAATTACTAATGATGCTAAGGTTAATCGAGACTCCTGCCTGCAATATAAGGAGGCTCAGAGTTTGAAACTCTGGGACACAGCTGAGAACTAGTGGGCAGACTCCCTTCTGGCTCCTTGTCTATGGTTCAGCTGCAGTAGCTGTTGTCTTTGTGTCTAGGAGGAGGGGGGTGAGTAGCAGAGAGCAGGCCCCTCTTTGCAGCCAGAAGCAAAAAATTATTTTTCCCTTTCAGTAGCTGGAGGGGCTGGACCACCAAATGTAGTATGTAACTAATAGCCAGGAACATAGAAGAAAGGGCCCCATGGCTGGTCTAGGACAGCACCTTCTCACTTCCCAGCAGCAAAGGGAACTGGGTTCCTCACCAGGGAGGTGCCCCTGAACCTTGCTGGTGGGACTCCAGCTCCTTCTGTCTATAAATTCCTCTGCTGAGTGGTTCAGGCTTCTGTCTTGGACAATTCTGGCTAAGTTTTCAAACCCAACTTTTCAAATGCCAGAAATATAGATTGCAAATGCATCTCCTGAAATTGGAATGAGCGTTCACACACACCGCCACCCCACCCCCCCAATCAGAAACAGCATGGAATGAGCATCAGGACCAAGTTACAGCTTTCTGATGCCTGACGCTATCCACAACCAATCAACAAAGCCATGCAGCCTTTCCCAGCAACAGCTACATCTATGGCTGCCTGCACTTTCCCACTTGTCATGTCTAGGATTTCCCAGGCCTGCAGTGAGTGATCACAGCAGTTAAATTTACACTGAAGTGCAAAGATCACAGGGCCTTGTCAAATAAAGGGAGACTTCCATTCACGGAGGAGCTGTTGCCGTGCTATTAAAAGACAGACAGTACAACTCCGGGCTTCAGATAACATGCAAACTCGTCGACACACAGAGTCTGTTGCATTCTGGCTGGACACAGAGAGAAACACACATGCAGCACACAAGATTGACCCTGAATACATCCATAGCAGTGCACATGAGCTACTGAATGGAAAGCTTTGTTCTCGCCATTGTTTTAAAACCGACTCAAGCCAACGGCATGCCAGATACTTGGTACTTACAAGAGCATTTTCAATGTCTGCTTGCTGCAGAAAGCAGGGGCGCATATGTTTGATTCAAAGGCAAAATGCATGCAGCTCTGTAGAGAAGAGCTCCTGAGTGCAGGGTCTGGCTCACAGGCAGCAGCTGTGTGCTGATGTCAGCCAAGGCCCCCAGCCCCGTTCCAGCCCATAGAAGGAGTGACACTTGCTCACAGATGGAATGTACAGGCACATTAGCATTCCCTTAGCAATGTGGACAATGGGGAGGAGCTGCCATATAGACTTCAGGCTGGCTGTCTCCCCCTCAGTCACAGAGGGAACAAGAGCCTCCTTCCCTGGCTGGGCCTTTGTTTCCTGAATGACAAAGGCAAGTGCTGTGTTCAGAGTCCAAGACGTGAGAAACCCTGCAGGACGGGGGCAGGCGTGTCACAGAAGGCACTACTCACTCACACAGGGGATGGGGGCTCCCAGACCAGGGAGGCGGGAGGGGAAGAAGCAAGGAACCAGACAGGCCACCAGGAGGGGACAGAGGACACTCTGCATGCTCAGCAGAAAACTCCAGTGGGAAGGGGCTGTGCACATGAGACAGAGGGAACCCAGCTATCTTAGAGGGGTGGGAGTCTCCATGAGACAGAGAGAATTGGTTGGGAGGGGGATGGGCAAAGTATTCTGTGACTGAATGAATGCCGTGCAGGGTCTGACTGGGGACCCAGAGAATCCCACTGTGGAGCGGCTTAGTGGGGCAGACACACGTAACTCTCTTACAAGTCCTTCCCCTGTCAGGGCGGCATGTGTCAAACCCCTTGTCCAGCCCAGTTGCAAACATTCCAAGCATTGGGACTGCCACAGCTTCCTTTGAGACAGTGGATATAGGGGAAGCTGGGGGGGGGGGGGGAGCACCCCTTCAACTGAAAGTATACCTCACCAGCCTGGGCTGGGATGAACCTTCAGCAAGGGAGGAATGAGCCATAATTTTGCACAAGCTCTTGGAATGTTGGAGAAAACTTTTGCCTTTGGAGTTGGGGGTGGCTCACAGACCCCTGGATCTTTTCAGCACAGAACAGAAGTTTTGTTCACAATAAATCCAAGGTACATAAAAGAGTGAGCAGTTCCATGAATGGAATCGGGAAGGGACAAAGACAACTGGGGAAACAATTTTACTTAGAGACATGAATCTAGAGAGAAAAATATCAGATGGGAGAAGGGAGAGCACTCAAGATCAGCTTGGGCTTGCATGATACATATCTTGAGATGGCTCCCATCTCTGCAGTATCCCACGCTAGCTGAGAGTTAGTAAGAGGGTGATGGGGTGGCAAAGGCCCTGGATATCTTAACAAAGACATTAATTTGCCACTGCAAAACAATCCCCACTGCTTTGTGCTCTCACATACATCTTCACTTGCTCGGCCTCTCCTTTCTCCTCCAAAGCACAGGGTCGTGCTGGCCTAATTTTTACGGCCTGGAAACTGAGTAATCAGGGGCTAGAAACCAGCACACCCTCAGTACTGTAAGAATCCAACAGATCTCACAATGACATTCAAGAGCAATTTTGGATCACCTGAAAACCAGACTCCTTGCATTTGGAGGTGATTCAGGTGGGTACTCTGACCTGTCCCTGTGTCTATAACTGTTGCTCTCAAGGAGGGGATAAAGAAGGAAATCATGTTCCTTACTCATGTTCAAAGGATCCAGCCACCAGGTGAGTTCTTGCAGGGTTGCAGCGTGAACTGCTGCATGTGGTCTTGCCCTTATATCATGTATGAGGGACTGAAGGGACCTGAATTTGTACGGCCAATCTGCCTGTGCAGACCACCTATGAAATCTACTGTCTGGGAGGGTGTGAGAGCGTTTCTTGTATGTCACAAGGAGTCCTGGAGGTTGGAGTGATGGAAAGATGGAGCGGAATCTGAGGTGATGAGTTTGCTGAGCCTCCTCAGATCTGGGATAGGATGAGGATCCTTTCTTCTCTGGAATGAGGAAATGCAAGAAGTAGAATCCTCTTCCCCTATATTCCTGAGGTATCTCCTCTATGGCTCTGTGACAGAGCAATGCGGCCACAGCTGATTGTAAAAGGCTCTCATGACGTGGATCCCTGAAGAGGGATGGGAACGGGAGGTGAGGAGGGGGAGGGGATGGAGCTGGGTGCCATAGCTATGGGCGAAGATATCTATCACCGTTTTGTCGATGGTGATCTCCACCCTTGCCTACTGGAACAAGGTGAGGTGGCTTACAAAAATTGTACTCATTCAACTGATCTTGCTGCAGTTCTCAACACGTGGACAGAGCAATGGGTGTGGCTGGGGTGGAGGAGGTCTGATGTCCTCTCTCACATTTTGGCCATTTCTTTGACTAATAGTCTGACTGGCTATGATAAGAAGATGTCCTGTCTCTCTGCTAGTGTTGCTGTTGGGGTGGTATGCTTTGCAGTATACCAGATGAGTGTAGATTCACAGGGACTGTAGGGTTGCTTTGGAGTCCTTTAGCAAGTGTAAGGGACTGTTTGTTTTCTTGTTAAACTGCTCTGTTCCCCCAAATGGCAAATCCTCAGTTGGGCCCTACACTTCACAAGGAATTGCTGAAGCCCTCATGGTCACTATCGTGGCAATGGATCTAGCCAGGGCGTCGGCTGCATTCAATGAGTCTCATAGGCAAATCTTTGTCACCAGCTTGCCCTTCTTTTACCATGTCCTGAAACTCCATCCTAGCCTTGTGTGAGGGAGTTTGGTTGATGAATAGCATCAGTCTGTCCCATGTTAGAAAGCTGTATTTGATTAGTAGAGTTTGGAAATTAATCACTTATAGCTGGAGTGATGCAGGAGATTGGGACTTTCTCTCAAACAGATCCAGTTGTTTGGGATCTTTCAGGGTGATCTTGGCCAAGTTTGGTGATTTTTCTTGGACAATTGGAACTACTTGAGATCTGGGTTTGGGGTGGCAGTGGTGAATATAAGTATTAGAACCCAGAAAGTGGTACCTGGTACCTCTTCTCAACAGACTTCGCCATAGGTGGTACATGGCCAGTGTTTGCCAAAGAGCTCTGGCTGGATCGAGTAATTCCTTATTTATAGGGAAGGCATTTCTTGCAGCCATTAGAATATCAAGTAGTTTGTGAGACTTTTCAGATATAACCAAAGTCTAGACTTCCAATGTGTCTGTGATCTGTAACAGGAGCTCTTGGAACTCCAGAGGAGAATTTTCCGGGGGTGACTCTGAATGCTGATGGGTTTGTGTCTCCTGATACTTTAGTGTCTGTGGTTTTGCCAAGGAGGCTATGGGAAGGTGGGCTCCACTGTCCCCAGAAGCACCATGATGGCATCCCACATGAGTACCGGTGGTTGATGAGGCTACAGTCTTGCCATGGTTGAGTACTGAAGAACTCCTCTCGTCTTCTGCTAGTATCACTCAGGGATCACGTGGGGAACGGCTCCCAACTCAACATCAGCACAGAGTGTACACCCATCCTGGGCAGCGCCAGGAGGTATGGCTCCATCACTGCCAGGCTGCTGTTGGAAATGGTGGATGTCTCAGTGAGATAGCGGGTCAACAATTTATGTTCATCCCCCAGCACTGGGGTTGGCACTAGCAGTGCAGCTTTCAGAACCAGGCCCAGGAACAATGGAGCCCACTCCCACGGTCTGCTCTTTTTCACTCAGCTTTGGTGCTGGACAAGCTTGAGAGGAGCTATCCCATGATGCCTCTCTGAGTCAGAGAACACAGTTCTCCTGTTGTCTCCTGCCCCTGTATTCAGGCAGCCTTTATCAGCGGCCTGTTTTGACAACAGGGGCTTTGCCTTTGACCCCGACTGCCTCGATGGTGCTGCTGCTGAGGCAGTCACTAACAGTGCCCGTTTTTTACTTGGTGCTGATTTCTCTGCCAAGGTTTGGAGTTGCCTGCCTGCTGGATGGAGCCCTGGATGGTTGGGTTTTGGTCTGAATGGTGGTATTAGAGTTTGACTCTTCTGGACCCAAACCCACTCTCAGAGATTGGTCTGGGAGATGCTGCTTGAGTCTTGGGATTTCTGGCTCAAGTAGAGAATGAAAGGCAAACCAAGCAGTGGCCTGGGATGTGGAAATTCATCCAAGCAGAAAAGTTTGCTGTGTCCATCCTGAAGCAGGATTAGGCAGTTGCATGACAAACAGGGCTTGATATCTGCTGGGTTTGATTCTGCCATCTTGAGATTCTTTTACTGAGGGAGCTATTCAGTGGTGTGGGGGTTGTATCTGGTGGCTGGTCAAAGGATTTTGGTTTGGACAAAGATTATTGGCTATGTCTACACTTGAAAAGTTAAGTCGACTCTGTTAAATTGACTTAACTTTTCAAGTGTAGACACGGCTTTGTGGCTCCCTGCTGATAAGGGACCCATGGGTCCCTTCCCCAGGAAGCCAGGGTCCTGGTAAGAAGGGAGCCAGGCTCCTCTCTCCCTGGGACCCGCGCTGGTCCAGGCAAAGAGGGACTGAACCGGGGCTCCCTTCTTGCCAGGACCCCCACACGGGTCCCAGGGAGAAGGAAGCATAACTCCCTTCTCCCTGGACCCCGTGGGTCTGGGCAAGAAGGAAGCCGCCAGTGGTCCAGCTGACAGGGGATCCCTGGAGGCTCCCCTGTCCAGGGAGCGCTTCTTGCCTGGACCCCCACGGGTCCGGGGAGAAGAGAGCGGGACTCCCTTCTGGCTGGGACCTGCGGGGGTCCCGGGGAGAAAGGAGCCCTGGTTCTCTTCCTGACGGGGCATGCAGGGCCCCGTGGAGAAAGAGCCCTGGCTCTCTTCTTGATGGGACCCGCGTAGTCCTGGGGAGAAAGGAGCCCGGCTTCCTTCTCCCTGGGACCATGCCCTAGGTCGACTTATAGAATAAGTCGACCTAGGCCGGCCACACTGTTTTTAGGTCGACTTAACCATTCAACTTAAGAGTTAAGTCGACCTAAAGACTCGTAGTTATAAGTCTACTTAAGGAGCTGCTTAAATCGACTTAATGACAGCCAGCTGTGGACGCGGCTTAATTTACATCAACTTAAGCCTCCTTAAGTCGACTTAAATTGCCAGTGTAGATGTCGCCATTGAGTCTAAAAGGTCAAAGACTGAAGGTTGCTCTGACATGCAGAAAAGCAGTTACAGACAGCTCAGGCTGGAGTTGTCAACAGAAAGGACACAGCTATTTTCTGTCTTGCTGGCACTGGTGGTAAGAGGGAATCCAGGGAGATCATGGGCCTGTCTAGCTCTGGTGCCCTCGTAGTCAGGGCTGGATTATTTGGCTTGGGGGCCCTGTGCTGCCCCCCACTGCGGGGCCCCCTGCCTTTCCTCCCCTGCCAACCACAGGGGCCCCCCATTGCTGGGGAGAGTCCTCCTGGGGCCAGAGGGCATTCCCACCCCAGCTCTGCTCTGGGCAGTCTGCCTAGGGGGTAGGGGGCAGCTGAATCACAGTGTAGGGGCCTCCAACGCAGTCCCCCAGGGCCATGGGCCCTGGAAGGCTGCACCAGAGCAGCGGTGGGCAGCCTTGCCTTGAGCCAGCTGACCCCACCCCCAAGGCGGCGCAAAAAGGGGATGGCCCATCCCACCCACCCCCTGGGCTGCCAACACTGAGCCGGGCGGGTTCCGGATTATCACAGGGCTCTTAGGAGCTGGAGCCCAGGGCCCCCTTTTTGATTGGGGCCTGGGGCTTAGGACCCTAAACCCTCTCCGATAATCTGGCCCTGCTCATGGTGGAGCATGAGTAGACAGGAGGGCTGGGTGGTGGGGGCTGAGCCGCCCGCAGCGCTCTAAAGCATCTGGTGTCACACACTTGAGACACATGTGCACCAACGGTGGGATCCACATGGAGACACACACTCAAAGAAGTACACCCCTTTCCTTCTCTCTCCACAGGGGCAGGATGGAAACCTCCTCCTTCCTCTCAGCCCAGCACATATCAGGCACCACAAACTTATGTCATAAAGGAAGTGCAGACAAGTAAAAACATTCAACTTATCCTTGGTTGCATCCTCTGAGGAGAAGCGAGGGAGGGAAATGCAGCCAGCCCAGTTGTGCGAGCTGCCTGTGGCCTGGCCCTAGCTTAGGCTGTGTTACCGCACAGACTTTTTCTCCAACCTCTTGGCCTTGGCCTAGAATAAACCCTTCAGACAATTCCTGTTTGCCCAGCGATTCCCACCCCTGGGGTGGGTCTGCACCTACTAACGTGCCTCTGGGATATTGAACACTGGAATCATTCACCCTTCCCACCTTAAAGCCTTGGGCTAGGCAGGGCTGAGAATGGGATCCAAAAGAAAAGGTCTTTTGGGGTCAGCCAAATGGTGGAAAAAGTGGACAAGGAAAAGTTGTTTAAATACTCCCATAATACAAGAACCAGGGGTCACCAAATGAAACTGATAGGTAGCAGGTTCAAAACAAACAAAAGGAAGTTCTTCTTCACACAACGCACAGTCAACTTGTGGAACTCCTTACCTGAGGAGGTTGTGAAGGCTGGGACTATAACAATATTTAAAAGGGAACTGGATAAGTTCATGGTGGCTAAGTCCATAAATGGCTATTAGCCAGAAAGAGGTTAAGAATGGTGTCCCTAACCTCTGTTTATCAGAGGATGGAGACGGATGGCAGGAGAGTGATCACTTGATCATTGCCTGTTAGGTTCACTCCCTCTGGGGCACCTGGGCACTGGCCACTGTCGGTAGACAGATACTGGGCTAGATGGACCTCTGGTCTGACCCAGTACGGCCTTTCTTATGTTCTTATGTTCTTATGACAGGAGTTCTGAAAGCCTAGAATTCTCACCTGTTTGGCAGGATGTGAACGTGCCTTTTCAGGTTTCCTTTTATCAAGGGGATGATGTGATTTAGTTTCCAAGGCCACCAGTGAACAAACAGTAAGAGCTTCCCTGGACGTTTTTGCATTTTGGCAAGCGCATACGGCGAATGACTCCGTGTTCCATTTATTTCCCACTTGTGCAAACACTGGGTATTGAAGTTCTCAAATTCCAGAAAGAATCAGACCTGTCAAGTTAAACTGTCCCAGATGTAGGCGCCGCTCAGACTCCGTCTCACTGAATGGCCTTGGCAGCCAGAGGTGTTCGGGGGTTGGGCTGGGGAATTCTGCTAACCATGAAACCATTCAGAAACACCCTCCAGCACGGAGGGATGTAGAGGAAGTGGCCCAAGACATTGCTGTGCAATAACAAACGGTGTGGTTGTTCGGCCACAGTCTCTGCACATGCGTTCTGCCCTTGCTTGTCCTTGCTGGGAGGTTACAGGTGGTCACTGAGAGCAGATAATCTTGCCAGCGTTGTGGAAGGAGCTTCAACCTATCACAGAACAGCAACCAGTGACTAAGAAACAGAGTTGGCTGGCTTCAGTAATAACGATGCTCAGTCCTGTGCGGCGCTGTACAACTACTGCTGCCTGTAAAGAAAAATCCATCTCCCCAGATGAGCAAAGTGAGGCAGCGAAAGGAGTAACAGCTGGTCCAATGTCACAGGAAGTCCGTGCAGATCTAAGAGTAGATCCTACATCTCCCACAGTCCCTTATTTTAACAGCATAATTATCCTTCCCTCCGAGAGGAGGCTACCAGCACTGCCTCCTTGCAGCCTTGAAAATAAGTGAAGCCTTGATGGTGCTCATTGGTTACGATGATACAACAGTAACGTGCTGCGCAGTAGTTAAATGCAATCTGACATGCGGTGGTGTGGCTTGCAGAGCCCCTGCTGTGCTGAACTGCATAGTTGGTGCATGCATTCCATGTCCTGTCATTTTTGTCCAAGTGTAATGATTAACATGGCATTTGTACCTTAAAAAAACCTGTTTAGCCCCTTATTGAGAATTCAGGTAGCTTGGGTCTCAGGGTATGCCGTTCCTTGGTAGAAGAATCTCCTTTTGCCTCATCTTCTGCAGTGTGTGTAGTGTAGGTTGTGAGTCACAGCACAGGACGCATTCATCAGTTCGCAGCAGTGAAAATAACACAGGCGAGTCACAAGAGAAATGTCTGAACGCATAGAAGGGCCAAGGTGCCTAAGTCCCTATTTTAAACACCTAAGTTCTGGTTTCAGCACTGATCCTGAACCCTGCCAACAAAGTTTAGGTGCCAAGTGAGTTTAGGGACCCAAGGTTTTGCAGTAAAAGTTCCCCAGGTGGCTATGTTTCTGGCATGCACATGGCTGCCATTCTCCCACCTAAACCCCAGAGCAGTCCAGACACCAGGAGAAGATAGGTGTTCAGGTCCCTAAGTCACTTACAAGGCCCAATCCATTAGGCGTCGCTCAGAGGCCACCTACTAGAACAAGCCCCTCAGGGGAGAAGACACAAAAGAGTAGAACTAAGGACCTCCCACATAACTTCCAGCCTTCTGACTACTGTACTCACCTGGGACATAGGATACTCTGGCTTCAAGCCCCCTTCCATCTGAGGGGGAGAAGTGATTTGAACTGGGCTCTGCCATCTCTCAGCAGGCTGCTCTAACCAGTGGGCTGTGGGGAATTCTGGTATGGGGTGCTCTCAGTCTCTCCTGTTGAGGCTGTTGCACTGTGGCTCAATATTTAAGACTCATTGAAGCAAGCTGAAGCTTCCAAGCTTTCCAAGCTGAAGAGGCCCAGCCTTTTCAATCGTTCCTCATACGAGGCACTCTCCAAACCCCTAATCATTTTAGTTGCCCTTTTCTGAACCTTTTCTAGTGCTAGAATATCTTTTCTGAGATGAGGAGACCACATCTGTACACAGTATTCGAGATGTGGGCGTACCATGGATTTATATAAGGGCAATAATACATTTGCAGTCTTATTTTCTATCCCCTTTTTAATGATCCCTAACATCCTGTTTGCTTTTTTGACCGCCTCCGCACACTGTACGGACATCTTCAGAGAACTATCCACAATGACTCCAAGATCTTTTTCTTGACTCGTTGTAGCCAAATTAGCCCCCATCATATTATAGGTATAGTTGGGGTTATTTTTTCCAATGTGCATTACTTTACACTTATCCACATTAAATTTCATTTGCCATTTGGATGCCCAATCACTTAGTTTTGTGAGATCTTTTTGAAGTTCTTCACAATCTGCTTTGGTCTTGACTATCTTGAGTAGTTTAGTATCGTCTGCAAACTTAGCTACCTCACTATTTACCCCTTTCTCCAGATCATTTATGAATAAATTGAATAGGACTGGTCCTAGGACCGACCCTTGGGGAACACCACTAGCTACCCTTTTCCAATCTGAGAATTTACCATTTACTCCTACCCTTTGTTCCCTGTCTTTTAACCAGTTCTCAATCCATGAAAGGACCTTCCCTTTTATCCCATGACAACTTAACTTACATAACAGCCTTTGGTGAGGGACCTTGTCAAATGCTTTCTGGAAATCTAAGTACACTATGTCCACTGGATCCCCCCTGTCCACATGTTTGTTAACCCCTTCAAAGAACTCTAATAGATTAGTAAGACACGATTTCCCCTTACAGAAACCATGTTGGCTATTGCTCAACAGTTTATGTTTTTCTATGTGACTGACAATTTTATTCTTAACTATTGTTTCAACTAATTTGCCCGGTACCGACGTTAGACTTACCGGTCTGTAATTGCTGGGATCCCCTCTAGGGCCCTTTTTAAATATTGGCGTTACATTAGCCGACTTCCAGTCTTTGGGTACCGAAGCCATTTTAAGGGACAGGTTACAAATCTTAGTTAACAGTTCCGCGACTTCACATTTGAGTTCTTTCAGAACTCTTGGGTGAATGCCATCTGGTCCCGGTGACTTGTTAATGTTGAGTTTATCAATTAATTCCAAAACTTCCTGTTTCCTGACTTCCTGTCAATGCAGCTCCAGTGCAATGTGCATGGCACATGCACCTTCTGATTTCATGGCACATGCACCTCCTGCCCCATGGACTGCCCCACTCAGTTGCTATCACACGTGAGGTTCTGGACACTATGTTTTAGGGCCTAGTTTTGCTGCATGGGCTTGCCCAGAACAGAGGGGTAGCTCTTTTTCTGGCTGATGATGTGGGGACTGCATCTGATATATAAACACAGTTAAGAGTCCAGAGCCTGGTAGTACACAATATTTAGCAAAACATCACCAGTGCCATGGTCTGGCAGGACACCAGAGCTAATTTCTAGTCCTTTACTCTCCAAGTCAACTGCTCTAGGACCCTTCTATCCAATCAAGACACTGATGCTGACTGTAAGGATGTGCCCACCACGTGGGGTTTACAGCTTGGAAGAACTAGAACAGAGGGAGAACTATGGGGTCTCCATCCTATTCCCAGTGGAAGTGGCCTTTAATGGGTACACACTGTCCCTCACTCAAAGCTCATCTCTTTGTTTGCTCACCTTGTCAAAGAATTTGTACAGCCTGACTGTCTCTCCAATCCGACTCCTGGTTTCATCCAGTTGGGTACAAAACTCTTCCAGCTGACTTCTGTATGTTTGCAGCTTGACTCCATAAACATGCAAGTCTGTAGAGGAAAAATCTTCCCACCTGTCCAGCTTCTTTAACGCTTCCTGTCCCCTTCTACAATATTCCTGAAAAAAAATTTCAATTGTGGATCAGTGGGCTGCACTGGAGACCTGAAAACAGAGACCATGGGTGACTTCTAAGGCATTCGGAAATTGTTAGGACTAGCTATATCTAGCATAGCACAAAGATACAAAACGGCACCCCTCTTGAATAATCTCTCATAGATGGTAGGGAAGCAGTGAGCTTTTAGGTGGAATTTGCCTGAGAAGGAGGTGGAGGCTTGGAGAATCAGGAAGATGTCTTATACATGTAAGCAGGGTCTGAATGAGCTCTTCCCTGAAATCTAGTGATGAACTGGATGTGAATTACATGAGGTCTCCCTCTGAAAAACATTTAATGAAATCCTGAGCCCAGACAGGCAGAGACCTATGGCAAACTCCACTCAGCAATATTCAGGGAGGAAGAGCACAAAACTTTCAGTGTCTCTTGGAGCTACATGCAAATGTGTTGGTGTCTCCCCTCCTGTGTGTACAGATCACTCTGTGCAAGTCTAGGTCAGAGAACATTTGGGACTGATCTATGGGATGTGATCCTGGGACTGTCAGTGCACACTCTGGGATCAACCAGGCAGGTTGCATTCACTGTCCATTTCCCCCGCTACAAACTCTTCGGCACTCGAGTTCTGAAGAGCACCTTTTCCCAATTAGAGAACACTTACACTGGCAGCAAGATCAAATTCCCTGAACTGCTTTTGTGCTTGAAGCAACATCTCCAGAGAATCATCCAGGTCAATCATTTCCTTGAGCTGCTTTCTGCCAACATTCTCAATCCAACTGCTGACCTAGGAAAAAAAGGAAATGTTGTGCCCTTTGTGCAAGACAGGCATGTGTGTGGAAAGAGCAGGGAGCTTCTCTGGTGAGGTTGGTCTTTAAATCACTGGAAAGAATGCGTGAACATTTCTCCCCAAATCTCAGCATTTCAGTGTATGCCTTTTGCTTTATGCATGGACTTTTCCCACTTCAAGTCACTGGATAATTGCTAACCTTCGCTGTTGCTCACAGGGCCAAAGGCACAAGCAAAGTGAGTGGCTACTTGCGATCTGTGCTTCTAGGCCAACAGCAGGCGTATGAAAGAGCAACAGCTCTTGAGCTGGTCCTGTATTCCTACTGCTTCTGCTCATAAAGAGGGAAAGATCTATTTGCTGCCACCTTTCCAGCTCCCCCCTCCAACATCCATTTGGCAGCAGGACGAGGAGCAACTGCATTTCCGTGAACAAGGCAATGAAGTTCCACCTCTGTGGTTATCTGGGGTCCTATGGTATCTGTTCTCTAAACACAAATCTCTAGTGTCCTTGCTTATTCCTAGCAACTCCTTGTCATGGGCCAATCACTGCCATGGGTTATGGGCTCAGATCCTCAAGGACAGTCAGACTTTGTCACTTGGCTGAGGATGGTATTAGTCTTCATCTGCCTTCCCTAAAAACACACTTCCGAATCCCAATCCCACCTTGGGGCTGACACCATCATAGGAATCACATTAAATATTATTCCTTAGAGTTATATTCAATTTAATCCAACACGCAGGTCAGCAAGAGAAGCAGAAAGTGGCAAATTGGGAAGATCTTCACTGTCCAGAGGGAGAGCCTGGCCTACCATGGCTTTGCTCCCTTTGAAGAGATTAAATGAGCCACCATCAGCCTCTTTTGAAA
Organism: Pelusios castaneus; assembly: GCA_007922175.1. Classification (NCBI taxonomy): domain Eukaryota; kingdom Metazoa; phylum Chordata; order Testudines; family Pelomedusidae; genus Pelusios; species Pelusios castaneus. The sequence continues at coordinate 1,495,266 of ML686049.1, forward strand.
TGAGGGAAGAGTTCCTCAGCAGAGCCTCCAGAAAAGTTTCTCTGCAGTGCAACATGAGAAGTGACCTCATCATGTCTGCGCTCCTGTCCCAGAGGACTGCACTGTGAGAGACTAATCTGACTTCTGTCGACGTAACCTCACTGATGTTAACAGAGTTACGCTGGAGCAAACCAGTATCAAGGTTAGGTCTTGGGGCCTGGGCTTTCAGTGGTGCTGAGCGTTCAGAATACCCTCTCATCTGGTGTTCAGCACATCTGAAAATCTGACCCCAAGTGTGTATGTCTCATCCGTAGAGACGTGCCAGGCCATTCAGTCCTGATTGCGGGGCAATGTCTGCCTCTCCTTGGGCAGAGATTGCTAAAGTGCCCACTGGTTTTTGGAGTGGTTTTGGGACATGATGATATATCCCTTTCTGTGTTATTTTACCATTACCTTTTATCACGCTCACATAAGCTGGGACCAAATCTCCGGCAACCTTGTGGCTAACCACAGTCAAGGCTAACCATTACAGCCCATGACAAACTGGCCTTACCTCCATAAAACAGTCTTCAAACACCTTGAATTCCATCACCAGCTCCAGCTCCTGGATGCGTTTATTTGATAGCATCACTAGTAGGTGGATGCCCTCATCCACTTGGTTATAAAGTGTGCTGGCAGCCTCCAGTGCGTCTCTGAAAGAGGACACAAGTCCAGTCAGTCTGCTTCACATTCTTACTAAGACTTCACATACAGACTCATGACATGGCTGTTGGCAGCACCTAAGGGTACAGCAAAAAACAACGAGAGTCCTGTGGCACCTTATAGACTAACAGATTTTCTTCGGCATAAACTTTCGTGGACTATAACCCACTTCGTCAGATGCAACATACCTAAGGGTATGTTTACACAGCAAAGAAAAACTCGTAGCTGGCCTGTGCCAGCTGATTCAGGCTTGAGGGGCTTGGACTGCAGGACCGTTTCATTGCTTTGTAGATTTCTGGGCTCCAGCTGGAGCCGGGGTTCTAAACCCCTGCAGGATGGAAGGGTCCCAGCTGTGGATTTTTCTTTGCTGTGCAAACATACCCTCAGCCACCTTTCATCCAGGATTTTCACATCAAGTGAGAACAAAGCATGTCACAATATATTAGGGAACAGCAGGACACCTCTACTGCTTCAGTTTATGCCAGCATTCCAGTACCGTGTCACTGCATTCTATTCCAGTACGGAGCAAGAGATCCTTCTGAGGGGCCAACGGTTCCTTCTTCCACATAGGTTCCTTACAGTACTTCGTTCCAAAGCTCACATGGTGTGCATGGAGCACTCAACTCTCTTACCCAGAATTCAGATTTTATACAAAAACGCTTTTACAAAACTCATACCCAAGAGATACAGTTACTTGATTTTCTACAATTCTAAAGAGAACAAGTATTTTTGAACAGACAAACATTGCTCTGAAAGGTTTCCATTTCAGTCAGGGTGGCACAAAGCCCCTGAAAGTGAATGGGATCTCATGGATTCCCATGGTCCAAGCTGAGACACACTCACAAGGTAAATAGCATTAGTACAGTAGTAACAAGTGGAATTCTAATGTTCTTTTACTTTTTATATTCTAAGGCTTTCTGCTTTCTCTTAGTCTTAATCACCTCTTTGAGATGCTTTCTCACCCAGCTTGATCTGGAGCTGTTTCCCCCTAAACATTTTCTCCCCTTGTTTGGAGACTTCAGATAGCTTCTGCAACTCTGACTTAAAGGCCTCCTTCCCATTCAGATCCTGGAGATCTTCAGTTCAGCCCACTTCCTTAAATGATTCATCCTTTACAAGGCCCCTAATCAGGGAGTACCACCCCCAATTAGGGCTCTGTTCTAATTGATGCTGGAGCGTGTCTATCAGTGGGTTCCCCTCTGCTTGCAACATCACTACCAGCAATAGAGGTTCTGGAGCTCTGCTAGAGATTGCGGATGACCCACAAAGATGGAATCAAAGCTCATTCTTACCTTGTTACAGAGATTCAGTTGGGAAACCCTTGTGTTTTGGCTAGTGTGTAATGTCAATGAATCACTCAGATTTATTTATTTAACTGTATAGAGAAGGGAAAAACATGGAAGCAGAAAAGAAAATGCGATGTCCATCATTCCTTAAGGAAAACACTATGTCATCCGTCAGTGATCTGGCCAAGCACTGTAGTGTGTTCTCATAAGGGGTGCAGACATCCCCTTTGGCTCAGACATACATGTTTTCATAGAGTGATTACCTACCCATTGTAGCGTTAATACATACCCATCTATTTAGAGATGCTTCAGATCATTTTTTAACTCAGTATAAGGGCTATACTTTCTATCCTCCTTAGGTATCCTAGTTACATATTGGCAAGTGCACCAGGCACAGAGGAGTCAAAAAACACTCTAAAAATTATCTCATTTTCTTTACATAAAGCTGCCACAATTATAAGGGCAGATATATCTCGGGATATTCCAGGGCTAAAAATGCATGTGCAGCAACTGCTGGAAAACTGGGAATCTCCACTCGCAGCAGGATAAAGCTTTCTCTTCCAGCTGTGTGGGGTTGCAAGCTATCAGATCTTGTTGCTGGCTCAGGACTGAATGTTGCCCATCCTGGATCTTAGACAGACATGATTACTATTATTTTTTTTTTGGTAGGCAGAGGTAAATTCCATATGTGAAGGAAAACCAGAGAACATCCTCTAAAATTAAAACCAGTGGTGGTGACTTGAGCCGCATGGCTGCTCAGAATTTTAGATTCAGTGAGGAGAAGAGGGATGGGGCCAGGTACAGGGAGTATTTCCTGCCTTTCCTTTCCATGCCAGTACAGGGGGCATCAGGAATCTAGAACCCCAATTCTCCCCTCACAGGATTCAAGTAACATTTACTCAGAGGAATTATTCATATCTAGTGACAGGGTTGCAGTGCTTGGGAAGGGGGAGACAGGACTGTCCCATTTCCCCCCACAGACGGGAACTGGGCAAATGATGTGGGGTACAACCCCCATCTAGGATGTAGAAGATCTGAATTGCAGAACTAACTCTATCTGCCCCCTGGGAACAGGTAATCAAAAGATAACTGGTTTCTCCTCAGGGTGTATTTTTGAAATCTTGGGCCCAGAGGTGAGAATTGGCAATTCCCTCTTTTCCAAGTATATCCTAGGAAACCCAGTCAACTAAAAGTCAATTCTTGTTTGGACTGTTATTTAAGAGTCCTTTGAAGCTCATAACACTTCCCAGGCTTTACCTTAGTCATTTCTCCCCCCACAAGATATTACAAACAATCACCACTATTAATACATAAATACTTGCATTCTACATACATTGACCTCCTAACAAATACGTAAATTTAATTCAGGGTATGTTTACACGGATGGTGACAAATTCACTGCCATCAGACTGGTCTTTCCAGATAGACTGAGCAGCAGTAAAGACATGCCCAGTTGATCCGGAAATCAACTTAATAAAACAACACCCTCCAGTGGCGTAGCGCTGCATCGATGGGAATTCACTTCTCGTCAGTGCAGCACAGTGAAGATGGTGCACTAAGAGGTTGTTACAAAGTCGACAGGAGTTACACAAGCTACTCTGAGTAGCTCAGAGTGGCTTCTGTTCCTATTTTGCCATGGATTTGCTGTTTGGCTGTGCAAAAGTCACCAAAGGTAACATTTTCAGAAGTGCCCAAGTGACTTCAAAAGCAGCTGAGACACGTGGGTGCCTAAGATTCACCGAAAGTCAATGGGATTTTGGCTCCTAAGGCATTTTTGAAAGCTTTATCCTTAATCTCTGTGCCTCAGTTTACCCATCTGCTGAATGAAGATACTACATGATTTGATTTCCCTATGCTCCCTTCCAGGGTGGGTGTGAAAATTAATTAGCTGACATTTGAAAATCTTTTGAGAACATAAGATGTAAGGTGCAAAAGAAAAGCAGTATCCTAGGTAGCAAATAATCAGTGAAGAAAATATTCGAGATTAACATTGCTACTGAACAGAGTTAAAATTATTTGGGTACATGTATGGTGCTTTTCCATTCTTGCAAATTTTTTAGTTCCTTTAAAATTTAATCTTAACTCTGAATTTCCTGGGATTTCAATGCTTGTTATTATTGTAGCTAGACCATTGTCTAAGTTATTTTTTATCTTTCAACTTTCTGTGGGCTCTCAACCTTAACTCTAATCATGCCTGCTGTCTAATAATTTCTGGAATCCTACTGAGGACATGGCCTCAATGATATCCCATATATATAAAAGAAAAAATGTGTATATAGATAAATATATTTATTTCCTTTTGGAGATTAATATAATATTCTTTAATATCCCTTCCCCCCATCACTACCCTCTATGATTCAAAAAGCAGCTTGCCATGAACAAAACTGATATAACTCTGGGTTGACATTGTATAAAAAATATGACTTCCACCTTGTTTAGATAAGAAAGTAAAAAATGACTAGTCTTTAATTTGCTTCACTAGTGGCCTGTGCAATTCTCCCAATGAAAAGCAGGGGGCTGTCTGAAAACACAGGGAAACCTCATCAATAGCCAAAGCTCAGATTTGCTTGAATAAGTCAAAGTTTCCCCTGCCCATGTCAGTGTGGTAGCCAGCCCTCCACTGCATTCTTTCAAGGTCAAATCATGCACATTAAATTTGAAATACTGCAGATTCAATATAATTTGTAGCAAAAATGGGAAGCTTGATGTCATCTTATATTTCCCTGAATCCTGTTTTCATTGGGAAATTATCGTTTGGGTGGAAAAGATTCCAAGAGTCTTTAACAGTTTTCTGGTTTAATGCCAGAACTGTTGTATAATTCTAGGGTAACTTTAGACCTATAATTCAAGATTTCTTTCACAGCATTTTTTTCTCTGAAGACTCCTTTCCCAAAGCTAGAATTGGACGGTCATGGAGCACTCTCAGTGCCAGATGGTGCCTCTGCCTGGCCATTCTGGGCCTTAGCTCTGCAATATGAGTGCCCCTTCCCACGGCTGCATGCTATCTCTCTGTCTCTTTTGATCTGCAGACCCTCTCTGGCTTCCTGTCTGCTGCTGCCTCTTTGTGACTCAGTTCTCCAGTCAGATCACTGCATGGTTTTCCTTTCTCCAGCAAACCTAGGCAGTCTCCTCACTGACTCAGGTGCCACTCCCTTAGTATCTGGTAGGGGAATCCGAGCCTGCCTTCTTCTCCATTTCCAGCTCAGGGATCCTCATTTCAGCAGCCAAGGTCTCCACTGCCCCATCCCTTGCTGCTTTTTCCCTGAGCCTTGCCTACCTTTTGGGGTTTGCCAGCTCAAACTCCCACCTTGCTCCTTTAGACAGGTCCCTGCTGTTCCTGTCCAGCTGAGCCTAGTCTAACCAATCCCTGCCCCCTGGCTCCTCCTCCAGGTGCAGCCTAAGGGGTTAACTGGCCCACCTCTTGTGATGTCTTCTGTATGTGGTCCAGGTTTCCGAGCAGAGTTGGGATAACAATGACATGGTAGACCAGAAGCTTCATTTCAGCAAGGATGGCATAATTTAAGAAGACTCTCTTACTCAGGCGTCGAAAGGCCTGTGCTTGCACATTTCAAGTGATGTTGTATTTCCATGTTGGTGTCTGCCTTTGACAGAAGACAGCTTCCAAGACAAGGCAGAATGATCCACATTCTCCAACATTTCCCCTTTGCTTTGAATGAAGGGAGGGTTTATTTCTCCATTTGGAGCAGGTTGATATAGAATTTGTGTTTTCCTGATGTTTAAAGTTAAAGTCTAAAGAGTCTGGGAAAGTACCATGAATGGTGCTTTCGCAAGATCATTCAGATTAGCTGGTAGGATAAACGTACAAACATCAGTGTCTTGGCTGAAACAAATTCTACCACTGCATTGATGCCAAGATTAGTTGCGTGCCTGACTCCTGCCTCCCCAAGAGAATCATTTTCTCACAGCTGAAAGGTCAGGAAAGCCATGGAGGGCAAAGAAAGTGCTTCAAAGGTACTTTGAAAGCTAACATGAAGAGGTGGAACATTGTCATCAATACTTGGGAGACCCTGGCTCAGGACCACACAAAATGGAGGAAGCCTCTGTCGGAGGGATGGCAATACTTTGAAACAGCTTGTCGACAGGTAGAAGAGGAAAAGGAGAACAGGTGGAAAGAAGATAAGAACATTCAGTGTAGCAACAGTGTGCCTATCCCTCCTGGGAACACCAATCCTTATTGTGACAAGACATGTGGATCTGGGATTGGGCTATGGAGCCACCTGTAGACCCATTACTGAGATCCCTGGAAGATAATTGTACTAATTTGTGAGTGATCACTAATAATAAATTATTGGCCTACCGGGCCACCTTAACTCCTTCAAGGCTTGTATGGGGCAGGCATCCAATCACATGGGGATTAAAGATGCACTTTTCAGGGACAGCGTGTGTAAGAACATGGCCCAAGGAGAGGACCAGCTGGGCTTTCAAGAACAGGTGCCTGTGTCTTGTGCCTGTAGACCTAGGGGAAGAGCAAATGGAGTACAAATTTCTAAAAGTAGCGGAAGAGGGATTCCAGCCTTTGGTGTCCTGTAATCCAGCTTCTAGCCTGAGCAAAATAAAATATTAAGAGAAAATATCTCCAACCAACATCTAGAAGGATGTGGAACTCTGACTGGCATTGGGAGCTGGCAAAGAATATCTTCCCAGACAAACATGATAGGTTCACACATAAAACCAGTGGATGGAGGTACACAATAGACACTCTAGATCAGTGGTTTTTTTCTTGGGACCCAGTTGAAAAAAAATCACTTATGCCTGCGACCTAATAATGACATCTTTGAGCAATGCATTCCAGTCTTTTGGCAGCGGCAGCAGGAGGCGCTGCGACCCAATACCTGAGGGTCTGCGACCCAGTATTGGATCCCGACTCACGGTTTGAAAACCACTGCTCCAGACTTGTATTTTATTAAAGGAGTTGATACAGGGTCTTGTGAAATCTACCTCTTGACATTAATTGCACTCAATCTGGGCAGGAAAACTGTGGGTATATGGAGACTGGCTCAGGTTCTTAATCCAGTCTTCTGTGAGCTGAAGGAAGGTTGGATCAGCTAGGGAGGAACTCCTGCCTCTCATTGTTGCACTCAAAAGTCCCGTCTCCTACATGGCCAACATAACAGAAGAGATGTGGGCAGGAGAAAGACATTTCATCCTCCTTGTGTTCACGGGTGAATCAGTGAGATACTCAATCCTCCAAGTTGGGAGTGGAATAAAAATTCAGACAGAGACACAATTAACTGTCTGGCCTGCAGAGTTCCCATATGTCTTAGTCAGTGAGCTGGACTGCAGCTGGAGGTGAAAACTCAGAAGTTGTCAGACATGTGGCGCCAAGGCACCCAGCAAGTGCTGCGACAAAGGCATTAGCATCAAGAAGGTTCTGGAAGTCTGTGTGAGGAGTCTGCTGACTCCCTTTGATGCTCAAAACTATGCAGTAGAGAAAGAGAGGGGCAGGAATGGGGTTATTAAAATAACCCATGAACTCCGATCAAGTTCACTCCTTCACACCTCAAATACAAGAGCAGAAAACAGACTGTTTCTGGAAAAAAAATCAGCTTTCTAGCAGACAGCTTACGGCTTGCTAAGCAGGAAACAGAGAAGGGGCAAAGTTGCTACTCCAAGTCATTATCTATAGAGTTGGGGCATTCCAAGACATTGCAGGGATCTAGTTTGGTGTCACTGGAGATGAATATTTAGGTACATTTCTGAAAAGATCAAAGCGAAGGAGATGCGAAAATTAAAAATAACCAGCAAGAGAAACCATGCTTAATTAACCAAGGGGAGTCCTCTAAGGCTTGAGCTGGAATGTAGTTAGAGAAGACACAGCACAGAATGTCTTCTTAGCTGTTTAGCAAGGCCTTGGCAGAGTTCAGCCCAGAGGATAGACTGTGTCTACAGTGCAGTTATGCAAACTAATACAGGGCAGCTGCTACTGGCACATTTCCAAGCTAGCAAGAGAGGTGACTGGAAGGTTAGCAGGGGGATCAGATGTGGAGCCAAAGCTTTCTTTATTTACACATACCATTTTAAAGACAGGATTGAGAGTAGTACTCTCTGGTGCGCAGTAGACTGGAATGGGGAGGCTAGTAAATGATCAGAGCTCAACATTAGACACGGGAGGGTTTTGTTATGAACCTTTCCTCTGCACCACAAACCCTGAGAGTGCAGTTCCTGCAATATGCTTCTCCTTTCACCATGCTGGGGGTTTGTCCTCTAGGCTCCATAAAGAACCAACTGGGGATGCTTCTCCTTAGAGGATGGAGCCGCCAGAGGCTAATTCTTACTGGAGGGCTGGTGAATGAAAGTCTCCCATGTTTAGTTATGGCACTTATGGGAGGGCTGATGGACATTGCCTCTGGAACTATTCTTCAACTGCTAGATTGGGAGAGACACATGGTCATGGGAAGACTTTGGTCCACTTCCTAGGATGAAGGAGAAGCCACCCAACAGGCTCTTGCATAGGTGGGTGTTTGGAAGGGGGCAAGTGCAAACTGAACATAGCAAATACCTGCTCTGCTTCCTATAATGATGATCTGAATACAGGTCAATCTAGATAGTGGGTGGCCACGGGACCCGTCCTGAGGGGAATGAAGCCTGGAGAAGGCTGATTAATCTGAGATTTACACTGAAATGTGACAGAATGCTACGTATAAACCAGTGCCTGCTCTTGAGCTTTTATTCTCCGATGATTTTATCCTCCACTGCTACTGCCTCTCCTTACAAGGAAACATTCACGTGTTTAACCCCCCTTCAAATATTTTGATCAGATTCCCCCCAAGAATAAAACTGCCACGCATGACTCACAAACTGTAGCCAGTCACTCAGCCCCAAACTCCATTTTGTCTTAGGTGGGGGCTCATTTAAAGATACAACTCTGTCATGGAAGTGACAGACTCTGTGATTTACCAGGACCTATGTGACTTATTCTGGGGAAGCCCCACAGGCTGTTGGTGCTGGAGCAGTTGAATAAGTTGTGTGGTTCATCCATTGATTGGTATTTTGCAGTTTAACAGCATGAGACAGCAAAAGGAAACCGTGTTTTGGGGGACACTGCTATAATATACACCAGTCACACTCAGACTGATTTTGGATACGTCCACATTGGAGCCTTAGGTCGACTTAAGGATCATTAAGTCGACCTACAGACCACTGCGTCCGCATTGGGCTTCCTTAAGTCGACTTAATAACATCACCTCTGAATCCCAAAGGGGTAGCCGTGTTAGTCTATTGTAGAAAGACAAAAGAGTCTTGTGGCACTTTTAAAGACTAACAGATTTATAAATCGCATGAGCTTTCGTGGGAGAAGGTCGACTTAACGCTTAAGTCGACCTTATTAAGTCGACTTAAGCCAGTGTGGAGGGAGAGCGCCCTTAAGTCGACCTAATTGGCCTCCAGGCTCCAGTGCAATGTGGGACAGCTACCCACAATGCACCACTCCTCCGTCAACTTAGCACCTGCCACTGTGGATGCTGGCAGTCAACTGGAGTGTTCAGTGTGGACTCTCTAAGTTGATTTAACAAGGTCGACTTAACAGAGCCTCCAGTGCAGACGTACCTTTAAAAAGATCAAAGAAAGCTAAATTTGAATAAAACTGGATATTACAATCTATCTACAGGGATGATTTTACATCATGTTTGTGAGTGGCTTTACAAATGCTGACTACTGTGAAAAAGCCAGCATCTAGTTCTGCATTCATATTAGCTATTATTTTATGTGCATTTATAATTTTATTATCCATCTAAATGTATAGATTTGTGTACTACGAGTACAAATTACTTCTACTTTAACAGACTGAGCACAACAGTCAGATATATGCGGACAATCTTCATTTATAAGTCATGTTCTCCAGTTTTGCACTTGCACTACATACTGTCTTCTAGGCCTAGTTTACACTCACAGTGAAATTTGGCAGCAGATGATGGGAGTTATGCATGCTACACAGAGTAGCTTAGAATCAGAGGCTATGTCTACACTTGCAAATTAAGTCGACTTAAACAAATCTGCGTCCACACCAGGCTTTCATTAAGTCAACTTGAGAAATTCCTTAAGTCGACTTAATGAAAGCTTAAGTCGACTTAATAAGAACCACCCATGAGGTCGACTTAAGCCTCCTTAGGTCAACCTAACCCTTCTTTAGGTCAACCTAAGCCCAGTGTGGATGCTTAAGTCCACTTTGTTAAGTCGACCTAAGGGCAGTTAGGTCGACTTAACAAAGTGGACTAAGTCCACGTCCATGGACACCACTCTGTTAAGACGACTTAATAAGGTCGACTTTAAGTCGACTTAAAGTCGACCTTATTAAGTCAACTTAACAAAGTCATCCTAACTTTTTGTAGTGTAGACATAGCCATAGAAACTGGAAGGGACCATGAGGGGTCATCGAGTCCAGTCCCCTGAACTCATCTTACACCATCCCTGACAGCTGCTTGACTAACCTGCTCTTAAAAACTTCCAATGATGGAGATTCCACAACCTACCTACACAACTTATTCTAGTGGTTCATCACCCTGACAGTTGGGAATGTTTTCCTATTGTCCAACCTGAACCTCCCTTGCTGTAATTTAAGCCCATTGCTTCTTGTCCTATCACCGGTGGTTAAAGGGAATAATTTTTCTCCTTCCTCCTCATAACAAACATTTTAGGTACTTGAAAACTGTTATCATGTCCCCTTTCAGTCTCCTCTTTTCCAGACTAAACAAACCCAGTTCTCTCAATCTTTCCTCATAAGTCCAAGTGTTCCAAACCATTAATCATTTCTGTTGCTCTTCTCTGGACTTTCTCCAATTTGTCCACCTCTTTCCTGAAATGAGGTGCTCAGAACTGGATACAATACTCCAGTTGAGGCCTAATCAGGGCTGAGTAGAGCGGAAGAATTACTTCTCATGTCTTACTTACAATTCTCCTGTGAATACATCCCAGAATGGTGTTTGCTTTTTTCACAACAGCGTTACACTGTTGACTTATATTTAGCTTGTGGCCCAGCGTGACACTCAGATCCCTTTCTGCAGTACTCCTTCTTAGGCAGTCATTGCCCACTTTGTATATGTGCAATGGATTGCTCTTTCCTAAGTGGAATATTTGTGTAACTCCCGACGACTACCTACCTCTCCTTCAGCATAGGATCTTCACTGCACTGCGCGTAGAGGAAATGCGTTCCCGTCAATGCAGCGCTATGCCACATGAGGGGCGATTTTATTAAGTTTATCTCCAGTTGACTTAGCAAGTCTTAACAGACTGCTCGGTTGATCCAGAAAGATCGATCTGATGGCGGTCAGTGTAGATGTGGGCCTAGACAATCCATTACTTTACATGATCTAAAGTGACATGGCTAGCCACTTAAATCTGTACCAACATTAGAATAGTTTCCCCAAGGAATGATGAGGGCTCCCAACTCATCCATATGCCTGTGGGAAGAAGCAGCCTGACCCAGAAGCAATTGGATAGCAGAACTGGCATGTAGCATGTGCAAACACAGGGTGATTTTTTCCCGTACTATTTTTTAAAAGTCAATATGGTCAGCCTGTAACTAAGCACCCAATGCACTCTCCTGGCCTAATGCAAATAATGAACAAAAATCAGCCAGAACCTTGAATTCTTCCTCAGATAAAACTGTCATTGAATCAATTAGACTTGTGCATGAGCAAGTAAGTAAACAACAACAGCAGCAGCAGCTTCTACTGGCTAAAAGCTGGGATTGAGCAGCTTGCCCTATCAGTGTCAATCCAACCATGGATGCTATTTGCCATTTACATCCCTTTGGGAATTTTGTCCCATAGGAGAAAGCCACCTTTCAGGACTGTGAAGCATGGCTTACCTTTGCTACTACACTAGGGGCCCAATGAGACACCTCAACAAGCAACAAAAACTTACCTAAAAAGGCCTTGAAATCCTCTGCACAAGTTTGAGAAGCTCGGGAACAGCTACCGCAGCCTTCATAACACACCCGGGAATGTGCTCAGCTTGAGAATGGCTGTGCACTCCTTTGTGTACAGAGCAGCAGGGTTTGTTTAACTGTGTCGTGAGTGCTTTTCACCAGGCAAAACCGTCATGTAAACACAAAGAACAGGTTGGGCTGTCCAAAAATGACAGCCAGGTGCTACGGTCTGCGTCTGGATAGAAAGGCTACTGTGGGTTTCCTTGCATTTTGCCCTATGCCTCACACAAATGGATGAAAACACAGAGCAATTACCTGTTCATTGGGGACACTGAGTCCCTAGCCAGATATGCAGAATGACAGAGGCAATAGACACACAACAAACTTTGATTGCCACAAGTTATGTAAATGTAAAACTGTCACAATTAGCATATTGCTAGTGCATGTACATATCTGGTGGCTTGCACTGGTGTTGCACATAATCACCAGGATGCAAAGTGCAGTGCATTATGGTTAAGAGTCAGTGTGCCACATGCCATCCTCCAGTGCAAAGTCTTCTGGGGAATTTTTGCAATGCATTGGGGCACACATTGCACAGGGCTAGGAGGAGCAAGGGTCAAGTTCCCATTGTGCAATTTTCTTCATCTTGATCTCAGAATTTTCACATGTTCTTTTTTAAGTCCTACAAACCTGCGCAGCACTTTCCACTGTCCACCATCTCTGATAGAAGCATGGAGCCTCCACAGCTCTGCACTGTCGCCATGAACCACAGAAGGAACCTCTACAGCAGGGGACATGACAATCTCTTTGTGGACAGATTGCTAATCTACACAGCAAAAACCAAGTCAAGGTTGTTGGTGGTGTTCAAGAGGAGCTGTAAATAGTGGAGTGCTGCTTTGGAGAGACGAGCAGTGACTGGTGGAATTGCCTTGTAACGCAGGTTTGGGGTGATGAGCAGTGGCTGCAGAACTTTTGGATGTGAAAGGCCACATCTGGATCCCTGTGTTGAGCTCGCTTCAGCGCCCCCCAGTGCAGGACACCAGACTGAGAGCTGCGCTGACCATGGAGAAGTGAGCAGTGATTGCACAGTGGAAACTTGCGATGACAGATTGCCACGCGCAGTGGGAAATCCTTTTGGAGCTGAACCATCCAGAGTGATGACTGTTGTCACACAACTGTGCAGTGTCAATAAACATCTCCTGCTATGCAGGACTGTGACTCTAAGCTATGGGTAAAACATTGTGGATGAATTTGCAGCTCTGGGGTTTCCAAACTGAGGTGGAGCAACAGAGAGCATACACATCTCTATTTTGGCCCCAACCCACCTTGCAACAGAGTACATAAATAGCTACTTTTCTATGGTTATTCAAGTCTTCATGGATCGCCCAAGAAATTCACCATTATCAGTGTGGGCTGTTTATAGAAGATGTATGGTGTTCACTCCTTTAAGAACATTGGACTATTCAAGAAGCTGCAAGCAGGGACAGTTTTTCCTAGTGGATGGATTACTGCTGGTGATGTTGAAATGTCAACAGTGATCCTGAGGGAACCAACGTCTCCTTTGCTCCATCCAGCTCATGAAGCCATATGCCAGTCACAGTGACATGGCCAAGGAAAGAGTAAACTACCCGCTCAGCAGGTATAGGATGACAGGTGCTTTCGGCAGACTGAAAGGATGCTGGTGGTGTTTACTCACTAGTTTAGACCTCAGTGAGAAAACCATTCCAATGGTTATAGCGGCATGTCATGTCCTGCACAATTTCAAGATTCTTAGGGATAGCCGTGTTAGTCTATTGCAGAGAAACAAACAGAATCCTGTGGCCCTTTTAAAGACTAACAGATTTATTTATCACATGAGCTTTCGTGGAAGAACATCCCACTTCGTCAGATGCTTTGAAGATGGGGAATTTACAGAATGAGAGGAAATTAAATGCAGGGGAGTGTATGACATAGGATCAGGTCAGGCTGTAACAGCAAATCAAAATAGATGTTAGGATTCAAAGACTGGGGAACAACATATACAAGAAGGTGAGGTCAAATCACCTGTTGTAATGAGAAAAAAATCTGAATGTTGGGGAGCAAAGGGAGCTGCTGCAATGGAGTTCTCCTTTTCTTCTTTTGTACAGCTGGTGTACAGTGGCAACCTATAATTTCACCTGAAGTTGATTGAGCCAGATGGCTACATCAGGAGCAGCAGAGTTTATTGCAGCGATGCCTCCTTCATGTTTATAAATTGTGTTTGATGGTCTGTTGTGGGGAACCACATTTTCCCACTGAGGAGTCCTTGATTTTTCATTTGTGCATTAAATGTCCACATCTACCATGGTTGGTTTCTATTCGGTTCAGAGTTGACCAAAATATCCGTGGAAAGTTGAACCCAGGAACCTTCTGTGTGAGGTCCAGCACAAGGTGCTTATTATTTAAGTCTAGGTTAGCTCCATCTGCTTTCCAAGCTTCCTTTTGATCATAGCCTGGGTATTTCTCTGCATCTTCCACTCTTTCAAGGATCCTCCATCAGAGAGACTCCTGGTGGAGGAAGGATTCAGCAGGAAGTCACTCAGCTGTAAGATCCCTGCTGAGGCAGAGATCCAAGAGAGAATCCAGTAACGGCACTAGCAGATAGGGGAAAGGAGCTGAGGGAGAGAGAGGTGTGCCTTTTCTGTAAAATGGAACAGATTTTTACCAAGTGCTAAAGCCTACAGCCAAGAAATGTTCAATGAAGAAAATGATTTTAATAAAATTGAACAGAAAAGGAAGACAATACAAGGATTATGGGAAATGTATTCTAGATGAAATTACCACAAGGTGTGTTAAAACTGGTTGAAAGGCAGTCCTTAAAAAGTAATTATCAATGGTTTGCTGTCAAATTGGAAGGACTTATCTAATGGGGTCCAGTACAAATCAATATTTTCATTAATGACTCGGATAATGGAGTGAAGTGTATGCTTACAAAATGACATCAAACTGGGAGGGGTTGCAAACACTGTGGAGGACAAGATTAGAATTCAAAATGGTTTTCATAAATTAGAGAATTGGGTTAAAATCAACAAGGCAAAATTCAATAAAGACAAATGCACAATTCTGATGTAGGAAGGAAAAACTCACATGCACAACTACAAAAATGGGAATAACTGGCTAAGCGGATCACAAATTGACTATGAATCAACACTGTACTGCGGTTGTGGAAAAGGCTAATATTCTGGGATATATCAACAGATGCGTCATATGTAAGACATGGTTGGTAATTGCCCTGCTCTACTCAGCACTAGTGAGCCCTCAACTGGAGTACTGTGTCCAGTTCTGGGCACCACACTTCAAGAAAGAAGTGGACAAACTGGCGAGAGTGCAGAACAGAACAACAAAAGTGATAAAAGGTTTAGAAAACCTGACCTATGAGAAAAGGGTAAACAACATAGGCATGTTCAGTCTTGAGAAAAGAAAACTGAAGGGGACCCTGACTAACAGTACTCAAATATGTTAAGGGCTGTTATAAAGAGGATGGTTATCAATTGTTCTCCATGTCTATAGAAGGTTGGACAAGAAGTAAGGGACCTATTCTGCAGTAAGGGAGGTTTAAATTGGATATTCGGAGAGGCATTCTAATTATAACGATAGTTAAATACTGCAATATGTTACCCAAAGTAGGCTGTGGAATCATCATCCCTGGAGGTGTTAAAGAACAGGTTAGGCAAACGCTTGCCAGGGATGGTGGAGGTATACTCAGTTCTGCTTCAATGATTGAAGCTTTGTGGTCCCTTTCAGCCCTATATTTCTATGGCTATGTCTACACTGGCAAGTTAGTTCGAATTAAGGAGGCTTAATTTGAACTAACTAAAGCCATGGCTACACTAGGCTTTAGTTAGTTCGAATTAAGGGCTTCCTTAATTCAAACTAATAAGTTTGAATAGGGCTTCAGAAGTAAGGCTTTAATTCGAACTAATTAGTTCGAATTACCAATGTGGCCATGTTAATTCAAACTAATTTCATAGTTCAAACTAACTGGCCATTGAAATGAATGGGGATCGCTAATTCGAACTAAGCAAGTGCCATGAATGGCACTTGCTTAGTTCGAACTAACTTTTTCTAGTTCGAATTAAGCTAACTAATTTGAACTAATTTTAGCAAGTGTAGACATAGCCTATGATTCTATATTTGGATTTTCATGACTTCGTTGTGGAAAGTCCACAGCCACAACTTATCAGTTGTTAGTAAATGAAAGCATGAGGGCAGGAAAACTAGTGACATTTAGAATTTGTAAACAATTTATTTTGAAAATAAGAAGAATTGAAGCAGCAAAAAAAAAAAAAAAAAAAAGTTTAAAGAACAAAATGCCCCTCTAAACTGCATGCACTTGTGGCCGTCACAAATTTTGTTGTTCACAATTTAATCTATTTGTATCTTGCACTTAGCAGTTTTAGTTGCAAACTATTTAGAATATGACAGATACCTTGTCCAAACACACTATGTTCAAGTGTCAGTTAGGAGTAGAGGCATCAACAGTGGCACAGAAAAAAAACAACAGTTCAACATTTAAAGACAACTGGCTTTTGGAAATTCTGGAAATCAGAACAACAGACTTTCTAGCAAGGGGTCTCTTGAAACTCAGAGACATTTTTTAATTCAGCCAGGATTGTGTGAATTCTGTTCCAAAGGGGGAATTTACAACTCAATAACAACAGGAGTGAATGGAAACTGGACTATCTAAAATGCACTTAGTTCAGAGAGCTCATGTTGATGCAATTAAAACTCTATGCAACCAGAAACATGGCTTTGGAATTCAGCTTTACTAGCTGAATCTACTGAAAGCCAAAAGAAGCGTAATGAAATGAAGGAATGTCAGCAAGCAATTCAAGATGAAATAAAAATACTGACTGACAACGTATTCCTTGCTATAACAATAAATTCATACATGTTGACTGCGCAGCGCATTCATGATCACAGAGTGAAATTCATTAATCTTCCTACAACTAGGAGAAGCAAAAACTACATACTTCAATTTGTAGAGTCTATTACTGAAGTAGTCTGTCATAGGGTTTGCTCACCACTCAGGGCACCTCCTGCTGGCCATCCTGGGGATTAGCTTTGCCAGCTCGTGCTCTTCCTCTCCTAGGCTATGTCTACACTGAGAAATTTAGGTCGACTTTACCAAGTCGACTTTACTAAGTCGACTTTAAGTCAACCTTATTAAGTCGACTTAGAGAGTCCACACAGGACTCTTAAGTCGACTTAAACCTGGCCTTACTAAGTCGACTTAGAGAGTCTATACTAGACTCTCTAAGTCGACTAGTTAGGTCCAGGGGGAGGTGAGGCTCCTTTAGAGCCTCGGCTAATCAGGCTAGGAGGGCTTGTCCTTGAGATAACCAGCCCCGCAGGGGCTGGCCCTCCCAGAGGCAAGAAGCCCCGGAGCAGTCCGGGGGAGAAGGGAGCGCAGAGCTCCCTTCTGGCCTGGACTGCTTGGCTCCCTTTGGGCGGTCCTGGGCAGAAGTCCTGCGCTCCCTTCTAGCCGGGACTGAACAGTCCCCGCGGTCCCGGCCAGAAGGAACCACGGGGCTCCCTTCTCTTGTTAGGGAGCAGCAAAAAATACTCTGTTTAGTTCTGGTGTCCACAATTCAAGAAGGATGTTGATAAATTGAAAAGAGAAGAGCCACTAGAATGAATTAAGAATTAGAACACAGGGCTTGTAGTGATTGACTCAGAGACTATGTCTACATTTGCAACTTAGGTCAACTTAAGGAGGCTTAAGTTGACCTACAAAACTCTGCGTCCACACTGGGCGCTTATTAAGTGGACTTAAGCACTTCATTAAGTCAATTTAATAACTCCACCTCTTTAGGTTGACTTCAGGCTTAAGTTGACCTTATTAAGTCAACTTAAGTCGACTTAAAGACAGTGTGGATGGCTATGTCTACACTACAGGCTCTGTTAAGTCAACTTAAAAAGGGCGACTTAAGTCGATTTACAGTGTAGACACTCTGTTAAGTCGACTTCACAAGGTCGACTTTAAGTTGACTTTAAGTCGATCTTGTTAAGTCGACTTAACAGAGTCGACTTAGCTTAACAAGTGTAGACATAGCCAAAGAGTTCCATCTATTTAACAAAGAAAAGATTAAGGTATGATTACAATATATAAGTATCTACAAGGGAACAAATATTTACTAATGGGCTCTTTGGTCTAGCAGAGAAAGGTTTAACACAATCCTATGACTGGAAGTTGAAGCTAGAAAAATGCAGACTAGAAATAAATTGTAAATTTTTAACAGCCAGGGTAAATCAAGATTGGATGTTTTTCTGAAAGATCTGCTCTAGGAATTATTTTGGGGACATTCCGTGGCCTGTGTCATACAGGAGGTCTGATTGATGGTCCTTTCTGGCTTGGAGTCCATACACATCAAGTTTCGAGTTCAGAATGATATAAGCCACAAGACTTTGTTGCTGGTGTTATCCAATTAACTGCCTGGAATGATAGCATATGATAGCTCCCACCAAACAATTCTGCACGGATCACAACCTGAACAGCACAGGATGATGCTCATTTCAAATGGCAGCTCTGTCCACCATATTGCATATTGCTATGCAAAGGCCATGTAAAGGTCAAAAGAGCAGAATTGCGCTCCTACTGTAGTATGCATAGAATGGTGTGCATACGAGAGCTCACACGAAACAATTCTGTATGGATCACAATCTGAATATACAGCACATGATGATGCTCATTTCAAATGGCAGCTCTGTGATCACCATATTGTTATGCAAAGGCCAAAATAGCAGAATTTCACTGCTACTATCTTGGAGAAAAAGATCACTGGAATGAGAAAGTGAAGCCATAAATGGCATCTCTTGCCAGGTGGCCTCTATTTCATTCCAGAACTCTGTGAACACTCAGTTTGTCGTTTTCCAGAGAATGACCTGCAAGCGTGGTCAGCATTCGCTACTGAAGCACTGTTTTCTGCCAGATTTGTTTACCTGGACAAGGCGGGTGAGGTAAAAACATTTATTGGATCAACTTCTGTTGGTGAGAAAGAGCTTCCGTTCTTACACAGAGCTCTTCTTCATGTTGACTATGGCACAGAACATGTTAGTAAACTCATTGGCAAGTACCAAGTAGTCTGGTATCTACCAATACAAACAGATGGATTGATCACTGAACAGATCTACAAGCAGTACCCAAACTATACATTTATCATTGTGGAAAAAATGGAAGTGGAGCCAGTAAGTACATTTGTCAACATGGTAGTTCACATGCAGAGGCAGATCAAGGACCATAGGGCCCCTGGGCCTCCCCCACCAGTGTGTCCTCCCAAGAGGACCTACCTCCCACCCCCTGCCAGCCTAGGGCCCTGTGTGGGCAGGCCAGTGCTGGAGGGAGGGCCTGGGGCCAGAGGCCTGCTGCGGCCTGGCTAGTTGGCCTCCGTGGGTGGTGGAGCCGACAGGCGTGCTAGTTGCCCCCCCCCCCCCCCCGAGGGGCGGACCGGCCAGGCTGCAGCCAGTCCACCCCACCCTGTCCCCAGGGGCAGATCGGACGGCCCAGGGCAGAGGGGGGTGGGAGTGCAGAGCCCCGCCTCTGGGCTGGCCCACCCCACCCCTGGAGACAGACTGGCTGGCCTAGGGGTGGGATGGGAGCAAGGAGCCTGGCCTCTGGGATGGCCCACCCACTCCCCCCACCCAGTGCCAGCAGGACAGATGGCCCCCACATCGTGATGGGCCTGTTGGCCTGTACGGTAATGCTCCCCTGGTCACGTGCTGGAAGAAGAGCAGGTTGCAGACCTGGCTTAGTTTATTGATACATGTGGCACCTTTCAAGCCTCTATTGCTGACTGCAAATGCAGGTTTAGTTTAATGAATCAGATCAAAATTAAGTTCCAAAGGGGTAACCGTGTTAGTCTAGTTGAGCAAAACAAACAACTAGCCTGGTGGTACTTTTAGGGTACGTCTACACTTGCACCTCAGGTCGATTTAACAATGCTTAAGTCGACCTACAGAACGCCGCGTCCACACTGTGTGCTTATTAAGTCAACTTAATAACGTCTTAAGGTTGACTTAAGTCTTAAGTCGACCTTATTAAGACGACTTAAAGCCAGTGTGGACGGGTATGTCTATGCTACAGGCTCTGTTAAGTTGACTTAACAAGGTCGACTTTAAGTCGACTTAAAGTCGACCTTTTTAGGTTGACTTAACAGAGCTTGTAGTGTAGACATAGCCTTAAAGACTAACAAATTTATTTATCGCATGAGCTTTCATGAGAGAAAAGTTTCAAGTGTCTGACGAAGTAGGATTTTCTCCCACAAAAGCTCATGCGATAAATAAATTTGTTAGTCTTTAAAATGGCCACCAGATCAAAATTAAGTCTCTCAATGGAGTAGATGTTATCCATGTGGTCCAGCTTATTAGAATAAAATAATAAGAAGTCATGTTCAAGTTATGATTAACTTTCCTACATTGTGGGTTCATTTACATTATGTCACACACTTGATGTAATATGGTTTTAATTTAGTATTTCCCTTAAATGTGTAATTTATAATAAATACATTAATTTTAGGAGAATGCATATATTATATTGCACTGATATATTAACACCTCCAATCAATTTTCTTTATGTAGTGATATAATGAAAGTGTTAAAGCATTCTCAGTTTAGTGTGGTCCACTGATGGCGTTTCTGTATGCTGTACTATAAACAGATATTTTCTTCTCAGTGCACATACAGAGTTACAGAAATGCAGCAACACATTAGTTCAGTGTAAGATGACTTTAAAACAAGGGAAAATTTGCCTAAGGACAAAAATGTAGTGGAGTTTATAGCCCATTCAGTATACAGAAAATTTAGAGAGAATGTTGCTAAAGTTGCAAACTGCTCCTCAAAAAACCTTAGAAGCGTTTTGGCCATGTGAATTGCAAAATGCAACCAAGCACACATCATAGAAGACCCTTCTACTTCCAGCAGAAATAGACATATTTAGGGTTAGGGTTAGGGTTATGGCTGGGGAACAAAACAATGACAGTGAAAACCATTCCTGTGTCAAATAATACCATCTGCCAGTATACTGATGACATTGCAGAAAACATCCAACCCAAATGATAGAACAAGTAAGAAAAGTCAATATTTTGTACAGAAGCATGATGAAGCGAAACGCTGCTTCTGTGTTATGTGAGACTAGTCAAAGCAGGCGCAATAGTTGAAGAACTATTAAACATTTTATTAACTATTAAACAACTCTATTCTTCTCACTGAAATTTTAGGCCAATATCTTTATTTTCAAATTACAGATTAGATCAGATTATATAATTAAACTGTGTATAGTTGAATAGTCACAAAACTATCCAAACTCTAATATTTCTCTTCAATCCAGTGTCCTGAGTTGGATTTAAAAAAAAGTTATTTGGCTGTTGGGAACCTCCAAGTTTAATAATATTTGTATGGGAGCTACAGTACTAAAAATTTTGGTATCTACAGTGCTAGACTAAATAGATTCAGAACAGATATACATGACATGGTGCTTCTTGTCATATCATCGGCGGTAAAGGAGAACAATTTTTCTCCCTCTTCCTTATAACAACTTTTTAGATACTTAAACTGTTATCAAATCCCCTCTCAGTCTCCTTTTTTCCATACTAAACAAACCCAGCTCTTTCAATCTTCTCTCATAAGTCAAGTGTTCCAGACCTTTAATCATTTGTGTTGCTCTTCTCTGGACTTTCTCCAATTTGTCCACATCTTTGCTGAAACGAGGTGCCCAGAACTGGACACAATACTCCAGTTGAGGCCTAATCAGGGTGGAGTAGAACGGAAGAATTACTTCTTGTGTCTTACTTAACAATACTCCTGTGAATACATCCCAGAATGGTGTTTGCTTTTTTTGCAACAGTGTTACACTGTTAACTCATATTTAGCTTGTGGTCCACTATGACACCCAGATTCCTTTCTGCAATACTCCTTCCTAGGCAGTCATTGCCCATTTTGTACATGTGCAATGGATTGTTTTTTCCTAAGTGGAGTACTTTTCACTTGTCTTTATTGAATTTCACCCTATTAACTTCAGACCATTTCACCAGTTTGTCCAAATCATTTTGAATTGTGATGCTATCCTCCAAAGCACTTGCAACCCCTACCAGCTTGGTATCACCCACAAACTTTATAAGTGTACTCTGTATGCCATCATCTAAATCATTGATGAAAATATTGGACAGAACTGAACCCAGAACCAATCCCTATGGTACCCCACTTGTTATGTCCTTCCAGCATGACTGTGAACCATTGATAACTACTCTCTGGGAGTGGTTATCCAACCAGTTTTGCACCCATCTTATAGCAGCTCCATCTAGGTTGTACTTCCCTAGTTTGTTAATAAGAAGGTGGTGCGAGATCGTATCAAAAGCTTTACTACAGTCTACATATATCACATCTACTGCTTCCCCTCTGTCCACAAGGCTTGTTTCCCCATCATAGAAAACTTCTGCTTACGGACATTATTGGGGCAGGAGGGAGAGCAGGTTAGGGGTTCCATATACATTGAAAGGAGAAGCACCTACAGCTATGTCTCTTGACCTGTACTCTGTGGAGGGTGGATTCGGGTCCAAGCTAGCTGGAGAACATTCAGTGAGGGTATCAACAGACGTCTACACTGCAGTTATCTATAGCCCTAGGTGAAACATCAAGATTTTGTCTCACAAACACAAACTTACGTCATACCATGCTCTGCTCAACTAACAACATCTCCTGCACTGACAGTATCATTGTCATTTTCTGAGACAAGACACCTCCTCATTGGGTTTAGGAAACCAGTTAGAATGTCCTCAGTCGCCTCATACAGGAAGATTGCTCTGTATGCCATGGAAAGCACATAAAAGTATTGTAGAGGGGGAAGGGAAGAGGGAACAGAGCCAAAACTAACAGCCAGGAAGTGGGCAGGGAGGGGGGCGTCTCATTATTAAAGAATGACTGAAGTGAGGTGTTTTGCAACATATTTCCAAAAGGTGTTTGTCAGGGCGTACAAACCTGCTTCCTTTCAGAGAACAGATATGGGCTCCTGCATATTTTAGTGCATAGGTCACTAAACTGAAATAAGGTATTAATTACATGTTTTCCACCGGGTTTGTTTTTCTCTCTGTTCTCACTTAATGACTTCAATTTTCTGTCATACTAAGCCATGAACAAGCAGGGGAAATCAGGCCTTCAGAGCCAGCAAATGTACTAGCACTATTCTTTGTAAGTGTTTTGTTTGATATTGTGTAGTACAGGTACTGGACAAGGATGGAGCTGGCTTTTCATTCATGGCATCCAAATGAGAATGATTGTAAACTGTATCAGTCCTTTCTGTGCCTTATCAATGAATGTTATTAAAGTGACAAGGTCAATTTAAAAGCTACACTGCAGTGGGATCTGTTTCAACTACTATGAATAAAAACATTGACTATCACCATAACAGACCAGAGAAATCTATCATTTCCTCCATTGTTTCTGCTTGATTACTTTGCGTCTTTGGTTACACCTTGTGTACAGTTGGTTTCACAATTGCAACGACTCACATTCCCCCGTTTATGTCAGGCTCCAACAAAGCAACAGGGGGCAGGACAGCATTTTAAATAACAGGAAAGTCTGACTCACGGGATAAAACATGGGCAGAGAGGACTCAAGGGTAAAATTTGAAATTGCGTTTAACTCTTTTCTTTTGTAAAAAACTAGATGTCAAGCCCTTTTAAATAAAAAAACTGCCTTATGATGGATACAACTGTACAATCCACACCCAAAAAGACAGGAAACCGAAAAGCTTGTGCACAAGAGGGACTCTGCCCCTTTGTAAGATCCATATAGTCACAGAGTCAAATTCTGTTATTTTGCCCCAGTACAAATCTGCATCTACTCCATAACTAGTCCTATGGGTATAATAGTCATAAGAAGAGGGTACTGAATTTATGCAATAACTGCAGTTCCTTGGACTATGCCCCACTATGAGTGTTCCACTTCAGGTACCATGTGCCTCTTGACCCCTGGATTAGAGGTTTTTCTGCTGTTCACCTTTCATATGCTTCCTTTGCCTCCTAGTGCCAGAACTGAAGCTACATAGAAATGCATGCATGACCCGCCCTTGGTTTCTTCTCTCCCTAAATGTCTCCACAGAGAACAGTCTGAAGCAGTGCAGAAGGAAGGAAGTTATCCTATTAACAGATTATCAACAGTTTCTGAGCAGAAATCATGGATTTCTTAGATCTATCTGCGAAGGAGATGAACTACCTGGGTGACCTTCAAAATTGCTTGGCCTTATCCAAGTAAAAGGCCAGCACCCTTCTAAGATCTAGGGCAGTGGTTTCCAACCTGTGGCACAGTGGCCAAAAGTGGCCCACGGGGGCTTTCAAAGTGGCCCACAGCTCCTCTCCTGCTGGATGCAGAAAGGAGTCACTGCCTAAGAACCCAGGCAGAGCACATTTCTGCAGGGCTAAAAGACCAGTTCAGGCTCCTTGCTGCATCCAAGAAGATACAAGAACTTTGTTCCCCTACCCCGGCTACAGCAAAGAGTAAAGTGCACTTCCTGGGTCCCTAGGTCCCTGCTGGTGCCAGAAGGAAGGGAGCAGTGATCTTCCATCTCCCTGGCTGCAGAAGGGAGCCACTGCCAAGGGCAGTGATGCTCAACCTTTTTTTGTCACAACACACCTAACAGATGATGTTCCCCTGCTTGACACATTACAATCTGCTGGTGGCAGTGGTGCCTGGGCTGGGAGAGATTGAGAGGCTGTGGCACTCTGGAGGATGCAGTACTCTGGGACTTGGGTGGGGGCAGAGTCAAGCCAGCGCAGGCTGGTGCCCTGGTGGTCTGACTTGATGGGACCAGGTTTATTTTTGTGGGGAAGACAGTGACCCTCCTCCCCCTCGGATTTCTGGGTTGCAGCCCCTAAGTCACCTGGCCCAGGCTGCAGCCTGTGTTGTGCAGCAGGTGGGGGTTGTTGAGGGCAGCAAAGAATGGTGGTTGGCAGGAGCCCCAAGCTGGCTCCAAACCGAGCTGCCAATTTTCTGTGACACAACTCCCAGCTCTTTGCAACACACCTTTGTGTCCCGACACAGGGGTTGAGAACCGCTGGCCTAGGGACCCTGGTGGAGTGCACGCGGCTACAGGATGTGTGTGGTTTTCTGGCCACAGACAGCAAGATCAGAGATCAGCGAGGAAGCTGCAGTATGGTGGGAGCTGCTGGCAGAGACAGGTGGCCCTTCAGGGTTCTAAAAATGGTGTCTGTGCCCCTCGAGCCAAAAAGGTTAGGAGCCACTGATCTAGGATATGAAACCAGGACTCCTGCAAAGAGTTATGTGGCTTCAGGAAAAAGACAGGTAGATGAATAAATTGATTACGGTGGAACTCCAAGAGAACTTTGGGAAAGGATATAGGATGTGGGTGTAAAGAAATCATATCCTTGAAGAATACTGTAAAGGACAGGGGGATCTGGCGTCAAGTCACCAATCTCTCCAATTCTATTGGATGATGTGATGATTACTAAAAAGGCTGTTTTCATAGATAAATGGAGTAGAGGACAGGTTGCCATAGGTTCAAATGCATATTTCATAAGGTAATTGACATGGTCAAACCAATAAGCTTAGAGAATTGCCTTTGCAGCAGCATTTTGAATGGATACAAGCAGGATAAGACTGCATGTGTCAAAGCCAGAGGGAAGGATGTAGCAGTAACTGAGATAGGAAATGATGAGAATTTCAGCTATGAATGACTAGGAAAGGCCATTTCTTAGAGATGTTATGCAGAAATAATCAGCGAGATATAGGCACAGCCTGGATGTGAGCACCTAAAGAGAGGACCAGATTGAACATAACATCATAATGGCCATATTGAATCAGACCAATGGTTCATCTAGCACAGTATCCTTTCTCTGATCGTGGTTGGTGCCAGATGCGTCAGACAGAACAATCAATACTGGGCAACTTCAAGTGATCCATTCCCTGTTGTCCAGTCTCAGCTTTTGGCAGCCGGAGGCTTAATGACATGCAGAGCATGAGGTTGTGTCCCTGACCTTCTTGGCTCACAGTCTTTCCTGGACCTATCCTCCATGAACCTATTTAATTCTTTTTTGAACTCAGTTATACTTTTGGTTTTCACAATATCCCTGGGCAGTGCAGACCTGTGGTATCTGAGGTAACTCAACCAACCACTAACCTTATTCTAAAGATAATCTGCATGCAACGATTTCACTCGCTGTGTGGCAGACTGCACAGATAGTGGGTTATTTGGAGCAACTGCCATATTCAGGCCTATAGCACAGGCTTTGAGTTACTAGTAAGCAATAATCATACCATGCCAGGTATATTTTCATACTGTTCCAGGTATAGTTTCCAGGGGGTAGCCTCTCTTCTGCAGGAGCAAATCTGAGAGAGTTGTTACTACTGATCTTTTGCCACAATTGAGTTAATGATGCACACATGCAAGGAACATGATTTACAGGTGCAAACTGCACCTCCAGACAAAGACACCAGACCTCAGTACATGCATCTGAAAATATGCTGTTATATACAGGCCAGCAAATCTCTTTGAAAGAAGCTTTTTGTTAGATACTGAAGTTGTATTTATTTCACACAAAAACACTATTTGCATCAATTTTGTACTACAATTTTGTAACAAGTTTGTGGTATGCAAATGAAATCCAAACCTAATTTTAGGCAGGAGCAGTCCTGATATTGATGTTCCAGCTCTGCACAGGAAAGGGTTTGGCTTTAAAATGGAGATCAGTGTTATCTAGAGGAATCTACCCTGCAGGTCAATAGGAATTTTAAAGAGACAAGACAGTTCTTGGTATTTGAACACATCTGAAAAAAGTATATTCATCATATTCTTAATTTCTGCTGTTTTCTCCTAATAGCCATCAAAGTGGGAAAGTCGTTATTGCACGGGAGCTGTTTGCTTTGTTAGCTTTCTAATCTGCCTCCTGTCCCCACCTGCCTTTGTTCAACTCTCCCGCCTTTCTCTCTGCCTTCCCATGGACTCACCTGTAGTCCTCAGTGACAGTAACACAGGACTCCTCCTTCCTCAGCCTAGCCAGAAGAGCTCCACCCTCCAGCTGCAGTTTGACCAGTCGTGTGTCATCAAGGACATTTTTCATTAATTGCCTGTAATTTCTCAACAAAACGCCAGCCTCCTGAGGAATTAGAACAGCAAGGCAAATACAGTTATTTAGCTGTTACAATGTACAAGAAGGAGCAGACCAACAACAAAACACAAATAAAAAAACACCCTGCCACAATGGTACATCCCAACCCTACCCTAGAAAAGCTATTTAAAGAAGAGAGGGTGGTTCAGTCCATAGCCTTTTCTGTTGAGGCTGCCAAGCACCATGTTATAGTGGTATTTTGATCAGTGGTTGTTTGACTGATTTTACCCTGGAAAGAAAAGTAATTTTGCTGCCCACAGCCATCACACCATAGCCCATTATCTCCAGGTGATGGACTTCACTGCACCCCTTGTATTGGCAATAGTTTTATCTCTGATGGCACACGGAGTTGGTTGGTGGATCTGCAGGCAGGAGCAGGTATAGCATCTTTCACTCTCCCTGCTTGGGGACAGAATGCATGGATGGCCCAGAGTGTTATCTGCTCACTCATGCACACCTTGAAAATACATTTTGATTCTAGTAACAGAAAGCTACTCTTGCAGGGCCGCACTGAAGCGAGCCTTTCAACACCAGCAGAATTAGGCTTGAGAGAGAAAGGCTGACATTTTTTCATAATGTGCATTTTAACAGCATCAAATCCTATGAGTTCTTGTCCAAACAGGACTTAGAAAAGGCTGCCTCATAAGCAGGATTTGATTATTTTAGATGTCAACCCCCATAACAATAAATCTTGGGAACAAATGACAGGCATAGTACTCTAATTAAAAGGGTCTCTGTTTCATATTTGACTTCTAGTATGGCCTAATCTTCCCTCACTCTAAACTACTTTCCATCTGACTAACATAGTTAATTGAATTTTTAAGCAATTTAATGGTAATTGCAAGAAAACAATTTGTCCCTGTCCTCCTTTTATTGTACTCTCAAGTCCCCCAAGCCCTCTCTCTCTGTCCTGGTAAGAACGGACAGGAAAGGATATGGATTCTACAGCACTGCTTTCTTTTCTGCTGAAATCAATATTTCATCAGTTAACTCATTTCCTGTGGACTGGCAGCAGGCTGTGCAGAAAGACCAGTGAGATGACATCCTTTCAGAACAGTTCCATGCCCTCCCCTGAAGGGTTTCTAACCATGGCAGTAGTGAGGCACTTATTATTTCAAACAGATCAGTGCTCTCTTTGGGCAAGAAGATGATCATCAGACACTCACTTTACCCAGCTGCATCTGCCCTTAACAGTGGAAGTCCATACACATTGGCACATTATCACAAAGTTGATTCAATTCAAACCTCCCACAACATTGGGACAGGAAAACAATGACAAGATTACATAAATTGGTATAATTCCATCCACCTTTCCCCACACTTGTGGCCTGACATCATGCTGTGTCTGCTTCTTATAACAGGGAAAAGAACTATAAGTATGAGCTTTTAAGAAAAACCACATCTAGAGAGGAATGGGAAAGCCTTTGTGATGCTCAATGGTTGGATTTCCCCCTTTCTTCCAGCTACTCTTCCATCTGGCAGCGCGCAGATCTTCACCCTTTTGAGCGTTCCCTTGTCACAATAGTTGATTTTGTCTCTACAAACTTCTATTCTCTCCCATATCTCGTCTCTACTTCTTGTTCTCTTACTTTCCCTTTGAAATCTGTGCCCCAGAACAAACACTGCAATAGCCATCTTACTGCTAAGATGGGAGGGGCCTTGGATTAGGCCCAGGGCTTGGAGAGCTGACCTGTATCAGTCTGACTTTACTTCGATGGCAAATGTAATTGTTTCTTTAATTTCATTTTTTTCATAATCCAAATATAAGGTCCCAGCTTCTCGCTCTCCATACAAACACATATTCAGACAACAGTTGTTTAACTTGAAGATCTTTATTCTGTCTAATTTACTTAGAATCTGAATATTTTAAAAAGTGATAAAAAATGAAGCACATGTACCATTTAGCCTGGCCTGCCATTACAGCACTAAAATTTGAGCCTGGCAGTCTCTTCATGTAGGCTGACCAGTGTCCTGCTCTTTGGACCTTCGTCTGGCACTAGAATTGATACTTACTGCAGCTTTTTCTGGTAATCTACAGGACTCCACACTCTGAATGGCCCCCTGCAGAAAAGCACACGCACCCTGACATCCTTGTAGCAAATGCTCCAGTTTCTGAAGATGAGAGGAAGAAGGCAGAGGTTATGGTCAGAACCATTTTCTATGGGGCAGAAGAGAAACAGAAGCTGGAAGGAAGCTATCACGATTGGTAGAAAGATGTGGTTGGAAATCGAGTGGATCAATGTGTTTAGCCTGGGAGTCCAGTTATATGCATTAGACAAATACATAATAAAATTGTTGTATCTTGGAAAGCTGGGCTGAAACACTCCAAGAGGGAGAAGCAACCCGGCATGTACAATCCGCATGAGCCTGGGGACCCTTTCTGCTTTCCAGATCATCGATGGTGCTCTAGGACTCCTCAGAAAAGGGTGAGCTGATAAGAGGCAGTGCAATTAGGGTGTTGTTTGGGCTATCTACGACCTGTACTGCCTTGTGCTTCATCTGTCAAGTAAAAGAGAAGTGGTCTTAGACTCGTGCGAGAAGTCTGTGTGTATTATATGTGCTTCCTGTAAGACTTCAATATACCCCAGGTGGCTCACCCCCTGGGTGTGCTAAGCTTTGGGGGAATCTAAAGCGTCAGCAGTGAACCGAAGGGCAGCAGGTTACAGTTCTCATGTGGGGAGACAGACACAGGGTCTTTACCCTGGTGCTGTGCCTCAGGACCCTGAAAACTGGCACAGTGGTTGGGCTCCATTCAGGCTCCAAAAGTTCAAAACACCTGAGGATCCACAGGCTTGGGAGGCCAAGAGAGGTTGTTCAAATGGTGCTGGCGACAGTGTAGGTATTACAGAGACAAGATGGGTGAGGTAATATCATCAGGCCAAAGCCAAACACCCTCAATATGTCACTGTTCTGATATTCACAGATGAAAGAAAATTAACTCCCCATATCTGAACATGGTGAATCATATCTCTAGGTATTATGTATGTACTATGTATAAACATGGCTCATAAGGGCACAGTAATACTTGGAAGCATATGGCAGAAAGGAACTGAAGATCCTCGCTTGGCTTTTTGGATGGAGTGTGGTGGCAAATTTGGTAAAATCTGTCAGTCATCAATGCTGGAGACAGAGGTGTTCTTAGCCAATTCAGATGTCCTTCTAGAATTCAATACCTGTCTCATACAGCTTTACACATGTCAGGAACATAATCCTGAGTGAGGAGTCTTTTATATATTCTGGGAAATCTGGCTCCAAAATAACAGAATTCTAACTAACTCTGATCCCTTTAGACTGTTTATTATTGCAATTATTCGTTTAGAAGCAGCATTACTCTAATTACTGATGAGAGAAACTTCAAGAAAGTCCCTACCCTGGAAACCTGGGAGGGTAAAAGAAGGAAGGAGTCTGTCTGTTCTCCCCAGAGAGGGCAACAATGATTCTTCTCCTGCCCATCAGCGCCAGGCCATGGGCAGCCCATGTGCCCTGGGTAGCTGCAATGGGGAAATAAGGAGAAGGGTCAAGATGCCAGGAAGTCGGAGTTGGGCACCCAGTTACAGGCAGAAAACAAATAGCAAAGTCAAGGACAAACAAGGGTCAGAAGCTGGAGTTTAGGGTCTATTGCAAGCAGGATCAGTAGCAGAAGGAGACAGGCAGCCTATGTCTTCCTGGTTTATACACTTGTATCAGCCAATCAGTGGGCTATGAAGGGCCAACACTCGGGTCCCACAGGGCAGTCTGTCCTGCAAGCCTAGCTTCACAAGGTCCTCTTCTGGCTGCCTACCCTAAGCCGCTAGTGACAAAACGGCGACATCAATGGCCCAGACCCTCCCAGCTTCTAGCCTTGTAGATTCCCATGCATTCACTGCTCCATCTGGCAACTACATCTGTAACTACATCAGACACTCAAAGCTACGGTTGATTTGGACACTCGGCACATCCATAAACTTTAACACGACCATAGTAAGACAAATACTGCCAAACATACGTGTACAGTTTAGCTGAGACCTGGCTATCACAGGAATCAGAACTTCACATCTCCTATCTTTTGTAAATGTCTTATTTATTTATTGCTCTATATTGCACTAACCCAGTTCATTATTCAATGTTTATCCTCTTTGGAAAAAATTGGCCATAATCCTGGAAGCAGCAAATTTAATGGCATATTTCACTCACCATGCGAAAGCTTAGCCAGTCCCGATGGCAGTAAGGGAAGGTTCCATCCAACTCAAGTGGCAGCTGGGTGCTGTCTATCTGCTTATGGAGGGACTTCATTGAGGTGAGAATTTCAAACTGAGAAGAAAAAAAGTATATCTGCATCACGTCTCCCTGCAGAAAGGAGCACCGAAGAGTGGACAGGGCAAAGCTTCACTATGTTCTTAACTCAGTTAGCTAACACGCATTAAAAGAGCAGTGAAGACACAGCAAGTCAACTTTTGACTCAGGTTAGCAGTTTGAATTCAACCCCAGGATCACCTTATAGATGTTAACTGAGGACAAAAACCAAGTTGCTGTGTCTTCAGTGCTATTTTAGCCTGAGTTAGCCTACCTGAGGAACCAAGAACGCTTTTCTTTCTTTCTTTCTTTCTTTGCAACATAGGCATACCCTTAGAGGGGAGGGGAATAAGTAAGGTGGATGTTTCTGGGTCCATTTTACACTGGTGCTAAAAAGAGATCCCAGCTGTTGGTGATAGAGAACTTCTACACACACAGGAGAGGTAAGTGTAATCCAATCACAATATGAACGGGAAAAAAACCCAAAAGCCCAACAATCTTAGAATAATTTACTAGCTCCCCACTCTGTGGTTCAAGCCAAGAATTCCTTCAAAGCCCAAATTATCTGGCAGACACAGGGCAAACCTCTGCCGTCCAAGGTCACATGGCATGGTATGATTCATGCATGTTCTGAAAGTTTCTGTGGGATTGCAAAACTAGCAACAGGTTTCCCAAAGTAATGTCCGCAGAAGCGACCTAACACAACAGCCCTACCCTGCTCCAATCCCACTGCGCCACTGATATATGCCAAGGAACCACTAGTGGATACTTAGCAGGTCTCCAAGATCTAATACACCCCTGCCTGCTCCAGTCAGAGGCTGGTGCCATCCAGGATACATAATTCTCTCAGGGAAAATGGACAAGGGTTGCTGAGAAAGCCAGCAGTGCTGGGCTGGGAATGAGAAATTCAGACACAGACATCCAACAGTTGCAAAGTTTCCATTTTCTTATTTAAACTATGACTGTCTCTTTGATTCTCCTGCATGCCAATTTCTTTATTAATCTCTGTTCTGTACCTTTCTGATTCCCTTGGATTTGGGAGCTTCCACTTGTTTTAGACTTTTGCCCCAATCACTACTTTGGTAATTTTCACCCACACAGATATACCTTGTTCCCTGTCCCTCACACACACAGATGCCCCCCTGCATGTGAATGATCGGTAACAAATGCCTCTGGCTTGTCACCCCTGCTCGATGTCTTTGTAAACTGAGATGGCAACATTCTGTACACACAGCCTCATTAAAGCAACTTCTCTCATGGAAGTTCATGTGATATACAAATTTGTTAGTCTTTAAAAGTGCCACAGAACTCCTAATTTGTTTTGCTGAACTAGACTAATGCGGCTACCCCTCTGGAACTTCTCCTACAATGAACCTCAGAGCATTTAGGACCCTTTTCTGTAGGAATCCAGGATGAAATCCTGGTTCCACTGAAGTCGGTGAGTGTTTTGGCCTTGTATGACTTGAGTGCTGTTAGAGTGCAGAGCCAATACCTCACTCACTCACCTGCAGGTAATTCAGAGAGCATCTTGTGCACTCTTTGGAGCAGGCATTGTCCTGCTACCATGTATATAGAGTATCCAGCACAAGGGGCCTGTGAAGGGATATATAAACCCCATGCTGGGCAACACACGTTAACAAGATAGTGTGGGCTTTGCCCCATCATACTTGTGAGAGCTTAAAAGGAAGAAAATCAGCTCTGTTGACAGCAGATCAGCCCTCAGCTCCTAGAAAGAGGGCTGGCTGAAGACAGAATCTCCTCATTGGACCCTCCCTGAGGGAAAGGAGGCTCCAATGCTGACTCAGCTTGAGAGGGAACCATTCCCCTCTATTACCTGTGAGTTCAGTTTAGGGCCACAGATGAGCACCCTCTGAAGGAAGACCACCTAAACCCAACTTTGGGATGAGTCCTTATTTCCCTTGTTCTTTCACCCTTGGAAAGGGATAACCACCTGGGCCAAGCCAGAGGGATCTTAGAATTGCGGCAGGAAAAACACCTGGACATCACAAAGCCGTGGTCTGGGCCACACCCCTAATTTTAAGGGGTGCCCTGGGGAAGGAAGTCTGGCGATAGGGCCCCGTCCCTGACGGGGCTCTCTAGGCATTACCACAAATAATATAATTTTGGATGCTGATCTATTAAATTTAACTCACTGGAGTCACACTGCAGTTGCACAGTCAGAACTACGGTTGATCAGGGAATGCAGAACACAAGGTTCCAGCAGCCACAGTAACACAGCCACGTTGCACATCCAGTATGTTTTGAGGTTTATGTTTTGCAACCATCAGTAATATATTAAGCGACACCTTTAACATGCCCCTGCCTCTGAGCTGGACCTTTCTGTGCTGAGCTTTCTGGATCCGCAGGACAGCACCTCCACCATAGCGTTCAAGGCCAGGAGCAGCTGCTACTGTCACCTTGTCTGACAGGCACAACAGAGCCAGAGAATTCCACCCCATGATCCCAGCGTCAGCCTGTGACTTGGGGCTGAGAACAGGACGTGGCCATCAACATTAGTCATTTTCTACCTCTGTGA
>ML686049.1:1529070-1693881 GCA_007922175.1 Pelusios castaneus
CCCCCCAGAGACACCAAAGCCAGATGACATCTCTGAAACAAAGTCAACATCCAGGACTCCCAACCCCTAGGTCTGCAGACTCCAAACAGGTGGGGAGCAAGAATGGGCAGGGCAGGGAACAAGGCACTGCCCAGACAGTCTACCACCTAAAAGGGCATTGGTGCCCCCCATCCTTCGTGTTCTCTTTTTCCCTTGCAGGAGTTACTGACTTGGGCAGCATTGGTACTGTGTTCAGCTAAGGACACAGGGATTTAGCCCATTGTTTATAACAGGACCTGAAACGTTCTCCGGTCATTATCCATTGGGCACAACCCCCCACTGTATCCTTGCTGCTAGTCACTAGCATCTTATCAAAGAGCATTCTGGTACCTTGACATACTGATGGACATATATGTGAGTGAAAAAAGCGTCACCAAGATATACTGTAGTCATACAAAATTTACAGGCCCTTAAATATCACACCGGAAAGAAAGAGCACAACCATAAAAGGCAGAGCAGCACAATGGAGGTTTTAAGTGAGAATAATTGTCCATTAGTGCACCGAGAGCTCGCTGTTCACAGGGTTAGCACAAGAATCAGGAACTCCTCAGAATGAATGACTCCATTACCTGCACTGCGGCTGGCTTCTCCAACCGAAAAGTGGGGTCTCTCTCAACAAGCAGCAGAACTCCGTGAATACCGTGAGGAACCATGTCCTGTAACAGAGAAGAGAGCACAGTCCCCTTACGAGCTGGATGGATTAGCTAGGAGAATGTACTGTTGATTTGATTTCAGTTCAAGAGATTGCAATGCATTCGTCAAAGATATTTGCAAAATGGAGGCCTAGGCACTGTCCCTAACTCAAAAAGGAGCATTTTCCCCATAGTGCCAGCAACTTTGTGTTCTTTACTTAACTGCTTCCAGCTCAGCATCAAGGATTTGCCTCCAGCCACTAGTGTTAATGGACAGAGGCACCAAATTCAAGGATGTCCTGCAATCAATTAATACAACTAGGGCTATCTTCTCCTTTGTTGTTTCTAGCTGATGAGGTCCCAGCTTATAGCAGAAATTTTTGTTATTAGTCCCTAAGGGTGCATCTACACTTGTAAATTAAGTCGACTTAAGCTTGCTTAAGTCGACTTAATTTACTCTGTTTCTACACTACACTTTCCTTAAGTCGACTTAAGGAAAAGTTAAGTCGACTTTATAAAACCTAGTTTTAGGTCGACTTTTGGCTTAAGTCGACCCTGCCCCT
Organism: Pelusios castaneus; assembly: GCA_007922175.1. Classification (NCBI taxonomy): domain Eukaryota; kingdom Metazoa; phylum Chordata; order Testudines; family Pelomedusidae; genus Pelusios; species Pelusios castaneus. Next base: position 1,530,305 of record ML686049.1, read on the forward strand.
ATGCCCTGCCAGGGTCCCTGTCCCCCTTTGCCCCATTGTACCCAGGTACAATGGGGCAAAGGCTGAGCCCCCTGGCACTTGGCAAGGGGTGCCTCCCCGCCACCGTGGACCAGTCCCAGGTCCACCTAGCCCCTACAAGTTGACCTAGGCATCCAGTGTGGACACTCTAGGTCGACTTTGTAGGGTCCCCGCAAAGTCGACTTAAAATTTAAGTGTAGACATGCTAAGTCGACGTAACAAAGTCAACTTAAAGTCGACTTAAATTAACAAGTGTAGACATAGCCTAAGTGTATGACCTGGCACTTTGTACTATTAAATTGCATTCCATTTCTGTTACTTCAATCTTCAAGGTCACCCTAGTCTTCCTGTATAATATTCCAATCCTCCTCTGTGTTGACGATGCCTAGCAACTTTTTGTCATCAGCAAAATTCATTAGCACACTCCTGCTGTTTGTCCCTCAGTCTCTGATGAAAATATTAAATTGGATTGGTTTCAAGACAACTTCTTGAGAAACTCAAGTGAAACTGGATGGCAAATTAGACACAAGTTTACAATGCAACGTTAAAAAAATGAAAGGCACACTTGCCTTAGTTTACATATTGTCTGGGGAGCAGAGAGGGAATAAGCCCTCTCTGAGAGCTCTGATTAGACTAAATGAAATATTGTATTCAGTTTTCAGTACCTTGTTATGAGAGAGAATTTGGAGAACAGATACAAATAATTAAGGAACTGGATTATGCAGGTATATGTTAACAGAGCTATGTGTGTGTAGTCTGGTTAACAATGATCATGGTGATATGCTAATCATCTTCAGCGATTTAAAAGAGGAAGAAGTGTTATTTGGACATAGCACTGCTGAATGTACTGTAGAGCAGTGGTTTTCAAACGTATTTCCTTGGGACCCAGTTGAAAAAACTTATTGATGCCTGCAACCCAACAATTACATTTTTGAGCAATGAATTCCAGTCTTTTGGCGGCGGCAGCAAGGGGTGCCGCGACCCAGTGCCTGAGGGTCTGTGACCAAGTATTGGGTCCTGACCCTAAGTTTGAAAACCACTGCTGTGGAGAGCAGTCCTGCAATGGCGGGGCATAGACCAGGGCTTGACAAAATTGGCTCCCAGCTAGGCACCAGCAGTTTTATTTTTGGTCACCAGAGGATGCACCTCCACTGCATTTCCACAGCAGAGCTAGGAGCCAGGCTACAAACCCCAGTTGCCACAGTGACCTGGTGCCTGGATTTTGTCAAGCCCTGGCACAGACTAGATGATATAATCCCAAATACTTGTTCCATCTGTAGTACTTAGACCTCCCAATACCATTGATTTCCCTGGACTTTTCTGACCTACATGTCTGCAGGGGAAAATCTGTTAGTCTGAGATGGAAAAATCTCCCTTTGATTGGCTTCCCTTTCCCACTTCCCCATCTCCTGCGGAGGACAGACAATTAGAGTTGCTATGTGTACTGAGGGCAAACTTCCACCCTCAGCACTTGTAGCTTGCTAGTCTTTCCCTTTCCTCTCTGTCCACTACGAGCTGGATAATCTTAAATAATACTTTTCATCAATTTGAATGAAATACTCTGGAGGTCTCATACTACCAATATGAAAACATCCTTGGAATTTCTAAAACCTTATAGTTGACAATTTCCCAACTCAAAAATACTTTCAGCCAACACAGAGGAATTCTATAGCAAGCTTTCTGCTAACAGCTAAAAAAGAATTGGTCACATAAACACAAATTAATGTAACTTAAGTACAAGTGATCATGACTTGATCATATTTATAATATGCAAGCAGAATAATGTCCAAACATTACACACACATGGTTCTTTAAAATGGCCTTTTTCACAAAGCTGAAAACAATATTAGTCAAAACAGCTGGGAGGAAAATTTATTCAGAAAAATATGAATGATAATTGGGAATCATTTAAGAATACCTCACTAGATGCCCCAAATCCCACAATCGAGGAAGAAGGATGTACTGGTTTAAAAACTGACCTGATTTAGAAGGCAAGTGAAGGCAACTTTTTAAATATTCCAGGAACAAAAAGAATCCCGACTATGGTATTGGTGCATTAATAGATGGAAATGGTAGAAGGTATCAATAATAATACAGAAAAGGCAGATGTGTTCAATAAATATTTCTGTTCTATATTTCAGGAAGAAAAAGAAGGTAATTATGCTCTTTCTATTCCATTTCCATTGCTTGGTCAACTGTATGCAAGCAGACTATGCATTTCAATACACCTAGATGTAAATGTGTACTTCTAGGAAAAAAGAACGTTGGCCATGCCTACAGGATGGGAGGAGGAGAGGAGCTAAAAGACCTGTTTAGCTTAGCAAAATGAGGGCTGAGAGGGGATCTGATTGCTCTCTGTAAATAGACTGGGGGAAAGTACCATATAGAGCAGATATGTCAAATGTGTGGCTGGTGGGCAATTTGCGGCCTGCGGTCCGCTCTGCTGTTGCCTGCACTTGGGGAGCGGGCCCAGCCGGCATTGGTGGGGGACTTGTCTGGCCCAGGGGGCAAGGCGGGCTGGGAACGGCGCATGGCTGCTGCACTGTGCTGCCAGCCAGCAGGCCTCCAGCATGGTTTTTGGGGCCAAACCAAGTCCCGGGGCCCCCCCATTGTCCTCCCTGTGCTGCGGGGCGGGGTCAGGGGCTCCAGGCTGGCTGGCACTGCGGAGGGGACCCCAGGTACCCATGCTGCTGTAGGAGGGGGCGGGGGTGCTGAGGAGCTGCATTGCTACAGGGGTGGGGGGGATGCTGGGGAGCTGCACAGCTGCAGGGGAGGCACAGGGGGCTGCGCTGCTGGGAGGGGGATCTTGGGAGAGCAAGAGGTGGGGGTCTTGGGGGCTAGAGTGGGAGGTGGGGGTCTTGAGGGAGCAGGGGAGAGGGGTGAGCGGCAGAAATGCCCCCAAGGATAAATGACTTTGACACTCCTGATAAAGAGAGTGACGAGCTATTGAAGCTAAAGAGCAATGTTGGCACAAGAGTAATGGGGATAAACTGACCAAAAGTAAACTGAGGCTGGAAAGTAAAAGAAGGACCTCTCTCTCGACCTCTCAGAAAAGAAAGGTTCTGGAACAGCCTCCCAGTAGGAGTAGTGGGGGAAAGAAACCTGACTGGTTTGAAGATGGAGCTTGATAAATGTATTAATGGGATTATCCAACTGGGAGACATATCACAACAGCGAACTGGCCTCAGTGACCAAGGAGGTCCCTTCTAGCCCTGTCTGATCACTCTAGCTCCCTAAGAGAATTACTGGTTTCTAGGGAGCCTGTCATCCAAAACACAGCTATGTAACACATCGAGCCCGTGGCCACTGCAGCACTTCAAAGCCCTGAGCCAGGCACCACGGAGAGACACTATGAAATGACAGACACTTCCTTTCCCAAAACAGAAGCAAGGTGAGAGTGCAGCAACAATGAGACACTCCCTTGCCCCAGAGGCTAAGCATGCTGCTTGAGCACTGATCCCAACTCCTGCCAGCCTTGGAAGAAAAAGACCAGACCATAACAAATCCTAGCTCTCTGGTACGGCAGAGCAAAGCGCCATCCACACAGCCACCAGGCTGGCCCCCCTGTGACATGCACAAGCTTCACTGAAATCTAGTCCTGCCATCCTGGGTTCATTCAAAGAGCCTCTGACAGGACACCCCGAGGGGCCTCAGAGGCAGTGCAAAGAGGCACCTGCTTAACGATGATTAGCTGCAGCCACAACTCATTCTCTTGTTTGGCTTTCTAACATCAACAGATGGGAAATTCATTCTGATCAGTGTCAACACAATGCACTTGGTCTTCAGCTGACATGAGAGCCTTTGACCTGCAACAATATTAAGTTACAGCACATCTGGATCCAATCATTCCCTCCCGTCGCCAGACTAACAGCAGCATGTGCTCCTCTCAATAGCACTGACACAAAGCACTGCCCTTCCCCAGCTTTCCTGCTTCACTTCTAATTCGTCTTTCCAAGTAACGGTCCATGGAATGTTTCACACAGCTGATGAGAACACAGTCTTCTTGCAGCCAAGAAAGACACTCGCTAGACATATGGCTGGGGATTTTGAGTTGAGTTCCCTAGACAGGCCTGGAAACAGAGCTCTCTGCAGTGGCTGAAAGGAGTACAGCTGTTTTTCCCGAAATCAGGGCTCTGGCTTTTCTTGGAGGCTGGGAAGCACAGGCAAGGCGGTCACCCGGAAATGGGGCAGCATTCACTTTCTAAAGACAGCCAAAACCTGGGATGGCAGGTATGGATTCCACTGCAGCTGGAACAGAAGACAACAACCAAACCCAAGAGCCAAAAGGGCCCCCAGCACAGCCCTCCAATGCCGCTTCTACTGAATTCACCACATGAAAAGCAATGGGCTCACCTGTAGTAAGTTGAAAGCCTTAAAAAGGGCGGGAACTGGTGAACAGCGACGAGCGTCCACCAGAACGGTGAGGCCCAAAGCTCGGCACTCGGCTCTGTATGGAAAAGGAAAGAAGAACTTAGTGTGTCACTGTCACAGTGCAGCACAGCTATTCCTGTGGCACTGTTAAACCACATGGTCAGACGCATCGCAAAAGCTTATGCCTGAAGAAATCTGTTAGTCTTTAAGGTGCCAGAGGATTCTCATTGTTTTTGCTTTATACAGACTAACATGGCCACCCCAATGGAACTTTAAAGCACAGGGTGCACTGTACTGGACATGCTGAAACAGCTCTGTAAGGGGAAGCAACTAACTGGCTTCTTTTAATTAGACCTAATATTTTCCCTCTGTAGTCACCAATACTGCTCTGTTTTTCTCCTCCCCAACTACTTCTAGGGAAAACTCTGAGTCCAACTACCACGAATCTCCCTTGAAATAGGAATGCCAGCCATGTGCTCCACTCACCAAATCCCAGCAGCAAATCCCTCTGGCAACACAGACTATCACATCTCTGTGGAGGCAGGTAATGACAAGGAGCGACTGTGCCTGAGGACCAGTACGCAGCCTAACTTATACTAATGACAATGTTTACACTTGGAGCTAACTGTATTTTTAAAAGCATTACAAAATGCAGGCCAGGAATGAAGCCCCAATAGAGTCAGTGGGGAGCTAGAAGAAAGCCCCATCAGCCATGGACTCCAAAGCAGCAGTAGTGGCAGGAGGGAGGGACCTGCAGAGTGCCTGGCAAATTGATAAATTCTGAATGCATTTAGCCCTTCCTGGCAAAACGCAGGAAACAGCTCTGCCAGGGCAGGTCTATGCTGAGAGCAGCAAATTCGCTGCCATCAGTTCAAACGTACCAGTTTGAGTTAGGGGTCTGTGGAGACCCATTCAGTTGACTGAGTAACTCCACCCCCTCAAACGAAGTATCACTGAGTCGAAGGGAGGGCATTTCTCTTCGACTCAGCACTGTGGACGGCTGCGGTAAGTACGTGTTAGGCAGTCAAAGGGAGATACACAAGATATTTTAAGTAATTTGCATATCTCCCTTCGACTGCTGCCAGCGTGGTATGTGTAGACTACAGCTCAGTGATGGCACTGTGTCCCCTGTCCAATTGAATCGGACATGCTCAGCTTCCTCACTTGAGGACAGTTGTCAGAAAGGTTGTTTCCTGGTTCTGAGCCACAGGGCTGTTTGCACAAGTTGCTGGGCTGCACCAGAATTGTCAATGTCCTGTTTTCTAAGCCCTATCTTCTGCGTTAATGCAGAACAGTGAGAAATGCTTTGGACTCATGGCGACACTTGGAAACGTGAAATAATACAGACGTAACACAACTGCGTAGCATTGTATACAGCACGCTACATGTCCATAGTATGTCGTCAGCCCTAACTAATTCATCCTCGACACAGACTTGTTGCTTGTGTGGTTTCAGAGCTGTTGAGACCACCTCCTCAGGCTGCCAAAGGAAGCCAGCTCCATTCAGCTCCCTTGCTCTCACTCCTGGCTAGGGACACGTGGAATTTGCTCTGTCGTGCCTGTCAGACACTCTTCCCAGCCAGGAAACGTCACCAACCTGGGGATGCTGTGTAAGTACAGGAGGAGGCGCACCAGCTCCTTTGTGTTGCAGTGGGGATTTAACCAAATCGTGTTCCTCGTGGTGATGATGGCCACTGCACGTCCGCATTTGTCTCTGGCACCTGAAAATAAGCATTTATTTGAACATCTGTGATATGTTAGTGCTTTGGAGGATCCCCCCCCACAGATTTCCTCCACCAAGGGCAGCCCATCTCATCCACTTAGTGATTCTCCCTAGAAAATTACAGCAGTGCCTTTGGTCCCAAAGTACTTCCTGCCCCGACAGAATTGAGCACACAATCTCTATGATATGCTGGTGCCCACCAGGAGCAGCCATGGAAGCTGTGCCTTCCAAAGACCATGGCACCAACCATGCCCATTGTTTGCATGGGCTTTAATAAAGAGTTGTTGCAGCTAACAGAAACGGTGATTCAGGCCCACACGCAACACTGCACAAAGTAATACAACTCAGGCTTGAGTGGTCCAAAGCCCTCTTGGCCCTCAGGCCGAGCGATTCCTTTCACAGCTGATTGCTGTCAGCTAAAAGGAATTTAAACTGATTTGAAGAACTATATTCAGACTAATGACATTTGGCTCTAGGACTCCAGGAGGAAAGCCCCGGGTTCTAGGACACAAAGCAGCAGGCCCCTATTGAGAACAAAGCCATAGAGAGAGAATCCACAGCTCCGGCCCAAGATGGAAGCATGACTATGGGCTCATTGTGGATAAGCCCTTCAGACTATGACAGCCCTAAGGGGCTATGTACCCACAGGTAGACTTGTAGGAGATTGGACATCTTTCTGCAGGAAATGCCAAGAGGTTAATGTGTGAACAAACATTGCATGCACAAGATAGTTGATCTCGCCAGTGCCTTGTGTCTGGAGCAGGTGAAAGCCCTTTGCTTTAGCAAATCACCTCTGGCCTAGCCAGCCAGGAAAGGAGAGCTGAAAGACAGCTGTGGCCCTCTCCTTCAAGACAAAAATTCCAGTGGCTGAAGTTATGAGGTGGATTTAACAGGTTAGCCCAGCTTTACTCCAGGAACTCTGCCAGGCATGTTAACTGGAGTTAGCCATCTACAACCCTCCCAGCTTAGCTCTGGATTAGAGAGCACGGAGAGCAACGAAGCACGGGACCCAAAAGGGCCAGTGCAATAGCACCCCACCTGGTTGTTTCAGAGTGTTTCTACATTTCACCTCAGAGAGCCATACTCGGTCTCTGTTTAGCAAAACTGGAAGGGGCCCCCAATCAGGGCAAGCTTATCAGAACTGTTATGCCTTACAGCAAGTATTTCAAACTCAAATCATCCCCAAGGGCCACATGAGGACTAGGATATTGGCCTGAGGGCCGCGTCACTGAAACCTTTTAATTATAAAATAATTAACCTTATAATTATTTTACAAATTCTGTGTGTCGTTGCAGGTCGTAGGAAGTAGCTCTGCAGGCCACATGCGGCCCACAGACCATGTGTTTGAGACCCCTGCCCTACAGTCTCACTGTTCTAAAGAGACTGCTTGTCCACACAAGCTGGGAACACACATCTATTGAGTTGGAAAAAATTCATTAGAGCTGAAGCCGGGTTCAGTTGTAAAAATGGCACAACCTGTTTAAAAGCGTCTCAAGAAGCCCAACCAAAGCAGAATTCTAAAAAAAAGAAAATTACACTTTTCTGTCTCCTACCCACTCAATCCTGCTGTGCCCTTGGAGGGAATGTGAAATAAAGTCAACTAAATAAATAAGGGCACGAACAGATGGGCCCTGCTCTGAGCAGATCTCTCTGGGGAGTCTGTCAATGAGAGTCTGTGCCCATGGCAGGCATTATTCAAAACAGAGAGGAAATCACAAATAAGGTTTAACCCCCTTTCAGGGAGCAGGACCATTAAATGGTCTTTGTCCAGTGACAGATCTGAGAGGTGTCTGTTACATAAAACAGGAGCACTGTTACTGCACCTGGAATACTATGTTCTCTTCTGAGCAGTACCTGACCCCAAAATGGTGGTAAAATAAAGAGTTCATTAATAATAGATGTAGCTCTGTGTGTTAACAGAAAGGGCATTAAAACTCTCATGCTCCAGGGCATTAGATGACTGCTGAAGAGATGAATCTTCTGTTTATGGGCAAGACAGTGCAATGGTCAGGCGAAAACCACCCCCGATGAACCTTTTTCTGAAGCATCAGTTATTGTCCTCTGAATTATTAACCACAAGAGCTGGGTTAAACTTTCCCCTGACTCCCACATAGGAGTATAAAAATTATCTGATCAGATCAGAGAAGGGTCAGTTTCATCCAGTTGTCTGTCTCCATCAGTGGCTGGTACTGGATAATAAATAGGGAAATCCAAGAGTTCCTGCAGTTGACTAATGAAACAACATGTCCAAGACACAGCTTCTTCCAAACCTCACCTGTTAGTTCCTATCCTTTATAAAACTTTCAACTGTCACCCTGGTGTTCCCAGCACCCCTACCAATGTCTAACATCCCATTAGGGATGTAGGTGTGTATTTAAGCGCGTTCACACATTTTTGCCAATTCATGCTGCTCTTAGCATTATGGTGGGCACCCCCCCTTCCAGGGCATAACCTGGATGCATTTACTGCTTCTGATGCTGCTTCCTCCTCCAACTAAAGTTCCCTTCAAGCATTTCTGAAAGGCTGCCCCTGGGCTCATGAGTTATTATTTCTCACTGATTTAAGGGCATATGACATTCTTGGTTTGCCTTTCTCACAGCTTCATCAAGTTTAATGGCAGAAGAGACCATTATTTCTGCATAGCACAGGCAAGAGACTTTCACCCAGTTAGCTCTGTGTGGAGCTCAACAACCTGTGCCCAGATAAAGGATATCTTCCAGAAAAGCATCCAGACTTGATTTGAAGACATCAAGAGATGGAGAATCCACCCCTTCCCTTAGTGGTTTGTTCCAATACTTCACCATCCTCACTGTTTAAAAATTGTACCTTATAACTAATTCAAATTTGTCTGGTTTCAGGTTCCAGCCACTGGTTCTTGTTCTACCTTTCTCTGATAGATTAAGGAACCTTTTAGTACCTGTTATTTTCTTCCCACGAAGGCAAAAACCCTAAAACACACTGCCCAGGACATTTTCAGTGGCAGCACCACTGAAACTGTCAGAATCAGCAGCTTTTTTTTTTTTTTTAGGAGTTGGGGTGCATTTCACCCCAAAGTATCACAGTGCAGCTAGGCACCACAGTGCAATTCCTGGTCACCATGGTGACCTGGTGCCCAGGATTTGTCGAACCCTGGTTTATACACAATAACCAAGTCGCTCCTCACTCTTCTACACACACTGAGCTCCTGATGACTCATCTTAAGGCATTTTCTCCAGCCATTGAATCATTTTTGTGGCTCACTTCTGCACCCTCTCTAAATTTTCAGCATCCTTTTTAAAATGCAGACACCAGAATTGGATGCATATCCTAGTACTGGACTCACCAGTGCCGTATGCTGAGGTAAAATCACCTCCCAGCTTCTGCCCACTACTTCCCTCTCTATACATCCAAGTGTGGCATTAGCCCTTTTGACCACAGCATTGCACTGGGAGCTCTGCTTGTCCACTGTGTCCCTCCACCAAGTCCCTGCGTCTCAGGGTACAGTACTCCATTCTCCAGGCAGGGCATGTATTCTTTATTCCTAGACCTTGCATTTGCCTGTATTAAAATAAATTTTGTTTGAATGGCTCTAGTTTACCAAGTGATCCAGATCGTGCTGTATGACTGCTCTGTCTTCTGCAGCAGAGTTGTAGCTGTGTTGGTCCCAGGAGATTAGAGACACAAAGTGGGTGAGGTAATATCTTTTATGGGATCAACTTCTAATGTTGAGGGAGACACGCTTTCAAGCCACATTGAACTCTGTGTGGCTCAAAAGCTTGTCTCTCTCACTAACAGAAGCTGGTCCTGTAAAAGATATTACACCCACCTTGGTGTTCTGTTTTCACCATCATTTACCATTCTCCCAATCTTTGTGTCAACCACACATTTGATCAGCAGTGACTTTATATTTACTTCCAGAGCACTGGGAAAAAAGTTGAATGGTATCAGATCTTTGCAGAACCCCAAAAGAAGAACCCCAGTTGATGACAATGCCCCACTGACAAATACTTTTTGAGATCTGTCAGTTACTCAGTTTTTAATCTATTTAATGTGTGCTTTCTTGATTTTGTACAGTGCTAATTTTTAAAATCAGAATGTTTTGCAGCACTAAAGCCAAACACCTTATATAAGTCTAAGTACATATTACATCTACCCAGTTAACTTCATCAACCAAACTTGTAACCTCATCAAAGAATGAAACTAGGTTTGTTTATTTTCCATAAAATCATGTTGACTTGGCTTTAGTGCAGATCTTGCCGTCTATTTCATTATCAGGGGAATCCCATGTCAGCTTTTCCACCAGCCTACAGTTACCCAGATTATTCTAATTCCAAAGGGGTAGCTGTGTTAGTCTATTGTAGAAAAACAACAGAGTCCTGTGGCACTTTTAAAGACTAACAGATTTATTTATTGCATGAGCTTTCATGGGAGAAAATCCCACTTCATCAGATTATTCTACTCGCTCTTTTTGAATATTGGCACAACATTAGCACTCTTCCAGTCTCCCGGAGTTGCACCAGTCAACTACCTCAGTGTGAGCCTTCAGTCGGCTATCTCAGTGTGAGCCTTCAGTCGGCTACCTCAGTGTAACGCTTCAGAGTGTAGAGATTATGGCCCTTTAAAACATCATCCTGAGGTAGCGGAAGTGCTGGTTATTCCAAGCTAGGGGAGTCAAGCGAGGGAGCAACAGGGGCAGGGGTGGGAGTGTCTGTAGCTCCAGACAAGAGGCCCTACACCGAGCAGGCCCTCATGCAATGAAGTAGCCAAGAACCAGCCCAAAGCCCAGGAGGGACAGACTGGCTGAGTGGGAACATCCCAGGACAGGAGCCAAGGAGCTCCATGCCAGGAAGGAATCACCTGAGAAGAAGAAAGGGGAACCCAATCCAATATTGCCATCACCCAAAGCTGTATGGGGCTGTCAATACTGGGGCTGACCTTGCACTGGCAATAAGGAGGGAGGCTGTAGCGAGCTGAGATGGAAGGTTGTCGCTCTGTCTGGCAAAGGAGGGCACAGCGGCACCCCAGACTCACTGCTGGACCAGAACTCTGCCCCAGATTCCTGAGCTCTGAGTCTAGATGCAGTGCTTGGAATCTGTCTTTTCACTGTGTGGTACCACTGGGCCAATGGGTCACCATGGTGGATGTGCCCCTGTTTTACTGCCCACCCATCCTATTCCCCTCGTTTTACTCCATTCATCCCTCTGTAAATAAATACTTCCCCTTCCCATAGTCACTGTACTGTTCCAGTGCATGTGTGTTTACTCTGGGGGTTGGAATAGGCACCCCTGGGAAGGAAGGGAGTTTCCCATGCATGCCTTTCCTTGCCCGCAGCCACCCTGAAGATCAGACTCCATCTTGGCCACAAGGGTGCTATAGTTACATTAGGACCCTTGGATGCAAATTATCCACTTCCTCTTGATAGCAGGTTCCTGTTTCCTGCCAGGCTGCTCCCCAGCATGAAAGCTCCAATATCTGGCCCAGAATTTGAGGATCAAATTTCAGAAATGTTTCTACTGAAAGGAATAAGGCACACAGAGACCCCCTGCCCCACAGGAAATCCTAAAGTGGGCTCACATCAGCAGCACACTGAAAGCAGCCTTTCTGCAGCATAACCCTTCCTGTCTGCCCCTGTGGCTCCGTTACTCACCCGGCAGACAAGCAACTCCACTCACAAGTACGTCGAGGTTCACGTCCTTTGCTGTGGCGGGAGCAGTTTGAAGATTCCTGGGTATCACATAAGACGAGGGCTCCTGGTGTGTAACAGCTCCTGAGCCTTCCTCCTTGGGAGAGACCCGACCCTCTGGCTCTGAGGAATCTGTGCACATTTCTTCTTTTCTCTTTTCTCCCCCTTTCAGCCATGTTCCTGTAAGATAAACAGAACTCCGCTGGTGTCAGGAGCCTGGGGGCAGATCATATCCCTATTCAGAGGTGTCAGCTAACAAACTCCAGACACAAGAGACCTGCCAGGACGGCATTGACGGATGGTGCCACGAAACTCTCTGGCTACTAAGTAAACTGCTGCATCAACAGCAGCTGTCCCTGGATGCAGCTTCTGTACAAACAGAGGCACAGAGGAGCTATTTTGTTAAACAGATGTACCCAGAAACAAGAAATTCTGCAGTATCTCTTTAACTGTGGCTTGAAGTGAGCATCATTATGAACTCTAGGAGTGAATGCTGCTTATAGGTTGAGCTCCATCTCATATTACTTCAACAGCCCTATGCCCAGCTTTAAAAAAAATGCTTTAAGCAATGTTTGTCCCTTACAAAGACTCCAGGCATCTTTCTTGAATTGTGGACACCAGAACTGGATGAAGGAATTTAACAGCAGTTACACCAATGCTAAATACAGAGGTAAAATAACCTCTCTACTTTTGCTAAAGATTCCCCTGTCTATGCATGATTTTGTTTTCTTCCTTGTCATTGATAAAATGTTAAACAACCTAGGGCCAAGGACCAACCCTTGTGGGACCCTACTACAAACACACTCATTCAATGATAATTCCAATTTACAATTACTTTTGAGAACTATCAGTTAGCCAGTTTTTAATCCATTTTAAATGGGCTATGTTAATTTTATGTTGTTCTACTTTTTTAATTAAAAAGTTGTGCAGCACCAACTCAGTGCCTTACAGAAATCTAAGAATATTAGGTTAAGACTATTACATTTATCAATCAAGCTTAGAAGCAGTACCAGTTTTAGAAACCTCTACATTTAGTTTAGACACTAGAAACTGAACAGAGTCACATCGTGCTAATCTAAAGTTCAGAAGCACCCAACATGGCACGTTCCTTCTGAAATGCTGCGTGGTAATGTGGATGAGAATTGGCTCTGTTATGTTGGGTTCTATGCCATTCTCTGTCTGAAATGATCCTAGGCAAGCTCTCATTTATCTTACCTGTAAGTGGGTGAACAATAGTTACCCCTTGAGGGAACTACACAAAGCTCTTGTTTAATAATAAATGTTATAAAGGGAACAGATATATTAACAGCAACTAGTGGAAGAAAACTCACAGTCCCTAAGCTTGCAGTTTAAAGCACTATCTACAGCAGGGCTGGTATGAAACACCCATTCTGAAACCAATGGCATCACAGCTTTGAGGCTGCTAAATTCCAGGCCTGAACTCTGCCATTACTGGGATTGTGACAGACTGAGAATATCCTCTAGTATCCTGAACAGACAGTTTGGAATTAAGGTAAACTTTACTGAACTAAGTTAAACCTGATTAAATACCTTTGGGGTCCCCTCTATTAAAAATGCAGGTGTGCCTGTGTTATTGTGGAATTGTATGTATTTCCATGGCAAATGTAAATAGGAGGAAACAAGGATTGAGTAGGCAAATTCACTCATGTGGGACCTCTCCAAAGAAGCCATCAAACTAGACTCCCAAAGAGCAACGGACAAAGAAAGGGTTTTTGGACAAATATCCTAGTTTTAAAGTGGCTCAGGGCCTTCTTTCTGTTCCAGAAAGCGGGCAGGACCCCTGCTTCACAGAGGGTCCCAGTCCTTAGTCTAGAATTGAAAAAACTGAGGCTACTGAGGCCACATAAGATTGAGGGTTTGTTCTGAGCTAAAGGTGTGATAAACATATAATGGCCAGGAATCCCCTTGGTGGAGGGTTGATGGACAGCTTCTTACATGACAGGGCTGGAGTGAACCTTGGGAAGGTTATTAGCATGCCTGTAGGCTCTTTTATTGGTTTTAATACAGTTCCTCTGTAATGTCTTAAGAATAAAGTAGGCTTGCATTGGAAGTGCTGTGTGGTACCTTAGAACTGTAGCAACGACACCTGTTAACCATCTCTGTAGAGGAAGCAAGAAGTGCTTTCGGGTAACTTGTCTGCACTGCGAATACCCTGGTCAGAAGGAAGAAAGCCAACAGCTGGGGAAGCAGAGGCCTGAGAGTGGGTGCCCTGGAAGAGTTGATCCACACGTTTGGATTGGTAGCAATGCTAACTCTCGAGAAGCTGTGAATCAAGCTCGGCACCCTGTCTGAACACACACTCCATACATTCAGCCCTGTGTAGGAACCTGTCAGTTTGACTGTGTGCCCAGTTTCCTCTGCAAGAAGGATGCTGATTTCATTAATGCACACATCTGGGAATCAGGTGATCCAGGGTCCAACCCTAGCTCAGCTACGAAACTCACTGACTAGGGTCAAGTCACTTGCCCTCTCCATGCCTCCATTTCCTCATCTGCAACACTGAGATTAGCCAAGTCGCTCGGGCTAACAGTAAGTTAGTTTAATCAGAAGTGAGTTAGAGGGAGTGCGTTTGCACTAGAGGACCTTAATACTAGATTTTTTTTCTACACTGATTCACCAGCGTCCAAATCTGTTATTCAGATCACACTGCAAAGCCTATCTGTTTTCTTGTGGCCATTCCTTCTGTTGCCTTCTGCCTCAGGTAACCTCCTAGATCTGGCCTTCCATTTATGAAAGGGTCATAAAATTATACCTTCTAGGATTCCACATTTCTATTGTGCATATTTATAAAGTGCACAACACCATGGGACGGTGGGGTTACTAATAATTACCTAGTAAACTGAAGGGCCTTAAAGATTGGCAATGTTGTTGGACAAAATGCCCACGCTACACCCCCTTGAGTGTAGGATGACAATCCCAGACCATAGTGATCCTGGCTGAGAATAACACCCTCCCCTGCCAATAAACACTCATGGTGCCAAGGTAAATGCTTCCAGAATCCTTTCTTAGCCACAGGTTCCAGTCAGCAAAACAAACAAGGAGTCCTGTGGCACTTTTAAAGACTAACAAATTTATTTAACACGAGTTTTTGTGGGAGAAATCCCACTTTGTCAGACGCTTGAAGCATTAAATAAATGTGTTAGTCTTTAAAATTGCCACAGGACTCCTTGTTTCTTAGCCACAGGCTCCTCTAAATGCACAAATATCATTAGCATTTAAACAGTGTTTAACATTTGCCAAATTCTTTTCCCCAGGAGGCAGCTGCATGTCAGGGCTGAGCTACATGGACCCTTCTCTCTGTATGTGTGTGTCTCTCTCAAATACATAAGATAGACAGTTACCTTTAGGAGGCGAAATCTCAGAAGCTGCTTCCTGCTTAGACAGTTTGGGTTTTGCATTGCTGCTCCTTTCTGCCTGTTGCATTAGCCTCTTAGTGTCCCCATCAGAAGGTGGCGAAGATGGCGGTGTGGCCTCCAGTACCTCTGCACTGGGCTTCAGCATGTTTAGCGTTTCCAAGGCTGCAAACTCATTCTCAGCCTTCGGGATTGTCCTTCTGCATGACCCCTCTTGTTCAGAAGCACTTTGTTTGTTCCCATTCCCTTGCAAATCCTGTCCTATCACACATTCCTGGCCAGCCCCTTCCCTTGGGGTTTGCAACTGCACAGAGTTCACTTCACTTTTGTGACACTGGATTTCCATCCAGCATTGTGTTTCCTCACATTTCTCTCTATTCCTTTTGGTTTCAACTCGGTAGGAGCTCTCTGTGTGTACATCTACCACGGTGCCATGGCTATCTAGCAGTTCTGCTGTCTGACTGATCTCTACTGGCCCAGAGGTTTGAAGTAGTTTGGCTTCTTCTACTTTCAGTTGTGTAGAGCCCATTACCTCCTGTCCTTTGTCCTGTGACAAGTGTCCATCCATCCCCCCTTCAATAGCAGAGGAGTATGTCTGCCTATTCTGCTTCTCGTTCCCAGTGAATGCTTGTTCCTCAGTCTCTTTGCAGACTTCCTCAACACTAACTCCATTGCCTAACTCTCCTAAGTGGTCTCCTTGTCCCTGGTTCAACTTTGCAGGCTGGCTTAATGGAGGACTCCGTTCTGCTAGCAGACTATTGCAATGACTGT
Organism: Pelusios castaneus; assembly: GCA_007922175.1. Lineage (NCBI taxonomy): Eukaryota > Metazoa > Chordata > Testudines > Pelomedusidae > Pelusios > Pelusios castaneus. The sequence continues at coordinate 1,546,223 of ML686049.1, forward strand.
CCTGTACAGTTCTATCTGGTGCCTCCACGGATGAATGGAAGCATCCTCCTGAGCATTCAGAAGTGATCTGAATGCCAGAATCTTCCTCAAGTCTGCAGTGTGGTCGGGAATGTCCTGTGACAGAGACAGAAGTGAAATCTGTCCTGGCATTTTCACTGCCCTCAGAGGCTCTCAATTGGTTTTGCATTCCCTCCCTAGAAGCAGCATTAGCTGGAAGTGCTTCTGGGCCCTGCTCTGTGATTTCTTTGTCAGTTTCTGCACCTGGAACAGCACTTTCAGCTTCCACTTTCCCAGGCATCTCTATTAATTGTGCCTTGCACTCAGCACTGTCTCCAGCATAAACATCATTGTAACTGCACATTGCGTATCTCCAGTCTATTGTCTGCTCACGGTGTGCCTCCTGCTCCATTGAGGATGAACTTGCTGCATTGCTGGCTGGAGATGCAGCTGTGTGAAACTTAGCGTCTGAATTCCCCCCACTGCCAAGATCATTCGATTCCAGCTGACTTTTTGGTAACCATTCACCATGTCCCATCATTTTGTTCTTTTCCAAATGGGCTAAATTTTCATGAGCCCCTGGGTAAGAAGTCCTCAGTGTGTCCATTTGACTGTGCTGCTTTTGTAGAAATGCTGAGCAAACCAAATTCTTTGAGCATGTGCTACTGTCTCGAAGGACAATACGCCTGTGTTTGTCTTTAGAGACATTCGCTCTTGTGCTGGGTTGAGTCCTAGAATATAAGGCTATAGATTGGGTTAAGGAGCCCATTTGTGGCACAAATCTGGGCACTGAAACTTCTGACAGCTCTACGTATTCTCCTTCAGCGTCACTTTCGGAGTCCTCCTGAGGCAGAGGACTCACACTTACCCCATTGGCAATGGTCTCGGTTGATTCCTGAGTAGTCCTATTAATGGTCAAATTGTCTTCCATCACTTCTTTCCCCTGCAAAACTTGAGGTCCTGGGGCAGGTGAGCTGCATTTGGTATGCTCCATTGTGAAGCACAGATTTGAAGATTCTTCAGCCATTTTGAGAATGGTGATATTATTTTCAATTATTTTTGGTTTATTGATAAATTCAGGATTAACTACTTTATCCCAGGGAACCCGGAATATTTTATCATCAGTGGCTAATAAACAGTTTTCCAGTACTGTACCCATCCGCTCTCCATTGATGGACTCCAACCATTCCAGAGAAAAAATAGAGGTGTAGGAGACCTCTGGGACCACAACTTCCTCTACATTATGTTTGTCTTTTGCCAAGCATTTCAGTACAATTCGGGGAGACTTCTTTAGATAGGGCACCACCTGCAGGTAGAAATCACCAGGCTTTAGGGCTCGCCAGTCTATGGAAGCCAGCTGGACTATGATCTTCTCATGGACACAGAGAGGCCAACCTTCATCGTGAAACAGCAAGCCACGGTACTGAACCTACGGGGAGGAGAAAGGCAGTTCAGCACCAGATAGAAAGAGATCACCACAATCTTTGCAACAGAAAAGATGAATGCCTATTACAGTTCGTAGCATTGTTCTAGCTGTGTTGGTCCCAGGACATGAGTGAGACAAAGTGGGGGAGGGAATATTTTTAATGTATTCCTTCTGCTGGTGAAGGAAACAAGCTTTTGAGCAAGGCAGAGCTCATCTTCAGATCTGGGAAATGTCCTCTGAGTGCCACAGTTAACTACAAGGCAGAAGAGATTGGTAAGCATAAGGAACTAGCACGTCACAAGATAGCCTCGTGCGCAATTATTATCCCTGTTTTAAAGATGGGGGAAATGAGGTGTAGAGATGTGAAGTGACTTAACCAAGGGCACAGAGGAAGCTGGATTTAGAACACTGAAGGATTCACACATCCTAGACCAATGCTCAAGCCAAAATATCCTACCTCTATCTCACCTGTGACCTACTGGAGAAGAGGGAACTGAATGAGAAAGAAATTCCAAACATTCTGAATTTCACTAGCAACCATGACAGCATATGCACTTAAGCCAATGCACCCAGACGACTGCTTATTTATTGTGAATTTGCAGTTGATCTGCTCCACTGTCTAACATGAACACTTTTCAAAGGCCGCAGGCAGAGTCTTGCACTCACTGATGAAAGTGGCCAGATGTTATTTCCCGACTCCCTTCAACAAGGCGTAGACTGTGCTTGCCTGCCCGATGGTACCCACAGTGTACAGTAGACAGAGACCTCCATACACTGGATACCTGCCATACAGGTTGAGATTGGGAGCTGCCTTTTTCCTTTCACTACCGACTTCCTTCCCCTTTCCTAGACACTTTGGATATGTCTCCACTAGCAATTTAGGTAGACTTAAGGACATTTAAGTCGACCTAAATTACTCCACCTCCACACCGGCCTTTCATTAAGTCGACTTAAGGGCATCCTTAAGTGGACTTAATCAGTACCGGTAGTTAGGTTAACTTAAGGTCTAACTAAAGTCTAAGACCTTATTAAATCGACCTAAAACCAGTGTGGACGCCCTAGGTCAACTTAATTATTTAAGTCGACCTAGGGCTGGGGAGTCCTAGGGCTGGGGAGAAGAGAGCTGGGGCTGAGGGAGCCCCGGTTTGGGGACGGAAGCTGTGGAGCCACAACTGGGGGAGAAGGGAGTCCTCAGGGCTCCCCTGGACCCCGGAGCGCGAAGGGAGACCCCAGGGACTCCCTTCGGCTGGGGAATGCTGTCAGTTCCCTTCTCCAGGGTCTGCTGGCTTCTCCAGGTCTCCCCAGACAGGGGAGACCCAGTGGCTCACTTCTCTGGGGGTCCCTTCCTCTGAGCCTCCCCGAGCCACGGGGGGGGGGGGGGGGGTGGCTCTGGGTTGACCTAACGTTTGCCTGTGTAGGCACAGGAAATTGACTTCGAGAGTCTAGTGTGGACTCTCTAAGTCGACTTAACATGGTTGATTTTAGGTCGACTTACGTCAACCTTGTTAAGTCAATTTAACAGAATCGACTTAGCATTTTAGGTGTAGACATAGCCTTTGTGGGCTATCACTGAAAAGATCCTTGACTGAGATATGTTTTACAGAGGAGTTTGGATGAAGAAAATTCAAACTGATGTGCTAGTAAAACAGTGATGAAGTGCTCAGTATAGAGTCTGCTTAAGGTTTTTGTTTTCTTCTCTAGAATGTAGGTTCTCTTTTATTTCTTAAACAGTTTCTGGGGTGTCTCAAACCGAGTTACACCAGGAGAATGACCCATTTCTGATCACAAGTGGGGACAGCTGGGCATCATTTCAGGAACTGGGGTTAAACCCTCCTGGAATATTGCCTCAGGTAAAGGACATTGCCTATCTGCCACTGTTTGAGGGCCTAAACTTGGGAGAGGGAGGTCAAAATATCTTGGTAGGAGGCCACTGCAACCAGCTGGCTGGCTGAAGGAGGTGGAGGGACAAGGAGTGCTGATGGAGGGAGCCCAACAGGAGAGGTAGTCAGTCACTTACTAACAGGCTCTGGGAAAATACCATCCAGTTGCCATGAGTGATTCTGAGCTGGGAATGTGGCAAGTCAGCTCTCAGTTTCTTCTCCCTAAAACAATCGCACACTCTTCCCAGTTGCTCCTTTCCTATTGGCCTGGGAGCCTCTCTCAGTTCCCTCTCCTTGCTCACGCCTGCAGCCATATCACAGTCACTTGGCAGGCTGCAGCACTGACCCCAAAGACTCATTCATCCTGTGCCCCCTTTCCTCTTCCAGCAGCCTACGTTAGTCCCTCACGGGTGACAGACAACGAATGATTCCAGCCTGGCAGTTGGCAATGTTTGCTTTTCTTCTGCCCCAACCCCACTAGGGAACAGAACATTGGAACTGAAAATGAAGACAAAGGTAGATGTGTTTTTATCCACAGTCCTCCCCATCCTGTCCAATTTCCAAAGCTGCATATGGGGCGTATATTCACCCTTTATTGTTTGAATGTACATTACATTTAGGGTGACCAGATAGCAAATGTGAAAAATTGGGACAGATAGTAGGGAACAGGCACCCACATAAAACAAATATCGGGACTGTCCCTATGAAATTGGGACATCTGGTTACCCTATTGTTAAATGCACACATGCTGTACTATTCTACACACAAACTATTCTTGGCATGCTGGCATGGGCATGGCCTCACACATGACAGGGACTCGTGACTGACGGTATCTTCGGGATAGTGCTTTCTAATGGTCCCAGAGTTCTTCTTTTTCCAATAATGCATCTGGTGAGCCCCCTGGGTTTAATACAAGGAAGCCCTGATACTTACAATGAGCCGTTTGTAATATTCTGTTTAATCCCAAGACTGGGAAAATGCAAGAAAAAGTGGCAAGTGTCGAATAGCCACCGTGGATTCAAGAAAGTGACAGAGGAAGCTCTGCTCTCCATTTAAGACACTGAAAAGGTGAGAGGACAAAGCACAGAGCAGGCTGGAGGAAGCAATCCCGCACTAGCCAGGGAGATGGATATGCAATGACCTGAGAGATTCTTCTGCAGCTCTGGTTGCAAGGATATTCTGTCAAGAAAGGGGGAGCCATTTCTAGGAATGAAAATTGAAAAGGAGCCAAATTTTCAGTGGGACCCTGCCACAGACCAAACAACAAAAAGGCAAGTCTTTGCCATTTGGGAACTGAGCACCCCCCTGCATGAGTGTCTATATTTCAACCCGCCCAGTAAGGCACAAAGGTGGCCCCACCGCCTACTCCATTCAGTCAGTATTGGCAACTCCAAAAGTGCACACCACAAGTTGGAGCCCGCCAAAATCATGAGATTGGCAAAGAAAGAAAGAAAGAAAGAAAGAAAGAAAGATCCAGGCCTGGATTTTTGGTTTTTCTCCTGATGTTTGATGCCCCCTGCCAGCCCCCATGTGTGACAATGACTGTGCCAGGCCAGCTCTTGTACACAGCAAGACAGGCCTTGCACACCCACCTCTATTTATTATGCAGCCCCACCCCCAGTCAGTCAGGCAGTCAATCTGTCCCAGCTGCCAGCTCTGCCCCTGCTCCAGGTGCTGGCCCCTCCTGCCAGAGCAGACCCAGGGCACTCACCGCTCCCACTGGCCAGGCTCCTCTCCTCCCACTTCCCAGCTCAGCTTTGCAGCTGCAGTCCAGAGAAGAGAAGAGAGGAAGAGGAAGGCACCAACCCACTATCCACACGAGGGCAGGGGAGGTGCCTACCTAACTCTCCTCTGCTCGAGGGGCAGGAAAGCTGGAAGCCTGGATTGGCTGTTCTCCCGCAGGAGTCAGGAAGTGGGAAGACAGCCAGTCAGAGCGGGGAAGCTGCCTGCAGCAGGGGCAAAGTCCCGTCCCTTGCTGTGGGCTTGCCCAGGCGGCCATGCTAGGCATTTGTCTGCAGGGACTGCCCCTATGGCATTGCACAGCAGGAAATCCCAGGGGGCTGCCATAAGAGCCTAGCAGCTCCAGGCTTCTCCAGGCCTCTCACCTACCCTGGGGAACTCCCATAATTGCCCCTTATTTCCCAACATGCTCAGCCAGAATCTAGGGCTCCAAATATGGCTACTGGGGGATTACATATCCAACAGGCTTTGTTCTTGAGGAGTCAGCTGATCCCTCCCTATGAGTGGGCACAAGGGAACTGTGGCCCAACCTGCCCAGCGCTTGGGCCCTAAACCTGACATCTGAAGAAGGAGCTTCCCTATAAACTCAAAGGCTATGTCTACACTTGCTAAAATTAGTTTGAATTAATTAGTTCGAACTAACTAATTCAAACTAATTTTAGTTAGTTTGAATTAACTTAATTCGAACTAAGCAAGTGCCATTCATAGCACTTGCTTAGTTCGAATTAGCGATCCCCATTCATTTCAATGGCTGGTTAGTTCAAACTAAGAAATTAGTTCGAATTAACATGGCCACATTGGCTAATTCGAACTAGTTAGTTCGAATTAAATCCTTACTTCTAACGCCCTATTCAAACTTCTTAGTTCGAATTAAGGAAGCCCTTAATTCAAACTAACTAAAGCCTAGTGTGGCCATGGCTTTAGTTAGTTCGAATTAAGCCTCCTTAATTCGAACTAACTTACCAGTGTAGACATAGCCAAAGTGTTTCCACACAAACACTGTATGCCCCTCAGAGGTGTTTATGGGCAAGTCTGGAATGGGGTGGCTGAACCAGGAGAAACATCAAAGGCTGCATCTACACTTGTAAATTAAGTCGACTTAAGCTTGCTTAAGTCAACTTAATTTACCTTGTGTCTACACTACAATTTCCTTAAGTCTACTTAAGGAAAATAAAGTCGACTTTATTAAATCTCCTTTAAATTCGATGTAAGGCTTAAGTCAACTCCCTAGAGTCGACTTAAGCCAGTGTAGACGTGGGGTAGCCCTAAGTCGACTTAGGGATACCCCAGGACTACACCAATGCCCTCCCTGCCAGGAGGGGTCACAGGGGGAGCCACCCTACCCCTATGCCCTGTCAGGGTCCCTGTCCCCCTTTGCCCCATTGTACCTATGTACAATGGGGCAAAGGCTGAGCCCCCTGGCACTGGGCAAGGGGTGCCCCCCCATCCCTGTGGACCTACCCTAGGTCCCCCTAGTCCCTAGAAGTCGACCTAGGCGTCCAGTATGGATGCTCTAGGTCGACTTTGTAAGTTTCCCTCAAAGTCGACTTTAATTTTAAGTGAAGACTCACTAAGTCTACTTAACTAAGTCGACTTAGTTAAAGTTGACTTAAAATTACAAGTGTAGACGTAGCCAAAGAGTCTGTACACTCTGTCATAGTTCTAAACCTGGCCTGCTCCTCTGGGCATACAATATTGTATGTGCAAACCTGCATGTGTCCATTCATGCACAAACACCCGCACATGCAAGTGACAGATTCCAGCCTCTGTGCATTTTCACATGCGAATCACCATTTTCATGCATGGACAAATGGATCACTTAAATGCATCACTGTGCAAAGTGCATGTGCAAAAGAACACACATGTCAGCTGGAGGCCACTAAAAATCAGGCCTCGCAGCGTTGCCAGTCTTTGCGATTCCATTGCAGCTCTCGTGGTATTTGCTGTTTTCTTAAATTCCCAGCTCCCAGAGACAAGTGATCACATAAGAATCTCGGTTTTCATTTCTTTAAAAAAGGTAAGTTTCTAGCTCTCCTGGCTCTGGAGAAAAGCTTGAAAACATGACCCGAGTGCACCCTAAAGCAGGGATTGGCAACCTTTGCCGACCCCCATGCCAACCCCTCCTCCCCAACCCTCAGGTGGTGCCAGTGGCTCCCTCCGCTGACAAAAACAGTTTCCGCCTGGAAATTCAGTGGCAGCTGGAGTGGCCCACCCCGCCAAAAGCAGCTGCCTGGTATGGCACTTTCAACAGCGTGTAGCAGGAGCGCCCCCCGCCGCCAAAAGAAGCTGTCGGGAGTGGTGCTTTTGGCGGCAGGAGCAGCAATTTTGGCGGGGTGGCAGAGGGCACCACATGCTGCTCTGAATTGGTACATGTGCCAGTGGTTGCCAACCCCTGCCCTAAAGGCTCAAAAACCAAAAGACAAAGAAACCCAATGTATTATTTTTAAAAACCACATGGGGGGGATGACTCATGATTTTTCAGTGCTTGGGGCTGGCTATGCTGGAACACGTTAATCTCAGCGTCATAACAGCAGCAGTGTAACATGATTCCTTGAGGCTACCATCTATGGCAACGTTCCAGCAACTATCAACAAAGAGTGGGAGTTCTGGGCAAAACACGGACTGGCAACATTTCATTGAGAGTTTTCTCCTGATAGCCACAGTATTTGGCCACCTACCCTAGACCGCTGAGGGTGAGAAACTACCATATGACCCTCCAGCATACCTCCGCAAAAGTTCTGAGACTCAGCTACATCTCCCTTCAGACCTTTCACATCCTAAACCATTCACTGATTATCTGCCTGTTCATATACTAACTATGAACATAAACAAATGCATTAATGATACTTTTTGCCAGCACTTTTGTGGGCTAGTGCTACAAGAAAGTTTCCTGAGGTGCTGTACTCAGGCCTCTGGGAGACAGACATACTTACACATGCATCTTGCTGAATGCACTCCAAGATGTGCTTTGCTGGAATCAGGAAATCTATGAGGTAGCGCAGTCCATCCCCACGGTATGTCTTCTCCACCACATCAAAAACCTGGCCCAGCACCGTGGCTGCTGTGGCCTCAAATGGAGGGTAGAGCACTGATAAAGCACTCTGTATGCACCCGTCCAGTGATTCTGAATCCTGTGAAGGAGAGAGAGCATTAATGGCACCAGAATGCAGAGTGTCCCAGCTGAGCCTCAGATAGAACTGAGGTAACAGCACACTAAGGACCCCAGGACTGCTGGGGTGCAGCCCACGCAGGACAAAGGGCGTCTCAAGCAAAGGAGGAAGAGGAATAATGGGATTAAGTCCTTGTTAACTTCCTAATTATTTGAATTTTCAGGTAAAATAGGTTTTAAAATAAGCTCCTCCAGTGCATGAGTGGAGCGCTCCTGTAACTGCCAGCCGTGTGTGGCTCTGAAATAGTCACAGCATAAAGCTTATGTACCAAATCCTTATCCCTGCTGAGCAGGGTGTGGTTGCAATTAACGTATTACTGCTGCATGTCAATGAAGTGGGGTGTGTGGATCAGCATGCCCAAGTTTCAAAACACATTTCCAAACACTACATTTGGAAGGACCATCGGCACTTAGGTGTGTGAAGGCCAGTGTTACCTACCTGGGGGGGGGGGGGAGTTAATCCTGCGTTCTCCCCACACTCAGTTAACCCCACTCCCTCCCAGTGTTTGAAAATTAGATTTGCAGGGCACGAATAGCCACTTGCAGGGAGTGGTGATTTTAATGCGGTTGCACAGTGTGTCAAATGCCTCAGCAGGAGGAGTCGGTTTCTATGTGCTATTGGGTAAAATGCAGAGGGCCAAGCTGTATGTCATTTTGATATTTTTAAATAAATCTCTCAAAGTACTGAGCAGGTGCTTGCCTCCCAGCCAGACTTGGTGGCCAGAGAGCTCCCACAGTAATCTCTGCAGTGTGAGATACCTCAGAACAGGATTTCAAGACACTATGTGAGTAGGAAAACAAGAGAGTCCTGTGGCACTTTTAAAGACTAACAGATTTATTTAGCACATGAGCTTTCGTGGGAGAAAATCCCACTTCGTCAGATGCTTTGAGTAGGGTCGCCCTTCTTTCTAAATACACAAATCTATAGCATTCAGCAATGGCACTTCCATGATTCTCACACTTACCACACACCAGAGCTGCCATAGAGCCCACACAGAGGAGTTAGAACTCATTCCAATACCGTTTTCCCTTACCCAGGGTAAAACCAGAGAAATGCTACTGAAGTCAAGTAAGTAAAACATTTACATCCACATTAGCACCTTCCCAGTTCCTCACAACCAGGCAGCACACTAATGATCTACAGCAGTTGGTCCCAATCCATGGTCCACAGGCCACAGTGGCCCGTAACTCCCCTCCCACTGGCTGCAGAAGGGAGCCGCTGTTCAAGGACCCAGGTGGAGTGTGTTGCTATGGGGCTACAAGACAGGTGCAGGCTTCTTGTTGCAGCCAAGGAGATGGGAGATCAGTGCTCCCCTCCTCTGGCTCCAGCAGAGAGCACGGCAAAGCACACTGCCTGGGTCCACAGGCGCTAGGGTCCCTGCGGACCAAAAGGAGAGGAGCACTGATCTCCCATCCTCCTGACTGAAGAAGGGAGCCACTGCCTAGAAACTCAGGTAGAGCGCACAGGGCTACAGGACATGTGCGGTTTGCCTGCTACAGCCAAGGGGACGGGAGATCAGCAAGGAGGCAGTCTTTTAACTTCTGTGTCTGGCTGCAGCGGGCCAAGGGATTTATTGGCAGAGATTAGTGGCTGTGGTTGTAAAAATGTTATCTGTGGCTCTCAAGCCAAAGAGGTTGGGAACCACTGATCTACAGCATTTCACCTGCAGACCTAAATTCACATTCTGGTTTAGGCAAAAATGCAAAAATGATTTTGGTAGCTGTGTCCTGGAGATCCCACATTCTGCATAAACCTCCCTCTCTACAACAGCATCAGCAGTTTCTACTCAAGGGAGCACTCAGCATTAGAACAGTTGTTAAGATGGAGAGGTGGAAGGTGGTCCCAGAAAAGTAGCTGGTGCATCACATTAGCTGCATTAGCAGAGCTGCCTGGAGGATGCCTCCATAACTTCTGATGGCACAACACCTGCATGTGACAATAAAATCACAAACAGCCTGAGTCTGTTAATTCTTCAACTGATTTATCCTGATGTCAGCAATGAGAACTGTAAACTCAAGCAGTTTATAGAACGCCAACGATTCTAAAGTGGCATTTGCCTTTTGCAATCCCCACTGGGACTTCTGGGACCAGATACAAGAGGATATGGGACCCTTTGCAGTACCATCAACCCTAAATACTCAGAAATCATGAATCCAGCTCCCAAAGTCATAAGATTGGCTTAAAAATCATGAGCTTTAAACTGAATATCCTTGGAATTCCTTTTCTTTGCTTTCAGGTTTCTGAGGCATTTGGCTGAACTGAGGTCATGTTGACAAGCTTTTATCTGCAAACATAAGGGCCAGAAACATTTTAAATGAAAGTGGTTGCATGAGAATTTCAACCTGACTCCAGAGGATCTCAGGAAAACTCACAACAGACATTGTAAGTGGGCAACACTGACTTTGCACAATAGGTTAGAGATTGTAGTCAATTAAGTTTGCACTTTTCTGGCCTCAATGCAAAAGCAAAGTCTGAAGAGAAAGTTCAGAGCAGAGCAAGTGAAATGACACATGGTTGGACAATCAAGACTGGGAGGGGTGTGAATTTCCAAAAAAGCAGTTTGATAAAACAAACGGAGTGAAGGGCAGTTGCATGGTCAGTCTGTCCCACAGGTCTGACACAGAACGGGACTGAGAATCATTCCTCAAGCCAAGAGGGTTAAAACAAAGAGCAACCTGCCATAGTGGGGAATGGGTCCATATTGCTTGCTGTTAGTAGCAGCAGTTTTCAGTGGTGAGACCAGACAATAGGAGAACATCACCAAGCTGTCCTAAATTATTTTTATGGTGGGTCTGGTGTGTTTGATGCAACCATTTTCCTAGCCTGTCGCTTTGACTGTGTCACCACACCCTTCTCTATCATAACAAATGTAAACTGCTTTTCTTCACTTCCAAGGCCTTTCACAGCCTGTCCCCACCCTCTAGCGTCTCTTGTTCAGCCTCAAAAGTCACCTCCTGCCTTCAGTTGGCCCCAGAGTCAGATTAAGGCCCCTTGGGTCCCTGGGCTGCTCCCATTTGTGCCGCCCCCTCGGGGTCTCCATGGCGGCAGCAGCCACTGTGGGCGGGGTGTGGTGGAACTCAGGCATGCTGGTCCTGGGGGCACCAGGCAGACCCACTGGCTGCGAGGGGCAGGCCAGCGCTCGGCGCTTGGGCACGGCCAGCGTTGGAGGGGTCTGGGGGTCAGCTGTGGGAGTGGGGCAGGCCAGCTGCAGCCTCTTGCCAAGCAGGTGCTCTGTGCTGGGGCCCAGCACAGAGCACCTGCTTGGCAAGAGGCTGCAGCTACAGTGCTCCTGCCTGCCCCACCCCTGAGCTGCTGATTTGTCCCAGCAGGTCTGGTTCCTGGGGCAGGGACTCAGGGGAAGAGCAGGCCAGTGGCGTACCAGGGCTCAGAGCATAGTCAGGACGCTGTGCCAGAGCCCCAGGTGCCTGTCTGAGGAGACCCGCTCAGGAGGCCCAGCCAGCGCCGTGCAGTTGGTGCAGCAGCACTCAGGCCAGGGCCGGATTGTTGTGGGGTGGCAGGGCCCCCTCTTATCCCAGGGCCTGGGCCTGCAGGATAAAGCCCCTGCGTTAATCTCGGCACTGATTGGGCCATAACCCCAGCCTCGGTCACCCACTTGTAAATGTTCAGACAAGCACCTTTATGCCTTCTCTCGTGCTCCCTCACTCCTGGGAGGCGCTCCCTGTGAACATCACCAAAGTGACCTCCTGATCCTCCTTCACACCCCTCCTTTGCCATGAGCCCTACGAAAAGCTGGACAACAATTAGACTGCTGGTGTGATGACAGCTCTGGTTACCATGCTGACCAGTACTGCCTCATTGTTTCCACGGGTTCCCCCATCTTTCTGTATCCATGTGTCTTAGGGTTAGACCATGAGGTTTTGGGTGCAGGGACCATCTTTTTGTTGTGTGTTTGTGCCACACCTGGCACCCTGGAGTCCTGGGCCAGGACTGGGGTCCCCTGGTGGTAATAAAATACAAATACTAAATAAATAGCTAATCCATGACAAGTAACCTCCCACCCAATCCTCTGAGATGCCATCACTAGAAAGCACATTGGATACATTTGCTCTATCCTGAAAGCTTCCCTATAAAATGGAAACTGAGTTACAAGAAGCCAATTCCACTCCGGAGAAGTAGGTGCAATTCCAGTGATGTCCGCTGACACCAGGGTTAAATGCAGCAAGCAACTTGCGCAAGACGGGATTAAAATGCAGATGTCTGGACTCCCAGCACTGTTTTTTTCACCCTCCTCCTTGTAAAAACCTTTTACATATTTGAAAACCTGTATTGTGTCCCCTCTCAGTCTTCTCTTCTCCAGACTAAACAAATCAATATTTTGAAAGGTCATATTTTCCAGACCTTTAATCATTTTATTACTCTTCTCTGGACTTTCTCCAGTTTTTCCACATCTCTTCTTAAATGCGGCACCCAGAACTGAACACAATACTTCGGTTGAGGCCTAATACATGCAGAGTAGAACAGAATTACTTCTCATGTCTCGCTTGCAACACTTCTGCTAATACATCCCAGAATGATGTTTGCTTTTTTTTCAGCAGTGTGACATGCTGACTCATATTTAGCTTGTGAGCCACTATAACCCCCAGATTCCTTTCTGCAGCACTCCCTCCTAGGCAGTAATTTCTCATTTTACACCTGCAATTGATTGTTCCTTCCTAACTGAAGTACTTTGCATTTGTCCTTATTGAATTTCATCCTATTTACGTCAGACCATTTCTCCGGTTTGCCCAGATCATTTTGAATTTTAATCCTGTCCTCCAAAAACACTTGCACCCCCTCCCAGCTTGGTTTTGTCCTCAAACTTTAGAAGCATGCTCTCTATGCCACTATTTAAATTACTGATGAACCAGACCCAGAACTGATCACTGTGGCTATGTCTACACTAGAAAAAGTTAGGTCGACTTTGTTAAGTCGACTTAACAGAGTGGTGTCCATGGACGTGGACTTAGTCCACTTTGTTAAGTCGACCTAACTGCCCTTAGGTCGACTTAACAAAGTGGACTTAAGCATCCACATTGTCCTTAGGTCAACCTAAAGGAGGGTTAGGTCGACCTAAGGAGGGTTAGGTCGACCTACCCAGCGGTTCTTATTAAGTCGACTTAAGCTTTCCTTAAGTCGACTTAAGGAATTTCTTAAGTCGACTTAATGAAAGCCTGGTGTGGACGGGGACTAAGTTAGGTCGACTTAAGCCTCCTTAAGTCGACCTAACTTGCAAGTGTAGACATAGCCTGTGGGCCCCACTTGATATGCCTTTCCACTTTGACTGTGAACCAATGGTAACTACTCTTTAGTACTGGTTTTCCAGCCAGTTATGCACCCACTTTCTAGTAGCTCCATACTAGGCAGCCTTCCCCTAGTTTGTTTATGAGAAGGCCATGTGAGACAGTATCAAAAGCCTTCCTAAATTCAAGATCCACCACCTCTACCACCTCCCCCCACCCTCAAGGCTGTCATCCTATACAAGAAAGCTATCAGGTTGGTTTGACATGATTTGTTTTTGACCTGCAAAATAAAATACAAAACAAACAGACTAGGAGATGTGACCTTCTCCCCCTCCCCTTTCCACCCAAACCACTACCCCCCTCCCAGCTCTGCCTGTACCCCTCACCTCTGCTCTTATTTGTTTTTTAATCTTTTCAAATTATAAATTTTTCAGGAAAAAGACCAGAGTGCAGTAGGTGCTGGTGCTGGGCGGGGTGGGTGAGAGTGCGTGCTGGCTGGGCTGCCTGAGCTGAATAAGTGGAATGGAGGGAACTGGGGCCCCTCAAGCCCAGCAGAGTCCCGTGTCCCCCTCCCACTTCTGTCCCTCTGACTGTACCTGCCCTGCTTTGAGCCAGAGGCGAGGAAAATAAGAGGCCTGAAGCAGTGCTTCACAGCACGCTACAGCAGGCAGAAGGAGGAACTGCAGCTCCTCACAGCCCGGCAGGAAAGGGTATGAAACCAGACCTCTGATTCCTGTGTGCAGTCAAGGCCTCCCATGCTTTTGAAATCCCAGACAATAATGTTAATATTAATAATCTTTATAGTGTTACTGCAGCTTCGCCAAGCTGTTTTTGTTCCACATTCCATTGTTTTCTAAAGGATTCATTGTGCCTCAAGGGCACTGTATTTTCAAACATCTCATGCGATACACTCAGAGTAACCCATTGCACTGCAAGAGCCCACGAGCTCCCCCAGCTTTATGGTGAAGTGAGACCCTCAAGACAACATGTATGTTTCTGAAATAGGGAGTCACATCCAAAGGATCGAACTACAGAAGGTAGAGACAAGACAAGATTTATTAACTCACTAGTCGCTGAGAGCCTGGCGGTCACACAGGTGTAATTCGTAAAGGCAAGTGTATAAAATAAGTGGGGGCTCTTGTTTCCCATGCCGTGTGTAGTAGTGAGCAATGCTGTACATGCTCCCTGAGGGTTATACACTGATCTGCCCCCTGGCAGGATGCACAAGCCCCTCTTTGTTACCCCATGGAGCTGTTACTCCCTCCTCTGATCAGCTGTCGTCATCCAACCACAACAGAAGTTTTGGACTGCAACTTCCCATCTGGTTCCCCCAGAGCCCCATAATCATTGAATCTGGCAACGTTCTGAACATCGCTCACATTGACTCAACAAAACAAACAAGGAGTCCTGTGGCACTCACGGTAAGGATGCCCTTGAAGATTTCCACAGAGATTTCAACGATTTCCACTCCATAAACAAACTTAGCCTGGAACACTCCACACAGGAGATCCACTTTCTGGACTCTACAGTGCAAATTAGAGATGGACAATAAACACCACTCTATACCAAAAACCTACTGATCGCTATAGTTACTTACATCCCTTGAGCTTCCATCCCAGACATACCACACGATCCATTGTCTATAGTCAAGCCCTCAGATAGAACTTCATTTGCTCTGATCCTTGGGACAGAGACAGACACTTTCAGGATCTTTAACAAGCATTCTTAAAACTACAATACCCACCTGTGGAAGTGAAGAAACAGATTGACAGAGACAGACAGGTACCTAGAAGTCAACTACTACAGGAGAAACCCAAGAAAGAAAACAACAGAACGCCACTGGTCATTACCTACAATCCCCAAGTCAGACCTCTACAGCACATCATCAAGGATCTACAACCTATTCTACATGATGATCCCTCAGTCTCTCAAGCCTTGGGAGACAGACCTCTCCTCACCTAAAGACAGTCCCCCAACCTTAAAGAGATACTCACCAGCAACTACAGACCAAACAACAAAAACATTAAAGCAGGAACATATCCCTGCAACAGAGCACAATGCCAACTTCCCCCACATATCTACACAAAAGACACCATCACAGGACCTAATCAAGCCAGTTACTGTGTCAAGGGCTCATTCACCTGCTCGTCCACCAATGTGATTTATGTCATCACATACTGGAAATGCCCCTCTGCCCTATATATTGGACAAACAGGACAGTCTCTAAGCAAAAGAATAAATGGACACAAGTCTGACATCAGAAATCACAACATTTAAAAACCAATAGGGGAACACTTCAATCTCCCTGCTCACTCCATTGATGACTTGTTAATAGTGGTGCTCAAACAAATGAATAACAAATCGCAGCTTCAAAGAGAAACTGCAGAATTGGAATTTATATATAAATTCAACTCTGTTGCCTCAGGGTTAAACAGGGAACTATGGATTTTTTTTTCATTAGAAGAGGTGATTTGATCTCACCCTCCTCTATAAGCTGTTCCCCAGTGTTTGAATCCCAACACCTATTTTGATTTGCTGTAACAGCCTGACCTGATCCTGTCATACATTTCCCTGCATTGAATTTCCTCCCATTCTAAGTTCCCCATCTCCAAAGCGTCTGACAAAGTGGGATTTTCTCTCACGAAAGCTCATGTGATAAATAAATCTGTTAGTGTTTAAAAGTGCCACAGGACTTCTTGTTTGTTTCGCTGACCTAGACTAACACGGCCATCCCTTTGGAACTGGCTCAACAGGCATTCTAGGCTTGAATGCGATGTTTGGGGTTATTGTTCATTGTTGTTGCAATTGTGTTGATTTGTGTTCAGGAAGAGGTTGTGCTGAGAGGTTTATGTGAATCTGTAAGAATGGCAAATAACGGGGGTGTGCTGTCATAAGGGGCTGTGTGTTTGGGGGATTATTGTGCTGATAGTCTTGTGTGGGAGGTTGGGTTGATTTTTGTTTGAATGGGTTGTGCAAGGAGATTTGTGTGTATGGCAATGGGGTGCATGGCATGGTACATGGACGAAGTAATCCACTATCTGTGGAGTCTCCCTCATAGAGCCAATGAAATTGTTGCATGGAAATTAGGGGCAGGAAGGGTGGCAACTGGGTTGAGTTACCTCTGATGTCACAATGGTCTTGGATTATAGGCGTGGCATAGATACTTTACTGCAGCTGCACGAGTATAAAGTGAAAACTTAAAAACTGGATATGTACCACAAAATCCAGTGATAATTCACCCTGGTGGTATTCTGAACAAAAGAGCTCTCAACCATGCTAGTAGCTGCTTCCATCACTTCACAAGTTCACATTGATTCAACAAGTTCAAACAGGGTGGCCGTGTTAGTCTAGGTCAGCTAAACAAACAAGGAGCCCTGTGGCACTTTTAAAGACTAACATTCTAGGCTCCAGAGTGACATAAAGTGAGGCCTTGTACACACGATCAGATTATCGCGCATTAAAGCTCATTACCGCGCGATAGCAACAACGGCGTACACACGTGCAACAGGGCTCTTGCGCGTTAAGTGCCTTGTTGTCGCGCAATCCAACAACCACTCCGACGAGAGTGGTAACAGCTGTTGCGGATCATATATTGCGCGTTTGAGCTCGTGTGTACGCTTACCGCGCATTGACTGGAGTCCGGAACTGTCCCAGCATTCCCAAGTCGTCCTCTCTGGTCTTCCCCCCACCCGCTCTGTGGCCGTGACGAAACTGTCCCCGCCCTGCCCCGAACTTATTCCCGGGATTTTCAAATTTCAAGTCTGTTTCACTTCCTGCTCTCTTCCTCGTGGAGTGTGTTTGTGCTCCGATCATCAGTAGCAATGGCGGCCCGCCGTGGAAGACGCGCACCCCTTTGGAGCACGGCAGAGGTGCTGGACCTGATCAGCATCTGGGGAGAGTCCGCCGTGCAGGCGCAGCTACGCGGCAGCAGGAGGAATTATGACACATTTGGCATAATTTCTCGGGCCATGTCAGAGAGAGGGCATGATAGAGACACAGTGCAGTGCAGATCAAAGGTGAAGGAGCTCAGAATTACCTATCACCGAGCGAAGGAGGGAAACCGCCGTTCCGGATCAGCGCCTGCAACATGCAGGTACTATAAGGAAATAGAAGCCATCCTCAGCGGGGACCCCACAACCACTGCCAAAAGTCCCGTGGACACTTCAGCCCCTCCTCGTCCGGTGATTGCCAGAGCCGAGCAGGATGAGGACGTTGTTGAGGAGGAGGAGGAGATGGAGGATGACACGGAGGAAAGCGCAACCGCGTGTAGCCAGGAGCTCTTCAGCAGCCCCGCTGAGACGTCCACCCAAGGCTTGAACTGCAGCTTGTTCTCTGAGGCGGCAGAGGGGGGTTCAGGTAAGTTTCTCCTTCATTCAGCTCTGCTCCTGCTAAAATATCATTGTCTGGGGTGGGGGTGCTTGCGGGTCCCCGCTGTGCACGCTATTTACTCTGCATTCATTAGCAGGGCATCAATACAAGCAGTGATTGTAAAATAATCATCTGCATTTAGGTCAGAAAAGGTTTCCTCGATGTACCTCCAGAGCCTAATACTCAGGTTAGATGGGAGAGCGTTTGTGTCTGCGCTCCCAAAGACGGACACTCTGCCTCTCCAGCTGCAAAGCACAGCCCTGGGAACCATGGCAGCACACAGTGCAGCAGCATACGGTCCCGGCCTGCTACCGGCGGCATGTAGGAGATGTATTCTAGATGGAAGGGGCACTCTGAGGAGAGGGATATTGGGTTCCATCTGTGTGCCCTCTTCCGATTCTTAGCCCCCGGTAAGCCGTCTATTAGAATGTACCTTGTCTGCTTCAGCGCAGCGTAGTGTGTTGACCGCCCTGTACCTTCCAGTGGAATGTGCTACTGGAAGGTTACATTGGCTATCTATGCTATGTGTTAACAATGTCTATATTGTTATTTTTGTATTAGAATTGAGCTTCACAAGGCCGGTGTCTACCCCAGCTGACCGAATGAGAAACATTAGGCGGCGTTCTCGAAGAAACAGGGAGGATATGTTTAACGACCTGCTGAAAGCAACACAAGAATCCGCAAGGGAGAATAGAGCCTGGAGAGAGGAATCCCAGCAGAGGAGGCAGAAACACAGGGACGAACTGATAAGCGTCATGAAGGAGCAAACAGAACTGCTAAAGAACATGATAGCTTTGCAGTCCCAGGCGATAAATGTCCGGGCTCCACTCCAGACAGTTCAGCCGTGTATGCCTCCCACACACCGCAGTCCCTCAAAGCATTTCTTTGAAGGCCACCCTCCACCCCGGTACAGGACAACATCCAGCCCCCCCCCCCCAAGCTACTTTTACGAGACCCGGAGCTACACCAACCTGTAACCCCACCCCCATCTTTCAGGTTTCAATAAAAACAGTAACAAATACTTTGAAGAATGCATTTATTTATACACATTATTGAAATGATCCTAAGGTGCACCTCATGTGTCATGGAACTTAACTAGGGAAGGGCATCATTGAAATGCTCCCTGAGTGCCTCCCTTATGCGAGCAGCTTCTCCTTGTGCCACCCTAATACTCCTAGTGGCTGGCTGCTCGAATGCTTCCTCGAGGCGCTGTGCCTCCGTAGCCCACGTAGGGGAAAACTTTTCTCCCCTACTTTCACAAATGTTATGGAGGACACAACATGACGCAATCACGGCAGGGATCTGGTCCTCCGCCAAGTCCAGCCTCCCATACAAACAGCGCCAGCGCCCTTTTAAACGGCCGAAGGCACACTCCACAGTCATTCTGCAGCGGCTCAATCGGTAATTGAACCGCTCCTTGCTGCGATCAAGGTTCCCAGTGTAGGGTTTCATGAGCCATGGCATCAGTGGGTATGCTGGGTCTCCGAGGATGACTATGGGCATCTCCACCTCCCCCACTGTTATTTTTTGATCAGGGAAAAAGGTGCCCCCTTGCAGCTTCCGGTACAGACCAGTGTTCCTGAAAATGCGGGCATCATGCACCTTTCCCGACCACCCAGCATTGATGTCCGTGAAACGACCCTTGTGATCCACGAGTGCTTGCAGCACCATGGAGAAGTAGCCCTTCCTGTTTATGTACTCCATCGCGAGATGGTCTGGAGCCAAAATAGGGATGTGTGTGCCGTCTATGGCTCCCCCGCAGTTAGGGAATCCCATGGCAGCAAAGCCGTCCACAATCTCTCGAACATTGCCCAATGTCACTGTCCTCCGTAGCAGGATGCGATTGATGGCTTGGCACACTTGTGAGAGGGCTAATCCGACGGTGGTCCTCCCGACTCCAAACTGGTTTGCAACGGACCGATAGCAGTCGGGAGTCGCCATCTTCCATACAGCAATCGCAACACGCTTCTCCACAGTTAGGGCTGACCTCATGTTGGTGTCTTTCCGTCGCAGGGCAGGGGCCAACTCTGAGCACAGTTCCAGAAAGGTTGCTTTCCGCATTCGAAAGTTCTGTACCCACTGCTCGTCATCCCACAGCTGCATAACAATGCGATCCCACCACTCGGTGCTCGTCTCTCGCGACCAGAAACGGCGTTGCACCGTGTGCAGATGATCGGTGAAGGAGCTGAGCAACGCGGTGCTGTTGCTCTGCAGGGCATCGATCAGCCCCTGCTCCTCGGTGTCCTCATCTGACTCGGAGCTCATTGCGTACTGAGCAACAAGCCGAGATGTATTCAGAATGTTGAAGGCGACAATGGAGATCATAGCAGGATCCATGCTGTCGCTGTTGCGATTGATTGCAAGTGGTGCGTTGCGTCACTGCAATGTTGAAAATAGGCGCGAGTTGCTATTGGCAACGAGGAAGACGCTAGGGGAACACAAAGCACCATGGGAAACTGACACTTTACCCATGGCGCTTTGCGTTCCTTCCCTTCATCCCATGATTCATAGCGCCAACTTAGGGGAAAATGGAACGATGGGATAGGTGCCCAGAAGTCATTGCGCTCAACCGCGATAATGCGTGTAATTTTGTTGCGTTGCAGGGAGCAACGTGTGTACGCGTTGTCCCGCAATAAAGGTCACGTGAGTTTTGTAGCGCGATTGCCTTGTTGCGCTTTAATCTGATCGTGTGTACATAGCCTGAGATTCCTGGAGTCTTACTCCAGATCATAAATCCACCACCATTGAGTTAATTCAAAATTGTCCCGAGATTCTCAGATCAATTCTGAAATTACTCAAATAATAGGACTTCCATTCCTTCGTCTAACAGATTTCACAGTTAGTTTTTTTCCTCTGCTATCTAGGACATTTATTGCCCTTATTTGATTTCAACTCATTGCTACTAATTATAACCTTAAACTTGCTATCTCAGCACAATGTGTAACAAGCCAGGAAGCACTAACACAAACACTATGGCTAAGCCCTCACACCAAGAGGAAGGTGACTTTAATGATTGTGAGCAATCTCCAGAGTGGAAAACAAAGCATAGCAAAATGAAAGGGCTTCATTTATTTTATCTGGCCAGTACAGCAAAGGCACTGCATAAGCTTTCAGTCAGACATGCAGCTCATTTTTAACATCTTTTACCCGGAAGCATTATGCACTTTCAGCCAGTTTTACATAACATCCAACACCTTAAACTCCAACACACACCTGGAAGCATCTTCCAGCAGATTGGAAAACTCCTGCACCAAAACAGGAAAGATAATCCGTCAGCAAAATGGCTGAGCAGTGCTGGAAACTTTAACTTTACATCAGTGAGCACTTAAATAAATCATTATTTGTGTTACATGATTAAATGCATTTCTCTGGCACAGAAAGGCATAACAAGATCCAATGGCTAGAAGCTGAAGCCAAACAAATTCAGATTAGAAATAAGAAAACTTTAACAGAGGGTGATAAACCATGATAACAAACTGCCAAGGAAAGTGATCGATTCTCTGTCTCTTGAAGTCTTCAGATCAAGACTGGGTACCTTTCTGGAAGCAGGTTTTAGTTAAAAACATGTTATGGGGCTCACAGGGCTGTGACATCCAGGAGGTCAAATCAGCTGATTTAACAATCCCCTCTGGCCCTAAACTCTGCGAAGCATTATGACATATTGATGCAATGTTACAATATTGTAATGTCAATGACACAAGGGAAAAGAGCTAGCCCCATCAGAGTAATATACCATAGTGGCAACCCTCGAAAGAGATGGCTGGCCTCCTAGGGAAGCAACTGGTTCATAAGGGCCCCTCCTTTTGGGTGCCTATCACTGGCTCCAAAATTACAAAAGAGCTGGCAGCAGATGCCATGGTGGATCCCAAACACGGAGGCTATGTCTACACTTGTTAATTTAAGTTGACTTAACTAAGTCAACTTTAAGTCGACTTAGTTAAGTCGACTTAGTGTGTCTACACTTGAAATTAAAGTCGATTTAAAAGGGAACTTAGAAAGTCGACCTAGAGCGCCCACACTGGATGCCTAGGTCGACTTCTAGGGGCTTAGGGGGACCTAGGGGAGGACCACGGGGGCAGGGGAGGCACCCCTTGCCCAGTGCCAGGGGACTCAGCCTTTGCCCCATTGTACATAGGTACAATGGGGCAAAGGGGGATAGGGACCCTGACAAGGCATAGGGGCAGGGTGGGCAGGGCTCTGCCCTGCCCTGTGGGGGGGCATGACAGGCTCCCCCTGTGTCCCCGTCCCCCGGCAGGGAGGACATTGGTGTAGCCCTGGGGTAGCCCTAAGTTGTCTTAGGGCTACCCCACGTCTACACTGGCTTAAGTCAACTCTAGGGAGTTAACTTAAGCCTTAGGTCTAATAGGAAGGTGGTGTTATAAAGTGGACTTAATTTTCATTAAGTCGACTTTATTTTCCTTAAGTCAACTTAAGCAAGCTGCTTAAGTCGACTTAAGGAAGCTGCTTAAGTCGACTTAAGGAAACTGTAGTGTAGACGCAGGGTAAATTAAGTCGACTTAAGCAAGCCTAAGTCAACTTAATTTACCAGTGTAGACGCAGCCGGAGAGCCCATATCTGGGTTGAGGCTGTAGGAAAGGACCAGCCACACAGTGACACATCCAGCCCAAAAGAGCCCTTTGCCTGGTGACTCATCCCTAGAGCACAAGGAGAATGGGCCAGCTCTCTGCTGCTGCTGCAACCACATGTGCTCCTCAATCCCAGGAGTCATGAGCTACTAAATCCTCTGAGCTGCTCGAGCACTGAGCAGATGCTGTGTCACCTCAACAAGACACAGTCAGACACAGGTCAGGTTTGTCTAACTTTGCCGTTAACCCCAAAATTTAACCCAACATGCTTCGAAACTCTGGCCACAAGGCCAGGAGAACTCACACGTGCTCAGCCCTCAGTAGATCCAGCTGAAAACAATGGGCATGGCAGAGTGCAGAGCTCTCTGGAAAATTTGCCCATTAATATGTAATGTGACAAAACCCCTTTGTCAGAGCTTTTCTATGGCCTCTGCATCGTCACATCTTGCTGTGAAAGAAAGATGCACCTTAATAATTTTGACCCCAAAACTCTCCTTCTCCCAGGATTTAGGATTTACATGAACTGGATGAAAACTTCTTCAGACTCAATTACAGCATTAAAAACACATACCAAAAAGCCAGCTATCTCTGTCGTAAATTGAGTGGATCACTTTCACTTAACTCCTAGTTAGAAAGGAGTAAACATAGCCCCAGAAATACTCCCTTTGGAACAAAAGCAGCCTCACGTGCTTCCATTATTTCCATACATATCAAAGATGGGTCGAGATTCAAGTAGTGATTTCTAAAAGATCTTTGTGCACAGAAGGGATGGATGCCAAAATGTGGGTGGTTATGAAGCTCAAACACAAAGAAGAATACATTCACGGACATTTTTTCCTTCATCCATGAATGGGTCTGCATACCAGTCTCTGGAGAGTATGAGAAGAACCTTGTTAAAAGGTAAATAGAGAGACAACACAACTTTGAAAGAGTTCACAAGCCATTCACCCTGCATCAAGCACCACAGGAGTGGCAATGCTTGAAACCTAGCCCCGAGAGTCTGCCCCAGAGAGAATGCCAGCCTCAGAAGGGCATGGAGCCAAAGGAGAAATACATTGAGAAAATATGGAGAAATATCACTTCACTATAACACTCCTGGGCTGTCACCAAAACCACACAGCAAGACCATAGCTTTAGAATTAAGCATTTTACTATTTGTAATTCTTTCCTTGGCTGTACAGATCACAGGCCTTGACAGTATATAAAGTTATTCCGAGGATATTCACATATGCAACTGCTTCATAGCATCAGACCCAAGGGCATTCACAAAAGGAGCACATAAATAACAGCAGAGCAGAAGTGTGCTTAAAGTTGTCCTGTGGTAATCTTCCAACGTTTCCCAGTACATTGCAGATCGCAGTCTGTGCTCAGTTATACCAGTTCAACTCCAATGAAAGTAGTGGAGCCCCACTGGTCTAAGCGAGAGGAGGTTTTGGTGCTGGGTACCACAGCCTATCCCTAGCTGGTAGTATAATAGGTTGTGCTAATGTTTGTAAGGTGGATTTTCAGCATTTATGCCTGTTAGATCCTCGGTAGAATCTGACTGGCAAAAGACTGCCGTCATTTGACTATTTTAGCCCAGTACTGCTATATGCATGCATTATCAGCCAGCTACCAAACACCCCAACAGCAGCTGCCTCCTTATTCTTGCAATCTCACCTTGCCTCTCAGCCACTGCTGTCAGTAGTGTAGCAGAGACTGGTGTGAGCTACTTGAGTCTCTACTCTTGGGAATGTCTTTCAGCTCTAAAGAGGCGGAGCAAATGCATTATCAGGGCTTTCCCACTAGACAACTGCAAAGGAAGTAATGTAAACCATTCCTGACTGTTGTGCTTCCGGGTAGGGTCAGACAGAGGGGCCATGCTGGCAGGATTTTGCAGCCCATGTACAGCGTCTGGGGAAACCTGGCTAGGATTCTGCAGCAAATATTAAAATTGGGAGTTTCAATTAGATCAATATGAAAATGATTCATCTAATTGATCCGGCAGCTCCAGCGCTTGTTATTCTGCAAGGATCTAATTAGTGCAAAAGCCTCTTAGTATTACTGCCACACCCAATGCATTTTCGTGCTGGCCTTCCATGTTCAGTTCTTTTACACCACAGATTTGTGATGGTAGCACCTAACGCTATTTGGAAGTGTCAGGGAGCAGTTAGAGTTCTTGGCATCAGGGCAGGGGCCAGCTGAGATTACTGGTTTCCGGTGCAGTGTAGGATGGTGGAAGTTATATTCACTGGGGGTTTCTACTGAAACAATCAGCTGTGAAATAGTTAATAATATTTAATATTTACATTGTGCTCTTTTGGAATGGGAGGTAAGGACACCATGAGGTGTCCGTCTGTAACTGTTTAAATTGCCCATGTGACCCACCCGTATCTGTATGCATACATACAGCTAATATACTATATTTTCCATTTCATGCATCTGATGCAGGGGCATCACTGCCCTGAAAATAGGTTCGGGTGCTCCGGCTCCTTGAGCCTGATCCGGCACCAGGTCCACAGCTGGGGTGAGGGCCGGATCCTGCTGCTGCCGGTGGCTGGGCCCCAGGTCCCCACCGGACTCAGAACACTGGTGCTGGGACTTGGGGCCTGTGCTCTGTGTGCCTGGCGCCAATGATGCAACCGATGTGACAAAGTGGGATCATGCCCACAAAAGCTCATGCAATAAATAGATCTGTTAGTCTTTAGAAGTACCACAGGACTCCTTATTTGTTTTTCATCAGGTGACTGGGGCAGTTCATCCCTGCAGGACTATTGTTTGAATTTGAGTGTAGACTCAGGCAGACATCACTATCAGCTACTCATATAAGCTGGGAGCATGATTTTTTTAATATTAAAACTCAAATTCTGGGGGACCATCTGCAGCAAGGGGTGGGCAAGAGGTGGGGCTCAGGGCCCCCACCTATCAGCGTGATGTTATCCTGTTACACTGGGCGGTCCTGCCTTTTGTTAACTGGCCATTTGATTAGGCTGCCTGGGTACACAGCATCCCCTTGGTCACTTAGAATTTGGCCACCAACTTGGCTCAGAACATTTCATTTCCTCTCTGGTATCTTATCTGTTGTCATTAGTGGCTATTGTTGCTTTGTCCTCTCTTTTAAAGACCTCCAGGAAATCACCTTTAACAGTGACATCAATCTCTTGCCTCACAATGGCTATGTCTACACTAGAAAAGTTAAGTCGACATTAAGTTGACTTAATAAGGTCAACTTTAAGTCAACTTAAAGTCAACCTTATTAAAGTCGACTTAACAAAAGTCGACAACTTTTCTAGTGCAGACATAGCCCCTTGTCAACCTTATTAAGTCAACTTAACACTTTAAGTCGACTTAATAAGGTTGATTTAGGCACTAACCCCATCCACACTGGCTTAAGTCGACCTAATAAGGTAGACTTAAGCGTTAAGTCAACCTAAAACCAGGTGTTATTAAGTAGACTTAACTTAAGGAAAGCCCAGTGTGGACGCGGAGTAGTTAAGGTTGACTTAAGCCTCCTTAAATTGATCTAACTTGTAAGTGTAGACGCACCCAATGAAAATACCCAGTGTGGATAGAGACCACCCCTGCAGCTAAGCCAGCCCTCTTCCCTTGATAGGGACAGGCACCAGCTAAACGTCTGTCCTCCCAGTTTTGGAAAGAAAGCTTCTCTAGAGCTTGCAGCTGTCCGAGTCCGTACCACTACAGCATGCCACACAAATCTGTGCAGCATGCAAAGACAAATACACCTGGCTCTAGTGCAGGACTGCAAGGTACAAAGAGCCTTCGCCTTTCCTTGGACTCTCAATCCAAAGGAAGGTACAATGCACTTCCTGGGTTTGGGATAGCAGAATATTGCCCCTTGGGATGCAAGCTACCCTAAAGAGTGGAAGGAGGCAGAACAGAATTGTCACCCCAGCCCCACACAGACTGCCATGAGAGGTGTCTAGGCACAGAAAGGGAAGTGAGCCAACCATCTTAAAGCACAAGCTTTCCTGCAGGTCTCCCTGGGGCAGTGTCTTTCCTCTCTGTGGCTATGTCTACACTTGTAATTTTAAGTCGACTTTAACTAAGTTGACTTAGTGTGTCTACAATTAAAATTAAAGTTGACTTAAAGGGGAACTTACAAAGTCGACCTAGAGCATCCACACTGGACGCCTAGGTCGACTTCTAGGGGCTAGGGGGACCTTGGGCAGGTCCACGGTGGTGGTGGGGCACCCCTTGTGTGCAATGGGGCAAAGGGGGACAGGGACCCTGGCAGGGCATGTGGGCAGGGTGTGATGCTGTCTGGATTTAGGGAAGCATTTATGATATTATTTTCAATGGATATCTCATAAATGCGATAATCCATAGGAACTATGTCATGTTTGGTATCAATAGAAAGGTAGTAATTTGCTGGGAATGATTATATAGTTTATGTCTAGGAATTGTATTTGGATTAGAAGTTAGTTTAGTTAGGAATTTGGTGTTATATCTATACTTTAACTTATGTGATTTTATGGAAATGCCTGAGACAGGTGGCTGTGGAAAACCATTGTCTCCTTAATGTTAAGGAAGCTGCCAGGTGATATGGGACCAGGGAGTAACCTGATGAGCCATTAAGGACACAATGGTTGTATTCCTTATGTCCTTAATGGCTCATCAGGTTACTCCCTGGCAGGGAGGGCATTGGTGTAGTCCTGGGGTAACCCTAAGTCGACTTAGGGCTACCCCAGGGCTACACTGGCTTAATTCGACTTTAAAAAGTCGAATTAAGCCTTAAGTCTAATGAAATGGTGGTTTAATAAAGTCGACTTAATTTTCATTAAGTCGACTTTATTTTCCTTAAGTCGACTTAAGCAAGCTAAGCTTTGGCAAATGTGTTCACCTCACATCCTGTGTTTTGAAACCATGCTGTTGTTCACTGTGTGACTTAGGGTGGCCAATTTTGACTGGAGGTATTCCTGATGGTCTCATCCCATTGCATCCCATGATATAATCTTGAATTAAGGATTAATCTTTGATTCCTGGAGGCTCCAGGACAATCCTGAAGGGCTGGAAATTCTAGCTGTGAGTAGATGTGTCCCATATAAATGCTGTCTGAATACTAATCTCAAAGGCCTAAAGACGTTTAGAAACTCTTTCACTATCTAACATATACTAGCAATAAGTTTAGGGTCAGAGTTATTTTAAACAGAGGCTTTGGTTCACTTGGTTACTTAGCAAACACTTAAAACATTAATTTAAATTAAATGTTTGATTAAATACAAGAAAAAATAAGTTTAGAGGGACAGCCATGCTAGTTAAGTTCAGCAAAACAACAGGGAGTCCTGTGGCACTTTTAAAGACTAACAGATTTATTTATCGCATAATCTTGTGATTTACCCTCGCTGCATTTATTTATTCCCTTCCATTTTGTAAGTTTTCCATTTCAAGCCGGACAAGGTGAGATTCTGGGAGCATGATGTTTTTAATATTAAAACTCAAATTCTGGGGGACCATCTGCAGCAAGGGCTGGGCAAGAGCTGGGACTCAGGGCCCACCTCATGTGATAAATAAATCAAGCTCATGTGATAAATAAATTTGTTACTCTTTAAAAGTGCCACAGGAAAGAATAAGAAATTAAAGCGGATATTTATACTGAAATTGTGGTTGAGAGATGATGTAGCCAATATCGTTATTGTGATCAGGATCAGAAATTCACCCTTCAAGTGTGAAAGGAAAAAGGTAAGATCATTGATACAAAAATAGTTATTCTCAACATGCCGGAGGAGATATTTTCATCTGACGTCCATGTGCACTAGATTAAAGCTTTCCATGCTTTGCCTGTCTGTGGTCTGGCATTTCACTCATAACTTTGGCACGGAAACAAGAAAAGAGGATCCCTGATATTTAAGGGTCTTTGTGATTCGCATTGTCACTTCCTTTCCACCCCAGAAGAAATACAATCAAGAACTTACATTAAGATTATGTTTTCTGCTCAGAGCCATGCTTTGCTCCTGCCAGCCTAGAGCTACTACCTGAGATCATGTCAAGGAAGACACAGGTATTGGTAGAGCGCTGTGATACACTAATAGTCAGGCACAGCTCACAGGTGCTATGTGACATTGTTTGAATGAGAAATAGAACACACAACACCTACCCAACCTTACATAAATGAGAAACATGGGCAGCTCCACACAAATTCATGGGCAGCTCCACACAAATTCAGGGACTAAATAGGGACTAAACAGGGACTGTCATTTCTCTGTTCTGAAAAAGCAGCCTATTTAGTTTAAATGGGGCAGTTTTGTAGACGTAGTTCTAATGGAGTGACTGTGGAGAGAGGAGATGGCATGTTAAAGGGCATGGGGGCCAGTGGCAAGGGCCATGCTGCAGTGGGAAGAAGTCTGCTTACTTCAGGATGTCTTGTGCGCTCAACACATTGAATGGTTCCTCTCAGAGCGGGGCTGTTGAAGAGCTGCACATTTTGATAGTCTTCTAGATTATGCTTTAGACTTTAATATTCCCATATGAAGCATCTAGGGCTATGTCTACACTAGAAAAAGTTACATCGACTTTGTTAAGTCGACTTAATAAGGTTGACTTTCCGACCTTATTAAGTCGACCTAACCACCCTTAAATCAACTTAATAAAGTTGACTTAAGAGTTACTCCATGTTCACACCATTCTTAGGTCGATTTAAGGAGTTAATTTAAGGCTTAAGTCGACCTAATGGGTGGTTCTTATTAAGTCGACTTAAGTTTTCATTAAGTCAACTTAAAGAATTTCTTAAATCGACTTAATGAAAGTCTGGTGTAGACAGGGAGTAATTTAAGTTGACTAAAGGGTCCTTAAGTCGACCTAAATTGCTAGTGTAGAGATACCCCAGGAGCCCAGGTATTTGAAAAGGCTGGAGCCCTGGGTATTTTCCACTGTGAATAAATATCTGTGCTTCTAAAGAGTCACGGTGGGTGAGGGAATCTTTTTTATTGGCCCATGTGCTTGTAAAGCAATCGTGATGCACTATGTAGCACTGGAGTTTTGCATAGCGTGCTTGGCAAATGAATGTGTGTGTGCCAGCTTTATTAGCTTAGGATAGAAGGCCATACAGCATGTGGTAAGAGGCAGCATTGCCAGTGACTAGAAACCCTGATTCTTATTCCTGGCTCTGCCACAGTCTTCTTGTGCATCCTGTGGGCAACTCACTTCCCCTCTCCTGGCCTCCGTTTTCCCACCCACTCTTTATCTGTCTCTGCTGTTTGCACTGCAGATTTATTTGGAGCAGGCACTGTCTCCTCCTGTGACAGCTGAGGTAGCAGCTGATGGCCAATGGGCAGTCAGTTTCTTCACAAGAGTGTGGTAGGCCCAGGGGGCAACCTAACTGGATCTAGTTTCCCAACTCAGGATTGAGAAAACCAAAAATAAAGTCAACCTGTGAGGGGAGCTGGACATTCCCTTCCTCTCTGGCTCTTTCTGCCCCCCTCTTTCTCTTTCTTCCCTTCCAACTGTCACCTTACCCAGCGGGAGTGGATCTCCTGTCTCCAAGGTGTCTGATCTCGGATAGAGAGCCAATAAGAGCTCCCGTCTTTTGGGAAATATGGGGCTGCTGCTTTAGTTCCTTCTCTCCAGCCTCCTCTCTGCTAAGGGAGGGTCACCTGGCAATGGGGAAGAGGAGGTTACTCACCTGTGCAGTAACTGGACTTCTTCGAGATGTGTGTCCCTGTGGGTGCCCTACTTGAGGTGTCGCATCCCGCGGCGCCCAGGATCGGAGACTTTACAGCAGTGTAGAGCATGGGGCCGCGCATGCGCGCTGGTGTATCTGGAGCCGTTGGTGCTCTTGGCTGCGCGCGTGCACGGCCGCAGCCCGCCATTCCTTCTCTACCGGTAGGATTCTGAAAGAAACGAAGAGCGTACGAAGTAGAGGGGAGGCGGGCGGGTCGTGGGGCACCCACAGGGACACACATCTCGAAGAAGTCCAGTTACTGCACAGGTGAGTAACCTCCTCTTCTTCATCGAGTGATGTCCCTGTGGGTGCCCCACTTGAGGTGACTACGTAGCAGTACCCTGAAGTGGAGGAGGGACTTCGGATGAGCGTGTTGTAGAGACTGTGGAAAGCACTGACATGCCAAAACGGGTGTCGTTGCTAGAAAATTTGTCGACAGCGTAATGTCTGATAAAGGTCTCAGGAGAGGACCAGGTGGCCGCTTTGCAAATGTCAATAATGGGTACGTCTTTGAGGAAAGCCGTGGAGGTTGCCACCGCCCGAACTGAGTGGGCGTTAGTCTTTGATGGTGGCTGTGAGTGACCCTGTTTGTAACATAATTGGATACAAGATGAAACCCATTTCGCTATTCTTTGGCTAGAGAGATTTCCCTTTTGACCTGGGAGCTAGGGCGATAAACAGTTTGTCAGATTTTCTAAATGATCTTGTTCTTTGCAGGTAAAACGCCAGTGCCCGTCTGACATCCAAGGTGTGAAGGATGGTTTCTTCTGGAGTCTTGTGAGGTTTCGGATAGAAAACAGGTAAGTGTATTGTCTCATTAATATGAAATTCGGACACTATGTTTGGTAAAAATTTCGGGTGAGGTTTGAGTGATACTTTGTCATGAGAGAACACTGTAAACGGTGGATCTGCCATTAATGCGCTGAGTTCGCTAACCCGTCGTGCGGATGTAACCGCGACCAAGAAGGACACCTTCATAGAAAGATGAAGGAGCAAACATGTTGCCAATGGTTCAAAGGGCGGCTTCATTAGGGATTTGAGCACCAGGTGAAGGTCCCAGTATACTGCTGGAGCATGGACTGGGGGGTATAGCTTTTGTAAGCCAGTCATGAATCTCTTAACTGTCGGGTGGGATAATAATGGAACTCCCAGATCGTTATTTCTAAAGGCAGAAATCGCTGAAAGGTGTACCTTTAGGGAAGCGATGGAAAGATTAGCCAATTTCAGGTGTAGTATGTACTCTAGGATAGTTGAAATGCTACAGGTCCATGCATTAGCTTGCAATGAGTTACACCAAGTGGAGAACCTAGTCCATTTATGAAGATAGGCCTTTCTGGTGGATGGTTTTCTACTATTGATTAATACATGTTTGACGTTCTCCGAGAACTTTAGTTCCTCGCAAGAGAGCCATCTATCATCCAGGCTGTTAGGTGTAGTTTGTGGATGTTCGGAGAAAGAGATTGCTCGTAATGTTGAGAAAGAAGGTTGTGTTGGAGAGGTAAGCTGATCGGTTTGCAGATTGAGAGGTGCAGGAGGTCTGAAAACCAAGTCTGTCTCGGCCAAGCCGGGGCTATTAGAATGACCAATGCTCTGTCGGCCTTTATTTTCTGGACCACTTTGTGCAGAAGAGGTATCGGGGGAAAAGCGTAAAAGAGACCCCTGGACCAGCTGAGTACAAAGGCATCGCCCATTGACCTCTTGCCCCTCCCTGCTCTTGAGCAGTAACGATGGCATTGATGGTTGTTTTCTGTTGTGAAGAGGTCGAGTGTTGGTTTTCCCCACAGGCGAAAAATACCAGCCAGGACCTTCGTGTGGAGTTGCCATTCATGAGCACTGGGAAAATTTCTGCTCAGGGCGTCTGCCGTTATGTTCTGGAGGCCCGGTAGGTAGGCCGCCGATATGTCTATTCTGTGGTGGATACACCAGTTCCATAATTTTAGTGATTCCATACAAAGGAGGCGAGATCTGGCCCCTCCTTGACGGTTTATATAGAACATACAAGCGATGTTGTCCGTCATGACCTTGATAGAGGTATTTCTTATGAAGGGTAGAAAGTGTTTGCATGCGTATCGGACCGCTCTTAGCTCCAGTATATTTATATGTAGAAAGGATTCCTGATTCGGCCATCGACCTTGGGTCATTCGTTGACCAAAGTGCGCCCCCCAGCCCAGTAGGGAAGCATCGGTGGTTAGTATGGCAGAGGGGCTTCCTTGATGGAAAGGAACGCCTTTCCGTAGATTTTTGAGAGAGGTCCACCACCGGAGGGAATGTTTGGACGCCGCAGGAATCGTAAGAAGCTTCTGCAATGAGTGCCTCGCTGGTTTGTAACTGGTGGAAAGCCACATCTGAAGTGGGCGCATTCGAAGGCGCGCATGCGGCACTACAAACGCTGAGGCTGCCATATGCCCTAGCAACTGGAGCACTGTTCGAGCGGGGACTATCTGCAGTGCCAGGACATGGTCTATCAGGTTCTGAATGAATGCGCACCTGTCCCGCGGAAGGAAGGCTTTGGCTAGATGAGAATCCAGATCCGCTCCGATGAATTGAATGCACTGAGATGGTTGCAGGCATGATTTTTCCGTGTTTACTATCAAACCCAGCGATCCAAAGGTTTGAGTTGTAAGGCGTGTCATTTCGATCGCTTGCCAGTGGCTTGGGGCCCGTATGAGGCAGTCGTCTAGATACGGAAAAACTATTACTCCTTGTTTTCGGAGGTGGGCCATGACGACTGCTAAGACCTTTGAAAAAACCCTGGGAGCGGTCGAGAGTCCGAACGGAAGGACCTTGTATTGAAAGTGCTGATCTGCGACCATAAAACGTAAGAAGCGACGGTGTGCAGGATGAATCGTGATATGGAAGTAGGCGTCTTGAAGGTCGAGGGACGAGAACCAGTCCCCCCGCTGCAGCAATGGAATTATTGTACCCAATGTTACCATCTTGAATCTTTCTTTTTTTATGTATTTGTTCAAGGGTCTTAGATCCATGATCGGCCTCCACCCACCTGACTTCTTCTGAATCAGAAAATATCGGGAGTAGAACCCTTTCCCTACGTGCCTTGCTGGAACTCGTTCTATGGCTCCTATATGTAGTAAGTGGTGCACCTCTTGTACCAGAAATTGTACGTGAGTTGGGTCCCTTAAAAGGGACGGGGTAGGGTAATGTGGAAGAGGCACCGCTACGAATGGAATTGTGTAGCCGTGCCTGATAATCTGTAAGACCCATTCGTCCGTTGTTATGGATGCCCAGATGGTATGGAATGGTTTTAGAATGAAATCGTATTGATACCGGAGAGTTAGTGCTCACAGCAAGGGAGTTCTCGAACCCTCGACCAGCCCCTCAAAAGTGGTTCTTGTTCTGAGGTTGTTGACCGGAAGAGGATGGCTGTTGCTGGTTTTGTCTGCGTCGTTGAGGACGTTGCCTCGGTCTCTGGTTGTCAAATTGCCTATATCTGTTTTGCTGAGGGTACCTGCGTTGGTAAGGTTGGAATCGATATTGAAAGGTGTTACGTCTGTTAGAAGGGGTGTAGATTCCTAGTGTGCGTAGCGTCATTCTTGAGTCCTTCAGTGAATGGAGGACGTCGTTGGTTTTCTGGGCGAATAGCTGCTCCTTATCGAAAGGTAGATCTTCCATCTTCGTCTGTAGATCCTTGGGCAGACCTGCGCTGTTTAACCATGAGGCTCTGCGCATGACGATGGATGTGGCTACTGACCTTGCTGCCGTATCGGCCACATCCAAGGAGGCCTGCAAGGACGTTCGCGCCACTAGTTGGCCTTCTGCCAGCAGCTTACCATATTGTTCTCTCTTGTCATTGGGCAAGTCCTCGGCAAAGAGAGATAATTTCTCATAGATCCCGTGGTCGTAATTGGACAGCAGCGTCAGGTAATTAGAAACTCTGAGTAAGAGCGTCGAGGAGGAGTAAACTTTCCTTCCTAATAAATCAAGTCTTCTCCAATTCTTGTCATAAGGAGATGACCTATGGGTTGACTGCTTTGCTTTGTGTGTTGCTGCATCTACTACTAGTGAATTTGTGCTAGGGTGGGTAAAAAGAAACTCCATATCCTTGGGCGAAATGAAATATTTCCTATCGTTGCGTTTATTGGTAGGAGCTATTGAAGCTGGTGTTGACCATATGGTATCCGCTGGTTCCATCAGGGCTGTATCCACAGGGATCGCCACTTTGGCTGAGGCGGTAGTATGTAGGATTTTTAACAGTTTATGTTGGGACTCTTTAACTTCCTGCAGAGGTATATCGAGATCTCGCGAAATTGTTTTAAACAGGTCGTTGAACGATTTAGAATCGTCGATGGACGAACTGGTAGATGGAACCACGACATCATCCGGAGATGAAGAGGAATCACGAATCTCGGGAGAAGGTTCTCTATACAACGAGGAAGCATCGCCATATGACCGTGATGGCATATGTGATGAAGACCTTGGTGACACTTTCCGCAGAGATGGGGAAGAAAGAGGAGCTGAAGGAGGTAACTGAGAACGGCTGTACTGGGGATAGTAAGGGTCCCAGTGCTTGTGATATGGTGACGGGTGCGGATACCAGGATCGGGAAACATAGTGGTGATGTGGATGTCTATGGTGAAAGAATTCCGGAGGTGGAGAAACGGTCCTAGAAGGTGAAGAGTGCTCCGATGAGAAGTAAGCCTCTTCCGGCAGCAGAGAACGGCAAGGCGACAAAGAATCCTGGACTAGCCCCTGCTGCGTAGGAGGTGACCGCCGAGGAGAGGAGTCAGTATGCTTTTGTTTCGCTTGTTTCTTCCTCGGTTGGCTATGGGAGCTGGTCGTGGTCGGCACCGTGGAGGAGTGAAACGGATCCGACGTCGGCGCCAGAGGACGATCCATCAGTGCCGAGGGGGCTTGCGGTTCCGAAGGCATCGGTACCGGCTCCGGTGCGGTTGACGGTGCCGCTGCCGTTAATGTAGGAGTTGGTCTGCTCGGTGCCCGTGCCTGGTGCCGTGCCATCGATGGTGCCGAGGTCGGTGCCGAGGGCGTAGGAGGTTTCTTAGTGCCCGGATCCGAGGGCTTGGAATGTCTCGGGGTACCTCGGGGCACGTTATCTCCACGTTTTCTTGAGTCTCTGCCACGACTAACCGAAGTCTTAGTCTTAAGTGGCTTGCCAGTACCTGAGGAACCCATAGCCTCGTCGGTACGAGTAGTAGGAGATGGCAGTGTGGCTACTGCCTTCGTTCTCCGTGGTGTGGAGACTGGCGACCTTGTTCTTTTTCTCGGGGAGAAGTCTGACGGTTTGCTTGGAGGTCCGGGGTCAGAAGCTGGTCTCAAGGAGCTCTCCAGCAGAAAAAGCTTTAGACGCAGCTCCCTGTCTTTACGAGCTCTCGAGCTCATGCTCTTGCAATGAGTACATTTGAGTGGAACATGAGACTCCCCCAAGCACCATATGCAGGTAGAATGGCCATCTGAGGCAGGCATAGCCTCTTTACAGTTGGCACATCGTTTGAAGCCTGGTGAGCCCGGCATTCTTTTTTTTTTTTTTAAAGAGAAAAAGGGGTATGCTATCTATACCTATCTATGTATAATTAATTTAATTTAAATTTTTTTTTTTTTTTAAGGAACAAGTGCTAGAGAAGAACGAACGGTAAGAAACAACGGTTTTTCTGAGGAAATTTTTTTTTTTTTTTTTATGGGGGAAGAATAACGGGGTAAAAACTGCTAACTATATTGAAGAGTATCTCTCTCTTTACTATTTTAGGTGACAAGAAGAAAGAAAGAACAGATCGAGAAAAATGAAGAGAACTTACTCCGTCGGTTACTCCGTCTTGGACCGGCGGTTGAGAAGGGATGGCGGGCTGCGGCCGCGCACGCGCACAGCCAAGAGCACCAACGGCTCCAGATACACCAGCGCGCGTGCGCGGCCCCATGCTCTACACTGCTGTAAAGTCTCCGATCCTGGGCGCCGCGGGACGCGACACCTCAAGTGGGGCACCCACAGGGACATCACTCGATGAAGAAGCTACACTTTTGGGATGCAATCCTAGGTTCTGGTTGGGCCCGAGTAAGTTACACAGCCCCCTTATGCTTTTGGGGTGGTGGGGGGTAGGGGGGGAGTTATACAATATAGAAAAGACTCAGAAGAAAAGGATTAAAGCAAGACCCGAAGGGGCAGGATTGAGGCTGCATGAGTGGCTTTGTTTGGTTTGAATCTTGATTTTGAAGTCAATGAAGAAAATCCCCAAGCCAAGGACTGGAGCTGTGCAGTTGTATGGAGTATGGTTTCACCTTCCCCACCAGCCCACCAGCTTACAGGGGATTTCCTATGGTCTAGAGCAGAGGTGGGCAAACCAAAGTCCATGAGCTGCTTGTGACTAGCAGGAGTCCTTCATTTGGCCCTCCAGCTGGGCCTGGCAGGAGCACAGTGGCCACTCTCCCCTCCTGGCTCCACCCCCCTCCTGTGTGCAGTGATGGCTCCCTGGCTGGCTCATACTGCAACTGCTGCGCGCTGCCCCTCTCCCACCACGTGGGCTTAGTGGCAGTGCCCTGGCTGAAGTGTGGCGCCCTCTCCCCCCAGTGCCCAGCAGCACCCTGGCTGGAGCGCAGTGGCTTCTCCCTCCCACCTCTTCCTCCCTGCCACATGGGCCCAGCTATGCCTGGCTGGAGCATGGAAGCCACTTCCCTTTTCCTCTGTTCCTCTCCAGCCCACCTAGACCCCAATGTGGCCCTCAGGCCAGACGGTTCACCCACCCATGATCTAAAGTGATCCATATGGCTCTTGTTGGCTCAGGTGGAGACCAGGACTCTCCACAAGTAGTAGGGTCCCAGAGGTCAAGTCATGGATGATTGTGCACATTACAGTTGGGCACAAGGCTGCAGTACATCACCTGTGACTCTCCTGCAGTGCCCCAATCTACCCAACTACCTCCTTTAATGCCATTCTCTTTATGGGTTTTGATGGACAGGCTGGATTCAGCTGGATCCCACCTGCAGTTCAACAGGGTATAACTTCCTTATTCTCTTCCCACATGAATTTACTTGGTGGTGCCCCAACCCTCTTGCTCCTTCCTGGGAAGGTCACCAGGGCAGCTTGAAAGGAAAATTCTAATTACAAGGTAACCCCCCCCACTTACTTGCCAGGTGGTTGGAGACTCCCAAGGAATAACAGTGCCACAGTGGATAGTCAACAGAGTAACTGGACTAAAAGGGAAGTAAATATAATGTAAGCTGGAGAAACACCACTCCCAGAGTCATTGGTCCCCTCCCCATTCTAATAATATCAATGAATTTCAGCAGTTATGCGACCTGACATAGGAAGAGTAAAATGTAGTGGCCCGTTAGTCCACGTACTTTGTAGGGGCCGGTAACAATGATATCTTCTGTAGCAGCATTACTCAGTTTGGCTGACTGGGTTCAGCAGAGATCTAAAGACTCATTATGTGGGGTAAGGTGGTCAGTCTCTCCACATGTTTGATAGGCAGCAGGTAATAAAACCCCAAAACCCTCACAGCAAGACAGCAGCCCTGGAATCAGACCAGGTTTATCTAGGAGTTGGAGGGTTAACTCAGTCTGGCTGGGGTGGGGTGGGGTGGGGTGGAGTGGAGTGGAGCGGTTCTCCCACCAAAACGTTATACACTGGGAGTCACCTTGAAGAGGGCAAGGACCAGGCTTAGGGATATGGCTCCTGGAGGGAACAGACAGGACAGGACACACCCCCTGGAATTCACAAGCTCACCAGACCTGCTCTTTCAGTGCCCAGCTCCAGCCCCTCCAAAATGGATTCCGCCCCCTTCCTCTTGGGGGCAGGCATCTGAGAGAGGACCTTTCTTATAAATCAGGCTAGCTCTGGGCTTTGGCTTAACAGTCATTTGACTATACGCCCTCATTCAGCCACTGCTCTCCCTCTGAGCAGGCAGCTAGTGGCCCTATCCTTTCCATGCCAACGGGACCCCGTTGCTCAAAGCAGCCTCTCTCCTCTCTTCCTCTGGGTTGCCCAGCAGACTCCAAGTCTGCACTTAACCCTCCACCCCACCCCACCCCAGCCTCTCCCTGAGCTACTAGCATGCCCAGACCCAAGGACCCAGGTGAGTGCCAGAAGGGTTGCTCTCTGTATGCTTCTGGCTGTGAGTGATAGCTGACACACCTCGGAACAGTCTGGTGGTGTACATTGTTTAGGCTGCTGCCCCTGGCTGGCACCCACAGCAATCAACATAAAAAAGCACGGTGCAAAAATAGCTACGTTGGAGTATGACCAGAGCTGCCGTGTAACCCTGTGCAATAGAGATGTCATGCCAAACAAAGCATGATTAGATCTCCTGCCTGCTGTGCCAACCTGAAGCTCTTTAGTACAAATTTAGAATGCAAGGTCCTCTATCCCCTTTGTGCCACTCAGGTGGCGCATGGAATGTAAGAATGGCCTTATCTTCCTTGTGAGGGATTCCCAGCTGGGAGCCCTCTCCATCTCATCTTGCCCCCCGTGCTCAGAGGTAGCACAGGCTGCATTGCATGGCTGGGAAGCAGTGGCCAGACTGCAGTGCTCTCTCACTATCCTCTTCTTGCGGGCGGTCCCTTGAGGGCTGTTCTGGGCTGGCGCAGCTCTGGTGTCTTTACACAGGCTGGACAAAGGATGAGAGAACCACAACTGAACCCCTGGTGTCCTCTTCTCTACTGCACCCACCAAAACACTTGGCCCCAGTTTCTGTAAGGAGTTTATTTAGCCCTTCAGAGGATGTTGCACACACAGGTTCTGGGCTCACAGAGGGTTTGGGTGACAAACAGCAGCCACTCTGACCGATAAGTATAGAGTTGCTCTTCAAACACACACAAACACACTGCATTATAGCAGTCATGGCCACTCCCAGGATAATTAAACATTTCCAAATGTGGCCATTGGTTCAGGGCACTTCCCGAATCCAAATTTAATCACCTTAAGGTGTCTCAGGTTGGACATCCACAAACTG
Organism: Pelusios castaneus; assembly: GCA_007922175.1. NCBI lineage: Eukaryota > Metazoa > Chordata > Testudines > Pelomedusidae > Pelusios > Pelusios castaneus. Next base: position 1,585,205 of record ML686049.1, read on the forward strand.
CAGCACTCCAAATCACTAACCACTTCTGAAAATTTGACTGCTTAAAATAGCCCCCTGGCCCTAGCAGAATTAGGACAGTTCCCCTGATATTTCAGCTAGACCCTGGAGCTCCCTCTGTTCTTCTCACCTCCTGTTCTGCAGGCACCAGTGTGCCCAGGGGGCAGCCTAACAGTGCTGTGACTGCACGATCTCCAGTGTGCTGCTTCTGGGACCCTACCCCAGCAATGAAGAGGACATCTACCTGTGCAGAGGGCTGGGCTCCAGTCTCCAGAAAGAGCAAAGGAGAGGATCAGTCAGGGCTCTCAATGTGCAAAATAAACAAGGATCAAGATTGGCTGTTTACTCCTCCCTCCCTCCCTCCCTCCCTCATTTTCTAGTCAAATGGCATGGCAGCTGCATTGTACTGGCATCACTCTGCATGTTGACTAGTTTACACTGGAAATAATCACTGACTAGTGAGGGAAAGGATGGCCCGGTAGATAGAATGCTAGCTCAGCTCTGCCACAGATTTCCTGGTGCGTCCATAGGAATGTCCCTGCATTTGTGCCTCAGTTCCCCACTTGAGCAATGGGGATAATGGCTCTGCCCTGCCTCTCAGGGGTGAATAAGGAGAAATGCATTGTGAGGCACTCAGTTACTATAGGACACTTAGTAAACAGATAATGGTGCTTCCTGAATTCTGTGTTGGGAAAGTTCATTTTCTTTCTCATTTAGCAGGGCTTAAACTCTAATTGCAGACCACTCGCAGGAGGCCGTCAGCAAGAGGTAAAATTTAGACTAAATTTAGACTAAATAGGCTGCTTTTTCAGAACAGAGAAATGACAGTCCCTGTTTAGTCCCTAAATTTGTGTGGAGCTGCCCATGTTTCTCATTTATGTAAGGTTGGGTAGGTGTTGTGTGTTCTCTCTCTCATTCAAACAATGTCACATAGCACCTGTGACTATTTAGACCAGGGGTCCTCAAACTACAGCCCGCGGGCCGGATACGGCCCGCCAAGGTTATTTAACCGGCCCCCGCCCCTGCTGCGGCCTGCCCCATGCGTCTGGGGCAGCGGGGTGGCCGCGGCCAGGGCAGGCGGCTGGTCTCCCACCCACCGGTCGCCTCGACTTCCCGGCCCAGAGCCGACCCCGCCCTGCTTTGCCGCCCTGCTCCGTTGCCGGGGTCTGTCTGCCCTGCCGGGGCTGCGTTCAGTCCCCGCCGGTGCTCCCTCCCAGCTGTGCAGGCTGGGCCGGGCTGGGGAGATTCAAATCTCCCGCCCTGAGCATGCGCAGATACAGCGTGCTCAGGGCGGGAGCGGCCTGGCCGACAAGCAGCTCTGCCGGCCGTCGCTGTAGTTCCCAGCCTCCGGCCAGGTAAGGGGGCTGGAGGGAGGCCTGGAGAGGGGTGGGGGTGGGGACAAGGAGACTGGCCGGGTTGTGGGGTGTGGGGGACAAGGAAACGGCCCGGGTTAGCGGGGTGGGGGTGGGGACAAGGAGACGGCCCGGGTTAGAGGGGTGGGGGTGGGGACAAGGAGACGGCCCGGGTTAGAGGGGTGGGGGTGGGGACAAGGAGGGACCCCCGCGCAGGCCGGCAGCCCCCACCGCCCCCTCCAGACCCCCGGGGCTGCTTCCTTTCTCTTCCTCTTCCTTTCCTTCCTTTCCTTTTTTTCCCCTCTTCTTTGTCTTCCTCTCCCCTGCCTTCCTTCCTCTTCTCTGCCTTCCTTTCTCTTCTTTCTTCCTTTCCTTTTTTTCTTTTTCTCTTCTTTGTCTTCCTCTTCCCTGCCTTCCTTTCTCTTCCTCTTCCTTTCCTTCCTTTCTCTTCTTTCTTCCTTTCCTTTTTTTCTTTTTCTCTTCTTTGTCTTCCTCTTCTCTGCCTTCCTTTCTCTTCCTCTTCCTTTCCTTCCTTTCTCTTCTTTCTTCCTTTCCTTTTTTCTTTTTCTCTTCTTTGTCTTCCTTCCTTCCTGCTCTTTCTGTCTTTGCTTCCTTCCTTTCTTTCTTTTTTTCTTTTTCTCCTCCTTCCTTCTCTTTTTTCTTTCTCTCCCTTCTTTTTTAAAACTTTTTAAAAATGAATTTTAAATAAAAACCTTTCTTAAAATTAGATTTCAATTCCAAATTCATTCCAATTAAATTAATTAAACACAATTAATTAATTCTATTTACAATCACTTTATCTTCAATTAATGCCTATAATTTCTGTCTTGTGAGTTTTCCCCAAAAATTTATTCTGAAAAAGTTTTTCACACGGCTTGAAAATTTTGCATACAAGCCACCAAACCTAGAGGGAACATTGGCTACTAGTTGCGTACACAACAGCAGGCCAGCAGGCTAACATCGGTCAGTCCCACACTCTGGGCCTGGCCGGAGCCCACAGCACCAACAAAAAGTGTGTGGATGCATTACTGCCTGCCACCCAGTACCCCGAAACACAGGCCAGCAGCAGACATGATAGCTACGCGTTCACGTTTTTTTCTAATTATAATACGGCCCCCCAACAGTCTGAGGGACCGTGAACTGGCCCCCTGTTTAAAAAGTTTGAGGACCCCTGACTTAGGGCATCCACACTGCTTAAGTCGACTTAAGAAGTCGACTTAAGCATTAATGGCGACTTAAAAGCAGGTCTTATTAAGTCGACTTTAAATTTCCTTAAGTCGACTTAAGCTGCTGCTTAAGGAAACTCCAGTGTGGGCGCAGCATTAATTAAGTCGACTTAAGCCTGCTTAAATCGACCTAATTTACTAGTGTAGACGCACCCCTTGAAAGAATCTAACCTTAGTTTCTCATCCAGCCGGCCAAGCCAAATATGTTGGAGATGACTGAAAATCTTTATCTATCATATGTAAAACAAGCAACAAAGTGGGATTTTCTCCCATGAAAGCTCATGCGATAAATTAATTTGTTAGTCTTTCAAAGTGCCATAGGACTCTTTGTTTGTTTTTATCAACCAAGTCAATGACTATTTCAGACCTTACCCAAATACACACTTATAGCCAATACCTTTAACTAAGCTAATATTTATTTTAAAAAAGGGAAAAGAGTAATGGTTAAAAAGATCATTTCACATACATAGATGAAAAAGTTCTTAGATCAGGTTCACATCCAAGATGATAAATTGCTGGGTTATAAAAGTGCTTTTAGAATTAGTTCAAAAGAACAGATAGTCCAACAGACAGTGTCTCTGCTGCTTTATTCCAAGGCTTGGGAAGGGATCATGTAATCCAAGTGCCAGGTCATTTTGCTTCCTGAATCCATTTTTTGTGTACTGTAACTGGATCAGGGTTGGATTAACCAGCCTGGGGCCCCAGGCTACCTCCCACCACAGCCCCCCCTCTCAAGCCCCCCCCCACTGCAAGCTCCCCCCCTGTCTGGGTGCCCCCTACCGCACAGGCCCTGTCGCTGTGGGGGGCATGCCCTGGGGCAGAGGGCGCTCCCGCCTCACCCTGCTCTGGCCAGTCCACCTGGGGGTGTGTGGGTGGGGGGGGGCTGGCGTGTGGCATGGGGGCCTCTAATGCAGCCCCCAGGGCTATGAGCCCTGTAAGGCCATGCTGGAGCAACAGAGGCTGTGCCGTGAGCTAGCTGGCCCTGCCCCCATGGATGGAGTTAACAGAGGCTGGCCCACCCTGCTCCCAGCCGGCCCAGGGGCAGATGCTCAGAGCCCAGCCTCTGGCCCTAGAGCCCTGCCCCCACCCCCAACACAACGGGGCAGGAGTGCTCTCAGGATCCTGCCTGCTGGGCCGAGCGGGGCCGGATTATCGCTGGGGTTTTTGGTCAGGGCTTAAACCCCTAAACCCCTGCGATAATCCAGCCCTGAACTGGACTCTGAAGCCTGGTTTACACTGCAGAGCTAAATTGACGGGAGATGCACAATCTGCGTGTCACAGAATCTGTATCTCCCATTGACTTAGTTACTTTGACTTACTGCGCTATCTTCACTTGGGTGCATTGACCAACAATGCTCTCCCATTCATGCAACTTTATTCCACTTGGAGGGGTGGTTACCACATGGATAAGAGAGCACTTCCTGGATTGATTGAGAGGGTCTACACTGGCTGCTCAATTGTTCCTGTGAATTTTGAGTGTCGATATGGCCTGAGAGGTATGTTAGGGCTGTGGAGGTGCACTGAATCTCTGTGATACACAGCATTCACTAGACTGTTTTTTAAGGATGTCTATTTATTTACCTATCTAACCAGTCCAGAAAAGAGTGTCGGGAATGTTTCCAGGTCTGGAAAATCTGCTTTACAATGAGCAACTAGGAAGCTCAATACATTTAGCTTAACAGGTTTAAGAGGTGACTTGATCAGACAACCAGCACCTACATGAGAAGAAGATTTCTGAGCTCCTTAATCTCGCAGAGAAAGGCACAACAAGATCCAGAGACTGGCAATAAAGGTTAGAAAAGTTCAAACAAGAAATAAGATGAAAGTTTTTTATTAAAGGAAGGGTATGTAGCCATTAAAATTGCTGGGGGTTAGGGTAAACTGGATGTCTTTTTAAAAGATATGTTATTACAGTACAACTGTAAGTTACTGAACAAGCTGCAGGAATAATTGGGTGAAATTCTATGGCTATGTCTACACTTCAAGTTAGGTTGATTTAAGGAGGCTTAAGTTGACCTAACTTAGTCCCTGTCCACACCAGGCTTTCATTAGGTCGACTTAAGAAAATCCTCCTTAGGTCGACCTAACACTCCTTTAGGTCGACCTAAGCACAGTGTGGACGCTTAAGTCCACCATATTAAGTCGACCTAAGGGCTAACAAAGTGGACTAAGTCCACGTCCATGGAAACCACTTTGTTAAGTAGACCTTACTTTTCTAGTGTAGACATAGCCTATGGTCTGTGTTATGCAAAAGGTCAGACTAGATTAACAAAACAGCTCCTGACGTTAAAGCCTACGAATCTCTTAAACTGCAAATTCAAAGAGTCATATTTGGGTTGAGATATGCAGAAATGAGTGAATGTAGAAATGTGCATGGTTACAATGACTGGGGATTGCACACAATGGTGGGAAATCAACATGCAAATAGCTTGTAAGATAGGTAAGTGGTACTGTAACTGCACCTGCAGTTGAGAAAATTGTGCCTACAAATGCTGTGTAGGTGCGTTTGACCATATAATTGTGCTATTTTTTTTCTAGGAAGCTGGAGGTCAGACATAATGTGGTGTATATCCCATGTGCGGGGGAAGGAATTTTATGAAATGGTCCCCATGTTAAGGGGCAGTCTGTTCTCCTCTCCAAGAATAAAGAAACTCCTGTTAGTACGGATGGGAGAGATTTACTTGCCTAGTAACATATTCTGCTTCCTCTTAGCTTCAGCAACTCCCACACCCTCTTTTTAAGAGTGTTCAGTAGTTTGTTTGTTTTTACAGGACATCTTGGAGGTCATAATGTCCCTGTCGGGTGTTTTTATTGACTCTTTGTTGGAAAGACATTCCCTACAGCATCTGTGTCCAACCACTTTCTTAACTGCACTCTTAGACATTGGGGCAAGGCTGTGAGAGTGAGCACTCACAACACCCAAAATCTATCATATCAAAGCAGCCAAAGGGAGAAACGTCCTACGGGATCTTCCATTCCTCCCCAGACAGGCATAATATGGTAACCAGGCAGAAGAAGCACTTGATTACTAAACTAAGATGGACACTACATAACTAATGCCAAAGTGAAGCCATTATGAAAAAGTTGTAGCATACAAATAAACCAAGATGACATTCTGAAATAGTGCAAACAAAGCCGCATGGCCACCCAAAACCAGCCAGGCAAAAGACTATCAGCAGCAATTGAACATGCTCCTGACTAGCAGGACTTCAGCACAAGAAGGGTTAACATTATTACTGAATTGGGAATGTGTACACTCCTGCCACACGTGGAATCAACCTAACCAGAGAACGAAGCACAGGGCCCAGGCTGGTTTTCCTAGTGTACTGGGGTGGGAGGGGGATTCATTTCTCATCCCACTGACATTAGATCAAGCCAAAAACCAGAGACTTCTTGGAAACTCTTTTTAAACACAAGGGAGGCAGTAAAGGAAAAGGGACACAGCTCTGCAGACACAGTTTTGCATTTGCAGAGCACTGAGGAGGGAAAGGACCAGCAGTGACATCTGGGAGGTACACAGAGAAATGACACACAGTCTCTGCTCTATTCCACTCACTTGCTCTTCTAGTTTCCATGGGGCTATCATGAGACTTCAATCCTCACTCCTCTTGAGGACAGCTCTGCATCCCTCCAGGCACAGTGTCTCCAGACTGCAGCTAAGCTACAGATGAGCAGGGGCTCTTTTACATTTATTCTTTCTGTTCAAATACGTTTCAAAGTAAAAAATATCCAACCCTACCAAAATCTCCTTTCTAGGAGTCTCAGGCTCCCCCTCATCCCCGAAACAGCAGCTACACCCCGCACAGCCCATCTCTGTGCCTAGAAAAGTGATCTGATTATAGAGACCTACTTACCATGTTTCTGAGCTCCTTTATCCTCTCCCTCTCACTTCCAAAAGCAGCATTTTCTCTCTCTCTCTTCCATGTGTACAAGAGTTTCTTTTTCAAGCTTTTACTCTCTTCTTATAAATACACACAAACCGCTGAAGCACTCTGAGCAGGGAGCTGTAATCCAAGCCCTTGCCCGCCCCGCTCTGCAGTTCCAACTAAGCTAACTCATGACACAGCCATGGGGCTGAATTAGGGGGACCATGAAGGCTGCTCTGACAGCCAACATGCTGCACCTCATCTAGCAGTAATCCATGTAGTGAGAAGTGCAGTAAACACTGGATTCCACGTTCAAAGCAGCTACAGGGACAACATAAAACCAGCAACATATAAGTACTCTACACCAGAATCAACAAAACACACAGACTAGTTATTCCAGAGAATATATGACTGATTTACAATTTCACATAACGGTTTCTTTGGAATACGTCTTCTGACCTTATTCAGGAGACCTTCCCTTAATGCAAATACGTACTCTCATTCTGAACTGAGGAACTGCATCGTTCTTTTTACAGAAATAACATCACAAGGAAATGCTACATGAGGGGAGCATGCCAATGCCCCCTGAAAAAAGGCCGCAACCCATTAAAGATTTTCAACAAAATTCACTCTCCACTTCCTGGATTCAAAGCAAAGAACCCAGAAGAGACCCCCCAAAGGATTCTGAGGAAGTGCCATGGATTTCCAATCAATGTGTAACAGGTCAAGTTAAACTAGGGGAAATAATAATGGAGCTTCTGGAAATGCACTGAAATAGTTTACCTTCACAAAGGAAATAGAAAGGCGATGACTATGTCAGGCAATGGCACCAAGTCATATCAATATCAAGCTGGGTATAAAGACTTTTTTTCCCCCAAGGGAGGAAGTCATTTAGCATGGCAAATTCCTCCGCCCCTTCTTTAATTGTTTAAAATGGCTAGTGGCCAGAGCAGCTAGGAAGGTCACTGAACAGTCAGGCAGTGGCCTACAGAAAGACAATGGAAAAGCCAGTGGGGGTAGAAGCTGGGTGGGAATACAGGTGACTCAATGCTTTTAGTGATCCATCATCACACACAGACCTAATATAACTGTGGAGAAAAAAAGCACAGAGCCATAGTTGGCCCTGGGAATCAGTGCAAAAAGCATGTTGCATGTCAAGCTAACAATGTCCTGCAGAGCTCAGGGCGTGGCTGCTGTGTTGGACATACTGCTGGAATTTTTGTGGGCCACACAGAGATCAAGTGAGCCTGTTCCTCTTTCATGAGGACAACAGATTCTGTAACATGAAGCAGAAGACCACTGGGACAAAGGAACCAGAAGCCAGCCGATTTCAATGATAGAACAGAATCTAACATCAGTATCTTCCATTGCCACCTCAGAGTCTACACTTGTTAATTTAAGTTGACTTTGTTAAGTCGACTTAGCATGTCTATACTCAAAAATTAAGTCAACTTAAAGGGGACCCTGCCAAATTGACTTAGAGCGTCCACACTGGATGCCTACGTCGACCTGTAGGGGCTAGGTGGACTGGGACTGGTCCACAGTGGCAGGGAGGCACCCCTTGACAAGTGCCAGGGGGCTCATCATTTGCCCCATTGTACCTGGGTACAATGGGGGCTGAGCAGGACAGGGACACTGGCAGGGCATAGGAGCAGGGTGGGCAGGGCTCTGTCCTGCCCCGTGGGGGGGCACGCCAGGCTCTGCCTGTGCCAGCCACCCTGGCAAGGAGTTTAGTGGAGGAGCCCTGAAGCCCTTTAAATCTATTTAAAGTCGATTTAGGGCTAATCCACATCTACACTGGCTTAAATTGACTTAATAAAGTCGACAAGCGTAGTTCGAATTCAAACTAGTTGTTATTAATTCAAACTAACTTTTCCTTAATTCAACTTAAGGAGCAGCTTAAGTTGAATTAAGGAAAATGTAGTGTAGATGCAAATTAAATAAAGTCAATTTAAGCAAGCTTAAGTCGACTTAATTTGTAAGTGTAGATGCACCCGGTGTGTGCCAGCGGCCTCGTTTGGGTGATGTCCAGAGATCAAAGGAAGATCGGGAGATGAAGAGCAAGCTGCTGTCACATACTGTCACAGCAATTGCAACACAGAGTACTCACTGGAGAGGAGGCGGAGGAAGGACTATGCGAGTCAGAAGAGAGCAAAGAACAACACTGTAAGCAACAAGAAGAGCTACAAACATAGCTCTTCAGAGAGAAGCCGTCCTAGGGTATCAGAGACTCACTGGCTAAAGGAATTGACTCTAAAGACTGGGGCAAAGTGAGGGACTTCTCTTATACTTCTGGAACTGTGTGCAGGGTTGTGACTTTCTCGAATCATAGAACTGCTTACCAAGACAGCTTGCAAGTTACCAGATTAGCAGTTAAACTAGCTTGGTTTCAAAATCTTCTCCCTTTGGTATTCTGTGTGGTCCACGTGGATCTCAGAGGAAGTTCTGTCCCAACTCTAGTACTCTCTTTGAATGTGTGACAATTTAGGTTACGTAGCCTGTTAGAGTTGTCTATACAGCTTTCTGGAGGGAGTGGGAATGAAACTCCCAGCCCTGGTGGACAGACTTAGGCTAGCGGGGCTCACACCAGGTCTCTACAAATAGCTGTGTAGACAAAGCCTTGAAGTTGCAACTTGGGCTGGCACTTGGGTTTTGAAGCCTAGTGATAGAGGTTGGTTCTGAGTGCTCCAAGACATCTGTTGCTCAGTACATGCTATGGCCTTCCAATGGGTTTTGGCTGTAGTGCCATTTCAAAGTCCTGGGGCCTGGATGCTAATGGAGCTCATGATTTCATTACGTACATTGTTTGGCCTGTTTGCTGCTGGCAATGGAGAAGGCTGGCATTCTCTGCAAAATCCCAATGAGAACAGAAATCTTGATCAACAAGGAAAGCCGGCATATGCCTTCCTGGAGAATACCCAGCATGGACCAAGGCATCGCATCCTTCTTATGGCTCTTGCACTCTAGTTTTGGAAGCAGCCATGCTTCCTGAAACACTTGGAGGAAAATAGAGTGATCAGGAACAGTCAACATGGATTCACCAAGGGCAAATCGTGCCTGACCAACCTGATTTCCTTCTATGATGAGATGACTGGATTTGTGGATGCGGGAAGAGCCGTTGACGTGGTATACCTTGACTTTAGCAAGGCTTTCGATACGGTTTCCCACAGCATTCTCGTTGGCAAGTTAAGGAAGTATGGGTTGGACGAGTGGACCGTAAGGTGGATCGAAAACTGGTTAGATCAACGGGCTCAGCGGGTAGGAATCAATGGCTCGATGTCTGGTTGGCAACCGGTAACGAGTGGAGTGCCCCAGGGGTCGGTCCTGGGGCCGGTTCTATTTAACATCTTCATTAATGATCTTGATGATGGAATAGTCTGCGTGCTTAGTAAGTTTGCGGATGACACCAAGTTGGGGGGAATGGTAGATACTCTGGAGGGCAGGGACAGGATCCAGGGAGACTTGGACAAATTGGAACACTGGGCCGAAAGAAACCTCATGAGGTTCAACAAAGACAAGTGCAAAGTCCTGCACTTGGGACGAAAAAATCCCATGCACTGCTACAGGCTGGGGACCGATCGGCTAAGTAGCAGCGCTGTAGAAAAGGACCTGGGGGTTATGGTGGACGGGAAGATGAATATGAGCCAACAGTGTGCCCTTGTTGCCAAAAAGGCCATTGGCATATTAGGCTGCATCAGTAGGAGTATTGCCAGCAGATCGAGAGATGTGATAATTCCCCTCTATTCGACACTGGTGAGGCCGCATCTGGAATACTGTGTCCAGTTTTGGGCTCCCCACTACAGAAAGGATGTGGACAAATTAGAAAGTCCAGCGGAGGGCAACAAAAATGATTAGGGGGCTGGGGCACATGACTTATGAGGAGAGACTGAAGGAACTAGGCTTATTTAGTCTACAGAAGAGAAGACTGAGGGGAGATTTGATAGCAACCTTCAACTACTTGAAGGAGTGCTCCAAAGAGGAGGGCGCTAGGCTGTTCTCGATGGTAACAGAGGACAGAACAAGGAGCAATGGTTTCAAATTACAGCTGGGGAGGTCAAGGTTGGATATTAGGAAAAACTTTCTCACTAGGAGGGTGGTGAAGCATTGGAATGGGCTATCTAGGGAGGTGGTAGAATCTCCATCTTTGAAGGTTTTTAAGGCCCGGTTAGACAAAACGCTGGCTGGGGTGATTTAGTGGGAGTGGTCCTGCTTTTTAGCAGGAGGTTGGACTAGATGACCTCGTGAGGTCCCTTCCAACCCTATGATTCTATGTTTAAAGCAGATTTTATTCGGGCCTATGGGAGGTAGGCAGCTAATAAAATTATTTTAAGGGACAACACATGCCCTCTCTAAGAAGGTCTCTGCAGGATGTCATCTGTTCAGCAGGGCAGTTTGAAGGTTGAGGGGCTCTGGCCTGTGTTATCCAGGAAATTAAATTATATTATCACAATGATTCCTTTTGGCCTTAAAAATGTATGAATCTCTCTCCACAGATAATTAGATTGGTATCTGTCTGGTATGGGCACTATCCAGTTATCTTCAGCTGTGTTTGTGAATTCCCTGCTGCGTGGATATGGGGCAGCTTTTCCTTTTCAAATCAGAAAAATATTCAGAAAGGGAAGATAGTGGCAGTAGGGGCAGCAACTGCTCTGGCAGTTTTCCATATACATTCTTTAAGATTTAGAACATCGACTTTAATTACTGGCAAAGCTTAGGCGTAGACCAATGGGTAGGCACTGAAATGGAATTGCTATCTAGTAACATTAGCAGCAGGGAGTATAATAGGGTTAAGGTTAATGATGCTTATCTGCATCCATCCAAAAACAAATACAAGACCTTTATGATCACCTAGCTTGACCTCCTGCATCCACAGGCGATAGAATTTCACTAAGTAATTCCTGCATCAGTGCTGTAACTTCTGATTCAGTCAGACCAGATCTTTTAGAAAGACACCCACTCTCAACTTAAAGATTTCAAGTGACAGAGAACTTAGCACAGGCCCTAGGCAAGTCAGTCTAATGGTTAATTACCCTTAGTGTGTACCATATTTGTAGTTTGACTTTTTCTAGTTTCAGCTTCCAGCTATTGTTTCCGTTTTGATTTCATCTGCTAAATTAAAGAGCCATCTCCTGTCAGAAATTTTATGCCCATTTATAAACACTGATAAACTGTAAATAACATTAGATCTTCTGACCAATTTGAAACAAACAAGGGGTCTGGTGGCACTTTTAAATACTAACAAATTTATTTATCGCATGAGCTTTCGTGGGAGAAAATCCCCCTTCGTCAGATGCTTGAGGACGGAGAACTTACAGAATGGGAACAAAATAAGTGCAAGGAAGTGATAGGATCTGGTCTGACTGTTACACCTCCCTACACGTATTCTTCTCCCATTCCTTAAATTCCCCATCTTCAAGCATCTGACGAAGTGTGATTTTCTCCCACAAAAGCTCATGCGATAAATAAATGTGTTAGTCTTTAAAAGTGCCAGCAAACTCCTTGTTTGTTTTGCTGAACTAGATTAACATGGCCACCCCTTTGGAACTTGACCAACTTGAAAGAATTTAAATCTGCAGGGCTGGATGCTATTCACCTGAAGGTGCTGTCTGAAGAAATCTTGGAGTCACTCTCCCGGGAAGTAATATTTGCAAGCTCACTGATGACAGGAGAGGTGCCGAAAGACTGGAGAAGAGCTAATGTAGTGCTCATATTTAAAAGGGAGGAAAAGAAGGAGCTGGAGAAATATAGACCTGTCAGCCTGACTTTGATATATGAAAACTATTAGGGCAATATATAAAACATTTGATCTGAAAACACCTGGAGGATGAATGGGTGATCACTAGCACCCAGCATGGATTTATTAAGAACAAAACAGGCCAAACCAGATAGATTTCTTTCTTAGACAGGATAATTGGTTTGATGGATGGGGGAATGCGGTGGATTTAATATACCTGGACTTCAGCAAGGCTTTCAACACCATCCCACATGACATTCTGATAAATAAGCTGGGGAAATGTAGGCTCAGTGGCTACATCTATACTGGCAATTTAAGTCAACTTAAGGAGGCTTAAGTCGACTTAAATTAAGCCACATCTACACCAGACTTTCATGAAGTCGACTTAATAAGAACCACTCATTCGGTTGACTTAAACCTTAAGTCGACTCCTTACGTTGACTTAAAGTGGTCTTAAATGTCCACACTGTCCTCAAGTCGACTTAAGGGTGGTTAGGTCGACTTAGCAAAGTGGACTTAGTCAACTTAAAGTTAAGTCGACTTAGTCCACTTTGCTAAGTCGACTTAATAAGGTCGACTTTAAGTTGACTTAAAGTCGACCTTATTAAGTCGACTTAAAGTTGACCTAACTTTTTCTATTGTAGACATAGCCAGTGAAACTACTATTAAGTGAATACATAATTAGTTAAACAACTGAAAGCAAAGAGTAACTATTAAAGTTATGATGTCAGATTGGAGGGAGGTTTCAAGTGGGATCTGTGTTTTGGGGGTTTTTGTTTGTTTGTTTTGCCACATCATATCTTTAAAAGTTTGGCTCAGAAATCCTAAATGTGATTTATTCTGTTAACTTCAATTTGGACTTCCACTATTTTTGCAAAGTTTGTGTGTTAATTTTTGAATTTATTTGGCATGACTTATTTAGGACCTATCAGAACTCTGCAAAGTTTAACTATTTTTACACAAAGGCCTACTGGAGATTTAGGATTGAATTGTTTTTAAAAGAATAAGCCCCCAGTCGTGAAATTTCCAAAAGTAGCTAGAGTTAGAAGCCTAAGTCCCATTTTCAAAAGGAACGTTGGCATGTCTGAAAAATTGGACTTAGGCCAGTTCTACAGTAGGAAATTAGGTTGGTATAACAAGGTCACTCAGGGGTGTAAAAATGGCAACTCTCTTCCCCCCTACCCACTGCCACGGGAAGCAGTTAAACCGACCTAACCCCAGTGTAGATAAGCGCTATGTCAATATAGCTAGATCCTCTCAGGAGATGGAGAACAAATGCAGATGGAAGACGCTACCCCATCAAGCAGTTGCACATCTCCACTGAAGTGTGATAGCATGCAGCTGCAGCTTTGAAGTGTAAGCCCTACCCTTATACTCCTAAGGACTAGATTCACAAAGTAACCACGGCATTGGATCACTGACGGTTGCCACACCTAACTTTTGGTGTCCAAAAAAAAAAAAAAAAAAATCACAAAGCCTGCATTAAAAATCATTAAAAATCACAACGCCTGCGTTAAGTACTTTGGCTCCCCTTACAAAGCATGGGGAGAGACGGGGCTTTACAATGGGATCCACCAAAACCGAAATTACCCAGTGGGAGATGCTGAGAGGAGGGGTCTGAGCGGGCTCTGCTCCTCTCACAGAGACAGATGCTTAAATCCAGGCTGGAGAGAGGGTCTTCCTTCTACTGGGGATTCTTAGCTGCAAACCCTCCTTTAGCATTCGGCACCTACTACATGTTTGGGTCAGAGGAGGCCTGACTTAGGATGCCCTGATTTTATAGGGAGAGTTCTAATCTTCAGAGTTGTGTCTTATATAGGTGCCTACTGCCCCCTCCACAGCCCAATTTTTCACACTTGTTAGCTGGTCACCCTAACCTGCCTTCAGGAGTTAGGTCACTGGCCAGGGATGAGGGAGACTTCCAGCTCAAATCCCCCCTCTGCCTGCCTGGGAAGAAGAGATTTGCATAGGCATCTGTCACCTTCCTTATAAGTGCCCTGGAATATTCTGATGTGGAACTCGCTAACTATTTCTCTTGTTTAAGCTGGTGCTCGCTGAATAAACAAACAGTCACTGGAGCAGTGGAGTTGAATCCTGGGTCACTCACATCCCAGGTGATTGTGCTAACTATCAGAATATAGAATCATTCTCATGCTGCAGCTTTTTTTGGTCCCTTGTCCAAAGACTCTTTTAATGTTTAATCCAAGTTCCAAAGGGGTAGCCGTGTTAGTCTAGGTCAGCAAAACAAACAAGGAGTCCTGTGGCACTTTTAAAGACTAACAAATTTATTTTTTGCATGAGCTTTTTTTGGATTTTCTCCCATGAAAGTTCATGTGATAAATTTATTAGTCCTTAAAAGTGCCACAGGACTTCTTGTTTGTTTTATTGTTTAATCCAGTGGTTCTCAAATCAGAGCTACATGTACCTCTGGGGAGACACAGAGGTCTTCCAGGGTCTTCCATCTAGGTATTTGCCTAATTTTATAACAGGCTACATAAAAAACACCAGCAAAGTTGGTACAAATTAAAATTTCATAGAGACATTGCCTTATTGATACTGCTCTACATACTGTACACTGAAATATAAGTACAATATTTATATTTTGATTTATTTATTTTATAATTATATGGTAAAAATGAGAAAGCCAGCCATTTTTCAGTAACAGTGTTCTGTGTCACACTGGTATTTTTGTGTTTGACTTTGTAAGCAGGTAATTTTTAAGTGAGGTGAAACTTGGAGGTATGCAAGACAAATGACTCCTGAAAGAGGTATGGTCATCTGGAAGTTACAGGTTTAATCCAAAATAGAACATCTTTAGCAGGAGAGATTGAGGGAATCTTACAACAGCATAGCCCTGATACTCACTTGAGATCCCTGTTCCAATCCCCCTTTCTCCCTTCAGTGGACTGCGGTCTCCTCCATCCCAGGCAAGCACCCTAACCCGTGGGCTAAAAGTGATAAGGGGGAACTACTGATATTTCCTGTGAGTTTGTTTACGAGATCAGCCCCTGCAGACACATTCGGGGGAACATCTGTCTTCCTCCATTTGTGCATCTCAGGGGACTTAAAGGTCTGGATGCCAGAGGATTTAGGGGCATCTAACAACCACTTTAGGCACAAGTTTTTATAAATTTGACCCGCAGTGACTGAGCTGCTTCTGAAATGTTTACCCTAGCTTTTTCTTGTGAAGAGCCTTCAGGATGTAACCAATCATAAGGAGTGCTCATGAGGAAGATTTCAGTCTCTGTATCCCTTATAGTGTCTGGCCAAGTTTGTGACACAATCTAAAACTTGTGCAATATCCATTTTCACTGTTCTGTATCCAACAGGCTAATGTGTCCATTGGCCACACTGTCCTCCAGCTCGCACTCCCTTGGCCAGCCAACAGAGCCCAAAGGCCAGGCCCTATACAGCAGCAAGTAAATGTGAGGTGCTAGATGGATATTAATAATGTACACATCTTGGACTCTACATCAGTGGTCCCCAAAGATTTTAGTCCTTGCTATCTCTCACCACATCCTCATACCCCCATCCATACTGCCCTCTCCCCCTCAGCCAAGGCTGGAAGTGGGACCACGGTAGCCAGGAACCCTGGGCGTTGCAGCAGGCCCCGGCATCCAAGGCCTGAAGCCAGGACTCTGGGTGGGGCCAGAGGCTGAGTCCAAGGTCAGGCCAGGGATCGTAGCTGGGGGCAGGGGCAGGGCCAGAGCAGAGTTCAGGGCAGAGCACACTGGGTGACGTTCCCTCCCTGTCCCTCATGGGGTTGGCCCAGGCCCTGCTTTATCCCCCCAAATGTTCCTTCACACTCCCTGAGGGGCCTCGTGCCACAGGGGACCTCTGCTCCACACACAGGCTGCAAACGCCACCATTCCATTCAATTCCCACCATTCCAATAGACATCACAAAATCCAATCTACATCTGTCCTCCAGATACAGCTTAGCAGCAGCTCTGTGTTTTCAAAGGAACATTATATTTCACTAATCCACCATATGACAGTCCCATACCCCATCATCCCACCTTAACCCCATTCTCTTTACAACACTACGAGACGCAGACCCATTCTTCTCCACAGTTCATTCTCCAAATCACATTATAGGCCTTTGCTGTTTTAGAGAGACATCTCATAGATTCCAAGGCCAGAAAGGATCTGTGGCTGCATCTACACTTGGAAATTAAGTCGACTTAAGCTTGCTTAAGTCGACTTAATTTACCCTGTGTCTACA
Source organism: Pelusios castaneus (assembly GCA_007922175.1). NCBI lineage: Eukaryota > Metazoa > Chordata > Testudines > Pelomedusidae > Pelusios > Pelusios castaneus. Next base: position 1,601,604 of record ML686049.1, read on the forward strand.
CTACAGTTTTCTTAAATCGACTTAAGCAGCTTGCTTAAGTCGACTTAAGGAAAATGAAGTCGACTTAATGAAAATTAAGTCGACTTTATTAAACCTAGAATTACTTCAACTTAAGGCTTAATTCGACTTTTTAAAGTCGAATTAAGCCAGTGTAGACATGGGGTAGCCCTAAGTTGATTTAGGGCTACCCCAGGACTATACCAATGCCCTCCCTGCCGGGGGGGGGCACAGAGGGAGCCTGGCATGCCCCCCCCCAAAGGGCAGGGCAGAACCCTGTGTGACGCTGTCCGGATTTAGGGAACCATTTATGATATATTTTCTATTAATATCTCATAAATGCTATAAGCCATAGGAACTATGTCATGGTTGGTATGAATAGAAAAGTAGTAATTTGCTGGGAATGATTATATAGTTTATGTATAGGAATTGTATTTGTATTAGAAGTTAGGAATATGGTTGTTATATCTATACTTTAACTTTTGTGATTCTGGGGAAACTCCCCAGACAGGATGTCTACAACCATTGTCTCCTTAATGGCTCATCAGGTTTCTCTCTGGGCCCATTGTACCTGGGAGCTTCCTGAGGCCATGTACACACTACAGACTTGTCCCGCAATAACTTTTATTGCGGGACAAGCAAGCATTATAATTATAACGCTTTACTGCATCCACACTGCACTCCTTCTAGCGAAAGGAGTTCACACGCTTCTTTCAATTTTAGCTAGAAGGAGCAGTGCATGGTGGGTACCTATCCCACCATGCACTGCCCTGCCAGCCGAAAGGCTGGCAGTGGTGCTGCCTTGAGCCCCAGTCCTGCTGGGGCTCAGCTGCTGCCGGCCAGCTGAGCAGCAGCTGAGCCACGGCTCAGCCAAGCCCAGCTTTGCAGCTGAGCCGGGCTGCAGGGGCTCCACCTCCCCTGGTGGGGCTCCAGCCACCAGGCAGCTGAGCCCCACCGGGGAGCTTAAGACCCTCGCCACAGCCAAGCCCCACAGCTGGCCCCGGCAGGGGGTTTGAGACCCCCGCTGGGGCCACCAAACCCCACAGCCGGCCCGGCGGGGGGCTTGAGACCCCCGCCGTGGCCGCAGCGGGGCTCCAGCCGCTGGCCACCTGAGCTCCCTGGAGCCCGGTGGGTGGAAGGGCTCCACGGTCGGCGGCTGTTAGAGCCCCGCCACTCACCGGGCTCCAGCTGCAGGGGTTCGGGTGGCAGCGGGGGCTGTGGCGCTTAAGCGTACAGCTCCTGCTGCCACCCAAAGCCCCGGGGCTGAGCTAGGGGGATGGCCCAAACTGGCTGCCCTCGCCGGTCCAGCCGGCCAATCCCCCAGCCGCCAAACCTGGCAGCTTTAATATGCCAATTTCACTGCTCGGCTAGAGCAGTGAAATTGACATATTTAACAGCTCCAATGTCCCACAGTGGCCTGGTTTGGCACTCTGGGACATTTCCAGAGGCTGACAACAGCACAAAAAGTGTCCACACAGGCTGTACCACGGAACATCTGTTCCGTGGTAAGCCTTACCACCCTCATTTAGGTGGTTTACATGTTGTGTGGCAAGAGGGCTGTTGCCGCACAACAAGAAGCTTTAGTGTGTGGACGCTTTGATTATTATCGCGCGGTAAGGAGCCTATGGTTATAGACATCCTGTCTGGGGAGTTTCACCTGAATCACACAAGTTAAAGTATAGATATAACAACCATATTCCTAACTTCTAATACAAATACAATTCCTATACATAAACTATATAATCATTCCCAGCAAATTACTACCTTTCTATTGATACCAAACATGACAGAGTTCCTATGGATTATAGCATTTATGAGATGTTATTAGAAAATAATATCATAAATGGTTCCCTAAATCCAGACAGTATCACACCCTGCCCACATGCCCTGTCAGAGTCCCTGTCCCCCTTTGCCCCATTGTACACAATGGGTGCCCCCCCTGCCACCATGGACCTGCCCAAGGTCCCCTAGCCCCTAGAAGTCAACCTAGGCGTCCAGTGTGGATGCTCTAGGTCGACTTTGTAAGTTCCCCCCGAAGTCTATTTTAATTTTAAGTGTGGACATGCTAAATTGACTTAAAATTACAAGTGTAGACATAGCCTGTGTGATTATCTAATCTGGCCCCTGGTATAACACAGGCTGAAGAATGCCCCAAAAACAATTCCTAGGCTGGATCTTTTAGAAAAACATTCAATCTTGATTTAAAAGTTGCAATGAGGGAGAATCCACCACCACCTTTAGTACACTGTTCCAGTGGTTAATTACCCTCACTGTGAAAAGCATACACTTTATCTGCAGTCTGGATTTGTTTGGCCTCAGCTTCCAGACAATGGATCATGTTAGATCTCTTTTTGCTAGATTGAAGAGCTTGTTATTAAATATTTGTTCTCCGTGTAGATACATACAGATTGTAATCAAGTTACTTCTTAGCCTTCTCTTTGTTTTACTAAATACATAGAGCTCTTTGAGGCTATCATTATAAAACCCATTTTCTAATTCTTTAATCTCTTGTGGGTCTGAATTGACAGAAAAGGGATATTGCTTAAAACCCACAGTATTGTATTTCCATTGGTAACAGTTTGAAAAAATACACTACTCTCTGTGACACCTGTGGCCCACTTGCAAGAGCTGTTTGAATCACAACCTCAGACTCATTGTAAATGTCTCTCTCCTTTGCCTGGCTGTGTACAGGGTGAAAAGGAACTCAAATTTTCTGTAATTCTGCATTTTAATACCTTCAAGTCTGTGGTGGTGGTGTTTTAAAGTGAGAATTTCATTATTTTCTCCCTTTTTCAAATGCAATGTTTTAATGAGGTTTTCCTTTCCGAAGCTTTGCTACAAATTTCTAAACTTCATTTTGTTTTAATTTTTATGTTTTTGTCACATCAACAATAATTTCATCAGCAAATGGATCTTGGCAACAATCACATCTTTTTCCTGATGGGAGAGTAAACTGTCCTTCATCATAAACAGGCATATCCTATTTGAGCTCCACCCGTTGTTTATCCCCAAGGACGTATGGTATGCTCCTGGACATACCATAAGCAAATCTGTGCTCTTTAGGGCTGCCATGGTCAGTGGGCAGCAATAAAGACTGCTCAGAATACAAACGCTCCCTGGCTGACTTTGTGAGAAGTTGTGCAGATTCATACAGTGATTTTGTCCAATAAATAGTTTGGATCCCTCTTTTGGAACGGGATGATGCTGGCCTCTGGACCAATCAGGTTAGTGGTTTTCAAACATAGGGTCAGGACCCAGCTCTGGGTCACAGACCCTCAGGTACTGGGATGCAGGCCCCCTGCTGTGCCACCAAAAAACTGGAATGCATTGCTTGAAGGTGTAGCTGTTTAGTTGCGGGCATAAATGAGCTTTTTCAACTACGTCCCAAGAAAAAAAAAGTTTGAAAACCACTGGGTTACAGTACTGTATTTTGATTCTTGCTGTCTTAGCATAATGTTTTCTTACTTAGCATTTATCAGCAGCACATTGTGCTGTGGAAAGTAAAATGATTCAGCTTTCCCAAACCAATGGAGGATTGAATTAACGCTAAGTGTCAGCTGAGGAAAGAATGGGAGCTTGTCTGTGTTCAGATGCTACCACTTAACTGACTACTTACACCTGATCTAGAATGCAGCTGGTTGCATCAGAATGGAGTCAGCTCTTTGCTTTTTCATGTTATCTGTTGGCTTTGATTGTGGTGTTATTTTTCTCATTTGCCCGGATGATCTCAGAGCCTGTTCTACCAGCTAAATTGTTTGGAAACAAAAGAGGTAGAATCCTAGAATTCAAGGACTCTTGATCTCAGAGTTCCACGCTTACCCTTCAAACTAACTCAACTGTATTACAACTAACAGCTGTATTAATTTTTTTTAAATTATTCATTTATTGACAAGGAATGTGGATGGAACAGTCCATCCGCTTGAACAGAGAAAAGAATCTCTAATGCATACACATCACATGCTTTATCCCCCTCATCAAAAAACTTCAAGGCTGAGGAAACTGAGTTCACCCACTCCAGCCTAATTATTCAAACCGTGGAGATATTTCCTGTGCCTGCAGCTATCAGTAATAACAGGGCGCCTATGCCCAGAAGGACATCCCATTGCTATATTTACTTGTGGGCTGTATCCCAATATAGGGTTTTTTTTATTGGAGAGTTGCTTTCCCTTTCTTTCCTGGGGCTTAGATACATTTTAAGTGCAGACACATGGGAGACAGCTGCAGCCAGCACTCCAGTGGGTGTTAAAAGCCTCTCTTCATTGCATGTTCACAACAATGCTAGGTTTGTTCCCCAGCATAGGCCTGCACTGTCTGCCTGGAGGAGCCGGCATTTGCTCTCGCACTCGGCCTCCAGTTTCTATGGCAATTCAACTAAAAGGAAAGCTAGTGAGAAAGGCGTGGTACGCGCTCACTGGCAGCATTCTGGTGCTGCTCATTGACCCAGCTGGGAGGAATCCAGGGAAAAGGAAAGGCACATGTAAAATGGAAATAGCACCACTGTTAATGTGTTACCAAACCCAGCCACCATGGGGAGTGCTGCTCTTCTGCCTTAGGCATGAAGAGCTTAACCTCCACCCACATTCCTCCAAATGTTCAGTCTTGCCTCATTCCTCATGTGTCCGCATTAGGGCTTTGGCTCTTACTGAACAGTCTATGGGGCAGTGAGGAATGAAGCTTCCAGCAGGGGTGCAGGCAGCCAAACACTGTGAAACATTAGCTCCTTTACAGGTGCACATCACGCCAAGGTCCGGACTGCAATGTCATTTATTCCAATAAACTGTTGTAAGTGACCCTGAGAAACAATTCAGCCCTGCTCAGCTTGTGGAAACAAACTCAGCTTGTGGAGGGGGGAACCATTATTTATATCCATTAATCAAATAACCTGATTCCTAATCCTCATCAGACCAAGAGAGTTAAAATTTCCAGCCGTCAGATACAGTATTGAAAATCCCCAATTGTGGCCATGTGTAAGGGGAAGTGAAGCTCTCCAAGAGCCAACGTCATCTCTGTGGCATGGCCAGCACCGGAACAGGCCCCACTTACATGTCACGAAAGGATTCACCTCAAATGCATCACACTCCTGTTGCCTCAGACTCAAAGGTCATAAAGGACCAGTGTGATCATTAGAGTCTGGCCTCCTATACATTGTGGGCCACAGAATCACACCACACACTGTTGTAATAGACCCATAACCTCTGACTGAGTTACTGAAGTCCTCACATCGTGATTTAAAAGATGCCAAGTTACAGAACAAGCAAGGAGGCCTGTGACACTTTTAAAGACTGACAAATTTATTTATCACACAAGTTTTTGTGGGCATAACTGCATTTCTTCAGATGCATGAAATGGAAACTACCGGACATACTGCAGTTTCCATTTCATGTATCTAAAGAAGTGGGATTATGCCCATGTTAGTCTTTAAAAGGGTCACAGGACTCCTGGGTGTTTGTTGGGTTTTGTTTTTTTTCTTCTTCCCTGAAACAGACTAACATGGCTAACCCTCTGGAACTTGTCACCGAGTTACAGAGAATCCACTATTTACACTGACTTAAATCTGCAAGTGCCCCATGCTGCAAAGGAAGATGAAAACACCACAGTCCCTGCCAGTCTGACCTGGTGGGAAATTCTGCCCCCTGCAGTAGCTGCTGAGTGGGAGCTGCCCTCCCTGGTATCAAGGTAGCAGCATGTAGATTCACACTACTCAGCCAAAACCTTTTCCTTTCATTGTATGTTTGCGAATCAGTCCATTCGGTCTGCGAATAATCATATGCAGAGCTGCTTGGGCAAAAAATGGGACTGTGATTATTAAAAAAAATAAATATTAATTTTGGTTGTAATGTTTTGTTTTTCAACCCAAATAAACACTTTCTCTCACTATTTTACCTTTCCCCCTTCATTCCCACCCCCCACCCGCACACCAGGAAATTAGGGGGAGGATTAATAAAGAGAGTCAGAGAAAGTGGATTTGATTTACTGAAATGTTAGGATTTGGAAGACAAATTCAAAATTCAACACAAAAACACACAATAATGTTTTGTAAAATACATTTCCCATTTTCCAGCCAGCACTCATTGCATGTGCCTTTTATCACAGTATTATTCCTTTTGCAACCAAATGCTTCTCTTCATCTCTCAATGCCAAATAATCAAAATTATAAAAATGTCTCTGTAATTTTATGTCACTGACAATATTAGTGACAGTTTCCAAAGATAAGAGAATGGGCTTTTGGTATTGTTTTTCAATTGTTCTGTTAATGTTAGTAAGTAAATTCCCATGTTTGGGACTATCTTTCTGGAACGCCTCTTTGCCCAGCTGTGGGGAGGCGCTTGGGCTGGTGCGGGGCTGTTGGCTCCCCTCCAACCACAGGCTGCAGCCTCTGAGTGCAAGAAGCACAGTGGATAAAGCAAAAGGCTTCCAAGTCACAAGACGGCATCAAGTGTGATTTACAGGGGCTGAGTAGGAAGGGGCTCTCGTCCCAGGAGGAGGATGTGGATAAATCCTCTGTCGAAAGAAGGGGGGCAGGGGTGAAATGATATAGATCAGAATGGGGTATGCCAGGGGAGAAGAGGTTAACTAGAAAGCTCTTTGCATAAGATGACCTCAGTGTCCACACTGCCGGCGTTTGAAAAACATATATTTGTATTTCAATATCTGCATGTTCCCTGCATTAAAGCAACAGGCCAGAAACAGACTGAACAGGAATCATGATTTGCGTCCTCACAGAAAGCCCAGAAAAGCTAGCATCATGCCACTTTTCAAACTCGATGGACAACTTCATACCATTTCCCAAGTCCTCATCTCCCTCCTTCCCTTCACTCCAGCTCACCTCCATGTGAGTGCAATTCAGAGAAGTGCTCCCTTCTAGTTGTTCTCCAAGACAGGCAGATCTTCATGCAGAAATCCTGCTCCTGGGCCAGGTCTACACACTGACTGCAAAACTCAGCAGCAGTTGATGGGAGTTATGTAAGCTACGCAGAGTATCTTGACTTTGTCACTTCCCTTCTCCACTGTTCTGCACCAACAAGAAATGCGTTCCCATTGACACACTGCCATGCCACTGAGCGGGTGGTTTTATTAGAGCGACTTCCAGATTGATTGATTGTGTCTTCCTTGACCACCAACAGTGGCGTCGCTGGTGCTGGGCACGTGTCCCATGTCCCAGCACCAGTGGCCTGAGTCTGGTGGGGACCTGGGGCACAGTCGCCGCTGGCCCTATTGCACCCCCACCAGAGCCAGGGACCCAGCTACCCCAGAGGCCCCCACCAGGGCTGGCAATCCGGGTCCTGCCCGCCACTGGTCGCCCACTGCAGCCCCCTCAGGCCCAGGGCGCCCCCCCCGTCCTAGGTTGACTTTTAGACCAAGTCTACTTAGGGCATCCACACTGGCTTAAGTCGACTGAAGAAGTCGACTTAAGCTCTAGTTTGAATTAAAACTAGGTGTTATTAATTCAAACTAGTTTTTCCTTAATTTGACTTAAGGAGCAGTGTTTATTTGCTTATCATTTTGTTGGGCAAGATCAATATTTATTTTAAGCACTTTTTGTTTAACTATTTAAATTGTCACTATCACAGAACTTTTGGGGTGATGGGGGGAGAGTGTCAGACAATTATTTAATGGGAGTAGACAATGCAAGTCAAAAAGTTAAAACTTTGTAACCGTTCAAACCACAAATAGCCTATATCACATCAGAATATGGAAAGGAAATATCCTTAAACATCAAAATCCAGTAAGTTCTCAAGCAGCACTTTTCTAACTTTGCCTACCTGTAAGTTTTGCTGATCATCAACAAAAAATATTTTCATTCATTTGTGCATGTATGGTGAAATCAACACTGAGCCATAGAATCAAACCCTTCCAAACATAGTTAAATGCCTTGGCCAGCTTTTCCAGTCACAACACTCCAGTGGTTAATTACCCTCACTGTGAAAAGCATACACTTTATCTGCAGTCTGGATTTGTTTGGCCTCAGCTTCCAGACAATGGATCGTGTTAGATCTTTTTTATTTCACTTCTGCTACAGATCACAGATCCCAGGAGCATGGCAGGGCTATATCCCAGGTACTAGTGCAGCTCCTTTCTTGGAAAAGAGAGTTTTGCACCTCCTGGGAAGGCCCGAAAGACAGGACAGAGAAAGGGGGAAATGGAGACAAGGGGCAATGAGCGATAGGGGACGTGGGGAAGGACAAAGACAAAGGAGAGAAACCACCAACTCCCATCTCCGTGACTGACCTTTGCAGACATTCCCTAAACATGAGGGTGAGCAGAGCCGGAGGCAGGGAACACACAAGGTAAGAGCCTTGCTTTTGAAACCCATGTCTCTGTGCAGTGGAGGCCATAGCTGTGACTGCCAGTGCCTGCTGGTCTGAGGGATGGGTCTGTTTTGCAAGGAGAGCTGATATTGGTCAGTTGATGTTGCTTACATATCATTTTATTCCTGACTGTGTGCTAGGAGTCCCAACAGAGGGCTCATCTCATTCAGTTCCTACTAACATATGCAAACACCTTTTCGCGTGAGAGCATTTCAGTTGTTTCCTCTCAGATTTCCACATCTCCACTTCACTTGGCGGCATCTTACAACAGCAGTAGGGCCAGGCTGAGAGGACCGTTTGGAAAGCCATCTAATTTTCACTTTGATTTTTAGCTAGGTTTACTGTCCCAGGCTGGCTTTAGCTGGAATGAAAGCTCTTCGAATGCTAAGACCCCTGTTTTTCCTAGCATGTGGCTTGGAACTTTATTGTGGTGTATTCCTGCACCAGCTCGGACATGCTGCCAAGGTTTAAGCTACCGGGGGATGTCAGGGCATTAGGAAGAGCTACACAAGGGTATTTACAAGAGTGCTGCTTCTCAGGTTCCAAGCAATTATTTTTGGCAAATTCACTAACCTTAACAAAAGATTCCCAGGCTGAGAATATTGCTCATGAGCTGCTGCGGTTTTGTGACTGCAACTGTTCAGGTTCCATTTGCAGAGTTGTGATGTTCGTTCAGCACTGAGGACAAGCTGTCTGCTGAAAGCACAGGTTCAGTTAAGATACATTGTGAATTCATTAAGCCATCCATCACTAAGTGCATGCAGTTCCCCTAGTACTCAGCCTGCTTCCCAGACATGTGAAACTCAGGATTAGCAGCAAGGAGCCCCACAGAGCACAGAAAAAACAGCTGCCACCAGCAGAGTGATTGGCTCATAAACATGTTTCCAGAAAGTGCAGTTATTAACCAGATCAAAAACATGAAAATTTACAGCAATTAAAGCTATGAACAAAACTCCCCTTCATACTGACCTGGGCATTTCCAAGGAAAACCAGTTCTAACCTGCATCTCTGAACACTTTACTCGAATATTCTAGATACACTGTTTAATTACATTAAATCTTCATTTCACATTGCCAGTAAAGCAGGGCTCTGCTCAACAAAAGGATGTCTTGGGTTAAGTAATTAATTCAATAATCCTCTATCTGCAATCCTCATGAGACAATCAGCTTTTAAAGGAAATAATTACCACTAAGTGACAACCTCTTTGTGAAGTCCAGTCTGATTAGGAGAATTTTCTTAAGTCAGAAATATAATCATGGCTTGATTTCCCAAAAGGACAGAAAGAAAGAGGCCACGTTGGAACAGCTGGACACAATCACAATTTGAAGATGTAAGATTCACTCAATTACTGAGTCTCCAGCTACTCTTCAGTTCAAAATGTCATGCAATAGCTTGTGCAAACAGTCTGGCTATTTAATATTCATGCAGTGTTAAAGCTGAAGTTATATGTAGAAAACAGTCAGGAAACTCCAACTTAAGAGTCGCATAAAAGCACCCATTCTCCCCTTAAGAATATTCAAGCTATTAGCTCTTTCAGTATGTTATCACACAACATACACTGTATGAAACGTAAAAACCAAACAACTATGTTAATGCAACTCTTAGGCTGCACAGGTAATGTGATCTAATGTCATAAAATTAGAGAGTTCAATCTCGACACCCTACTTGGATTCTGTCCTCCTGTGCACACATATTATGATATGGTTTTTTAATGATTTGATTACATACCACTTCTCAAATAAGACAATATAACAGGAATATTCTCTGGACCCCTAGATATGGTAATGTTTGCTCTAAGTATGCTATGTAATACTTTTGTCAGTCCGGAGGAGGCTGTCCCTTTAAGGTGATATTTTTATTTTCCTTTGACTATATCTATACCTTGGAACAGTCATGTATCATTATAAATCTCACAAGATGTTTCACAGACAAATGCACTTGGGCATAAAATATTGAGTGCATTTTCACATCTTGTTTTACTAAATCACTTTGACATAAGCTGTCAAATGATTTTAATAAAGCCGAAATAGTACTCAAGGAACTAGATGCACTTGCCTAAAAACACCATTAAACTTTCTTTAATTAATGAGAATTTTTGTACAGCATCTACACATGCTAGTTACTGATTTGATACTTAGCAGTATATTTCTAATTAGGCAAGAACATGTACATTTTAAATTGATATTCCCCTTATCAGACATAAAAAGGATCATAGAATCATAGGGATGGAAGGGACCTCACAAGGTCATCTAGTCCTAGCCCCTGCTAAAAGCAGGACCACTCCCACTAAATCATCCCAGCCAAGGTTTTGTCTAACCGGGCCTTAAATATCTACAAAGATGGAGATTTTACCACCTCCCTAGGTAACCCATTCCAATGCTTCACCATCCTTCTAGTGAGAAAGTTTCTCCTAATATCCAACCTCAACCTCTGCAGCTGTAACCTGAAACCATTGCTCCTTGTTCTGTCCTCTGTTACTACCGAGAACAGCCTAGCTCCCTCCTCTTTGGAGCACCCCTTCAAGTAGTTGAAGTTTGCTATCAAATCTCCCCTCAGTCTTCTCTTCTGTAGACTAAATAAGCCTAGTTCCTTCAGTCTCTCCTCATAAGTCATGTTCCCCAGCCCCCTAATCATTTTTGTTGCCCTCCGCTGGACTCTTTCTAATTTGTCCACATCCTTTCTGTAGTGGGGAGCCCAAAACTGGACACAGTATTCCAGATGTGGCCTGACCAGTGTCGAATAACGGGAATTATCACATCCCTCGATCTGCTGGCAATACTCCTACTGATGCAGCCTAATATGCCATTGGCCTTTTTGGCAACAAGAGCACACTGTTGGCTCATATTCATCTTCCCGTCCACCATAACCCCCAGGTCCTTTTCTACAGGATGCGTGTTTCCAGGTGCTAAGTAGCTAAGTGAGCTGGGAGGCGCTAAGAGGCCAGTTAACTCATTAGCCTGGGTGGTACAAAAGGCATAAGAAGGGAGCAGAAAAGGGAGGGAAAATGCGTATGGGGTGTAGAGTCAGGGCCATGAGAGACTTTGTCCCCTCCTTGCCTCAGCCAGCATGTGACTGCTGGGATGAGTCTGCCATGTCCATGAAGGTGCTGGGAAAGAAGACAGTAAATAAAGGATTTTACTAGAAGGTCCCCAAGCCATTTGTGAGCTAGAAGAAGATAAGCAGCAGCAGCAAGTCTGTTCTGCCACAAACGCCCAGTCACAGTTAGTGTTGCTGCCCCTGGAACGGTTAGTGTTATTTTGTGCCCTCCGTGGGCAAGAAGACTTTTACCACACACCTGCATTGTTAGATTTGTTGTTAGCCTGTCATCTTAGTGCAGTTTATGGGGTAAACGCTGGCCCTTCCAGTTCCAGCTGCCATTTTCATGCCTCTCCCCCAAAGGTATATACAGCGCATCTGGTACTTTTTGAATAGGTTCATCCTGAATAGTATCCTCCTTGGCTAAGATCATCAAAGCCAGCCACCCACAGCCACTGGAACAAATGTATCCTCAACATCTCTACTGGGCAATGTGGGAATAAAAAAAGCCAGAGCTCCACCTATTCTACACCTGATAAATTATTATTAAGCTAGCTGGCACAAGGAACACGTATGCTAATTCTCCTCAAGCTAAGCTGCTGTCATTACCATTCACTGCCGTTTCATTAAATCACATCCTTAGGAGATGTAGCAATGGAAAGCTGTCCGGCTGCACCCTGTCCCAACGAAGCAGAGTCTATGGAATTTACATTTGTAGAACATGTTTGGCGCAGCTCTGTAAAAGTGTGTTGGCACTATTGCACTTGGTATAAAAAAGCAGCTGAATTTTACAAATACATGCTAGTTCCGTGACACTTCCCTACGCTCTCCAAACACACAACTCCAACCTGACACAAGGCTTTCCTGGACCCACAGACTCACACTTCGGGAGCCCCTCCTCTTTCAATGCGACATGCACAGCAAGACAGTGCTGAAAGACAATAAGCCCTCCTGCTGAGTTCAGCGATGTGCGTATCTTCACAAAAGCAAAATCTACCACCAGATTCGCAAAGACCAGGTTCCACAACTTCCCCCAAAACGCTGGGTGCTTTTCTCTTGCTAATTCTTAATAAAGCTAGGGGAGGCCTCACCTGAGGAAAGGTTGCTTAGAATTAGCTTCTCCTCTGGGTCAGGCGCATGAGTAAGAAGGTCGTGTTGGTTCTTTTGTGACACCCACAGAGTTGCAGCCCAATACCTGAGAAAGGTGCAGTTCTAGCTCCAGCTGTGAACATATGATCGAGATTTTATATGGCAATAGGGTGTTCCCTTCCTGCAGCTTTAATTGCTGCTTACAGCTGGGTGGCCAGAGCTCTGCTCACATGCTGCTCAGTGAGCACATAATGGGACTCTGCAGCCCAGCCAGGTGCTTCTCTTCAAATTCATAATCACTCTACTTTTTAGCTGGCGAGTGGGAATCTGCTGTCTTTACGGCACATCCCCTTTTCCCTCCACACTGACCTGGCATAAAATACCTGGACTCTGGCTACGGTCCTGTCATCTCTGGGCAACTCAGCCTTCAGAGTAATGTGAAGAGGAGTCCTATGATACAGTAAATCAATACTGGACTTCCCCAAAACATTGTCATGCTTGGAACTCAAGGTACGCTGCAGTCGAGAAACATGTGGTCAAGGGCCAGGAAAAGACACAGGAAAAACAAAAAGGATTAATGCATCTAAAATGGAGTTAGCTGGAGAGGGAGGATGCTCAAGTGGACACTGGTATGGGACTTTGAAAGCCCAGATTCAAGTTCCTGCTTCACCTCCGGCTTCCTGGGTGGCCTTGAACAAGTAACTTAGCCTCTTGGGGCTTCAGTTCCAGCTATCTCAACCCTGCCTCACAGAGGTGTTGCGTGGATAATGCCTAATCTTTCTAAATTGTTATTACAAAAAATTTTCTTAAATAGTATCCATTTTCCTGAGAAAGTTATTATATAACAAACTTATGTGCCAACTCGATTCCTGGGACAGGAGCATAGGGAGGTTTCATCAACAGCTCCACTTGCGTGTATCTTAGAGATTTCCCTGCCATCCCTGCGGAGTTTATAATCTCCATAGGATTCACAGCTCAAGCAACCTGTCTGGCCCCCAAGGAGCTTATAAATACTGCAGAAATCTTGGCCCTACTTGCTCTTTTTGGTCCTGCAAAGTTTAGATGCATTGGAGGCTTCCTAGTTTGGATCACTCTCCCGGGTGCTGTAGAGTTTAGGTAACTTGCAGGCCAAAAGCGAAGCACTGAGGGCAGAACCAGGGAAATCTCAAAGGTCTTCAGTCCTAGGAGTTTATAAGATCTCTAGGAGCAAAGCTTTTACCTCAAACGCTATAGCTCACCCTGCTACTGTGGTATGTATACGCAAACTCCCCAGATCAAATATGCAAAATGGGAGAGTCACATGAGCTCAGCTAGGCATAAATGGAGCTTATGTCCTTCTCCAGTGACCCACCACAGAACTGACTTTGCCAACTCTGCCAACACTTGTGTGGATTTTACCCAGACCTGAGTGCTCTAGAGGCTGTCCCTCTGGCCTTGCCATGAAAGGCTCTTGCCTCTCATGTTCCTGCCTCTTCACAGAGTGGTTCTGGAGGGCAGCCTCTGAAGTGTGAGTGGGACCCTCTGCACTTCCCAGGACAAAGCAGGGCCATTGAGAGCCTCACCACTAAGCGGAGAGAGGACGAATCAATGGAGAATCTGCTCACATCCAAGAGGAGTGATCTGGGACTGCCAATCCCAGGAGGCCAGTGTCACCAGACTCACATGGATATTGTCTCACCTCACTCTGTCTCTCACCTTGGGAGGAGATAGGGGACGGAGAGACTTCCAACTAAAGTAGCTAGCTGCAGTTGACACTGGCCCTGCGAGAAGATTCGAGGGATTCCATTTCATACCCAAAGGGCCAGAAGAGTAGTAAATGGGAGTTTCTACTTATAATCAAATGAGCCAGCTGAAGGAATTGGGAACTTTGCTATTGACTTTAATAGGGGCAGGATTATTTTATATTGCGAGTCATATTTATTAAGACAAGTTCCAGACGGGTAGCCGTGTAAGTCTATTTCAGCAAGACAAACAAGGAGTCCTGTGGCACTTTTAAAGACTATTTGTTAGTCTTTAAGGCTATGTCTACACTTAAAAAGTCAAGTCAACTCTGCTGAGAAGGAAGCTGTGGTCCCCGGCAGAAAGGACCCGTGGGTCCCTTCTTGCTGGGACCCGCAGCTTCCCGGCAGCAGGGAGCACAGGCTCGGCTTCTTGCCGGGAGCCCCACTCTCTTCTCTCCGGACCCACACTGTCTGGACAAGAAGGGAGCTGCCGGCACTCAGCTGACAGGGGATCCCCGGAGGTTCCCATGGCAGTGGAGCACCGGGGAAGACAGCTAATTCGACCTAACTTTCAAGTGTAGACATAGCCTAAAAGTGCCACAGGACTCCATATTTATTATGATAACACTTGGGAACCAAAGAAGAGCAGGGCCCCAATGTGCTTGGCATTGAAACAGTCCCTGCCAAAGACTTTACAATTTAAATAGACAGGACAAACCAGTAGGTGAAAGGAACATAACACAGCAGTAGGTGTTAGTGGCACGATTATTATTATTGTGGTGTGGGTTGAGCTCTTAAAGTAGTAGGCTGGAGGACATAAAAGCAACTATTAAAGCAGAGACAATTAAGTTATTACCCTGACAAATCCCAATTTGTAATAGTGAATATGTTTATAGTTTTCCTTAACAATATCTAAGACACAGGTAAAACCTCACCGATGTATTTTCTAAGTAGTTTAGGGATTTTATAACCCTTTGGGGGTTTTGCTAAGATTAGGTCCATCAACAGCTTAGAAAGTGCCCTTTACTGGTGTTGAAATACTGAACGATCTATTTAGAACCAGGTATATCAGGTCTTGAAAAACAAACAACAAATAGCTCCATGACAACCATACATTTATCTTGAAAGCATAGCACATTACCACCTAAAATTCAAAACCCTACCCCACTAAGCTTCAATAAAGACTGTCAGAGCAAATCAGTATGTGCAGAGCAGGGAATTTGGAGTTGTCAGCAATGCACATTAATTCAGCTTGCTGTGAACAGGTTTCCAATAGGACATGTTAATTTCCCAGATCTTGGAGCTTCGGAAAAGCTATCAGTCCAACATACTAATGCTGATTTGCTCTTCAGTTCAGTCTGAAATGGGGAAAGATCCAGTTACTAGCACCCAAGGGAATTAGTTTATGGTACAAATTACAAACAGTATCAAACGAGTGAGGTAAAGAAAATTCTTTCCTTTAATGGTCACATACATAAAAAAAAATTCAGGTTGTTGCAGTGAACTCAGAGATCTACAGCTACTTACCTTACTGTCTTTCTAGCTCCAATTTACCAACACAACAGTATTTCTGATTCCAAATTTGATAATAAAAAATTGGCCCCAAATCTACTCTCTTGAGATGGAACCGGTCACAGACAGGGACCAGGGAAGTGTGTACAGGACGGGCCTGGATGACTGGTTAGCGTGGACCATACTCCACTCAATAGGCAGCCATGATGCTGATGTTTTCTAAAACCAAAGGTCAGCCAGACTATCTCCATTTCTGCAGTTTTTATGGTTTAATCCTGCTTCCACTGAAGTCCACAGCAGTTTTGCCATTGAATTCAGTGAGAGCAGGACTGGATCCATAGCCTGGGGATAGTTTCCTCCTTTGAGGCCCTTCTGGGAAGGATATTATTGTTTAAGGAAAAGCAACAAGAGTCCGGTGGCACCTTAAAAGACTAATAAATTTCTTTGGGCATAAGCTTTTGTGGGCTGCAACCTACTTCCTCACACGTATCTGAGACTTGTGGCAGGTAACAGGAGGGGTAGAACAAGGCCCCCATCACGATTTTGTGCTGGTGTATTTCTTGTGATAAGATTTGTAGTCATTTATTGCCCACGGTGTGAAGAAGCTCACTTTCCATACAGAAACCCAAGACCTTCCCCAGCTCTATGTTTGACTCTACAATGACACCTACTGGTAGCATGTGATGTTTGATTGTTTACACCACACCGACCAGCAACAGAGGTAGGTTCCATGCTTCAGAGACTTCTGCGTAGATTATCTTCTTGGTTAGGCTCAGGAAGCACCAATCAGGTCATTACTATGTCTCCTGGGACTGCCTAATGCAGAACTGGTCCCAAAGCTTCAAAGGGATCCTAGGTTCTGGTTGCCTCAGGTTCCATTGCTCAACTTGAGACAACCTGGGTCTGCGCCTAAGGTCTATTCCAGCTGCGTGGCAATGCTCCAGTGCACACAGCAGCCAGAACTCCCACCTCACCAGCTCCACATGGCAGGACAGAGAGAGAAGGGTATGGGCAGGCTGTCCTTGTCATTGGCTCAGCACAGGCAGCTGTTGCCAGGGAACACAAAGAGGTGGCATAAGGTTATCTTCCACCCACACTCTGGTCCTGCCCCAGGTGCAACCTCACCAGAGCAGATCTGGCAGAGGCATGGAGCTCCTGCTGCTCTCATTGATATCAGTGAGAGCAGAGCATGCAGCACCTCTGGGGCCTGGGACAGCAGCATTTCTCTGGGTGCCCAGGCTTAGCACCCATGTTGGGATGGGCAGGCTGTAGAGCCATCCATGGAGCTCACGAGTGCCGTGGCCTCTCTTGGATCAAAATGAGCCCAGCAGAGGGGCTTCTCCCACCTAAGGAGAGTCTGTTGCACAGTCCAGGAGTTCTGCTTGAGAGCCCATGTAGATTTCCCCTTTCTTGATTTTGCCCTCCCTGTCCAGCTGCATACCCGATACTACCATAAATGAGTCTCCCTGCTTAGAGCCAGATTCCTCCTGGAGGCATAAGATACCAACTCCTCACCCACCACTGCCAGCATGGGGTCTCCTCTCAGGAAGGTTACAACCTGGCTAGTGCTCCATAGAAGTCATCTGGGTGAGGCTGTCTATGGCACCGTCTCCACAAGTCCTTTTCAGCATCCCTGCTTGAGAGGACATAGTCCTCCATCTGCTAAATGTGACCAACCATCTTTATGTAGGACTGTATGTTTGGCTGTATTAAGAAACACGTTCAGCTGCACCCAGCTAATTAAACAATCCACACCGCTCTGTGCACTTGCCTACATGAACATTTGTTTGCAGCTCTGCGTGTCCATATAGACTACAGCTCTTTAATCTACCCTGCTTTAAAATGGGAGCAGATCATGGTGCCCTGGGGAATAGCTAGTGGGCATCAGTAAGGTGCACATGGACAGTTAGTACATGGCAAACTAGTCCAGGTAGTCACATGCCAGGCTGGCAAGCACTAAGGCTGTGTCTACACTTGTTAAGTCGACTCTGTTAAGTTGACTTAACGGAGTGTCTATACTTAAAGTCGACTGAAGTCGACCTTATTCAGTCGCCTTAACGGAACCCGTAGTGTAGACATAACCATCTACACTGGCTTTAAGTCGAATTAATAAGGTCGACTTAAACCTTAAGTCGACCTTCAGATGTGGTGTATTAAGTTGACTTAAGGAAGCTCTTAAGTCAACTTAACAAGCGCCCAGTGTGGACACAGAGTTCTGTAGGTCGACTTAAGCGTCCTTAGGTTGACCTAAGGTGCCAGTGTAGACACACCCTAAGTGTCTGTATCAGCCCAGTATCAATGATCTATCTAGGTTTATGTTCCAGAGGGATTGCCGTGTTAGTCTGTATATAGCAAAACCAGTGAAAGTCCTGTGGCACCTTAAAGACTAACAAATTTCTTCCGGCATAAGCTTTCATGGGCTGCAACCCACTTCATCAGATGCAGACGAAGTGGGTTGCAGCTAATGAAAGCTTAAGCCTGAAGAAATTTTTTAATCTTTAAGGTACCACAGGACTTAAGTTGGTTTTGCTATCTGGGCTTGTTATTTGCTGGACCACCAACGAATGTGTCATCTACAAGCTAGCAGCAGTGATTTCATGTTCTTTTCCAGACCATTCATAAAAAGAGTGAAAAGCTTTGGGACAAGAACCAGTCCTTATGGGACCCCACCAGATACACCTCCACAGACTGACCACCGAATTTGCTCCTGGTGGCAGGTTTTCTCGGCCCTCCTGCTCCCAAGAGCGGTGCCACTGTTAGAGGCGGCACCTCCTCACAGCCCCCACTCCAAAGAGCAACACTGCTCTTGGCAGCACTTCAGGGCCAGCAACAGGAGTGGCACTTTTGGTGTGCCGCAGAGGGCACTGTGTTCTGCTCCAAATTGACGTGTGTGCTACTCTTGGCACGCGTGCCGGGGGTTGCCGACCCTTGTTGTAAACAGTCCTCAGAAAACGAGAGAGAAAGAGAAGACAGGAGGAAAAGAAAATATGCATCTCAGAAAACAGAAGTGAGAAGAAACATGCAAACTCTTTCATGACCAAATGCCATGTTGCCCTCTTTACTATTTGCATAAACTTTGCTTTGAGGGGTAACTATCAGGAAAATGCATCTCAAAGGGGTATTGCACTGCAGAGGAGGGACAAAAAACACCCCAGTTTCCCCTCTTTCCTTCTCTAGCACCCAAGACAACAGACTGTGAGAGGGAGAAACGGCAAGAGATAATGCAGATCTGCATCTCAGCATGGAGGGGCTGAGCCACCTTCACCACTGGTCCCAGGTCACCTTCTTTGTTGCCTGAATAAACTTTGCTTTGAGGGATAATCAGAATAATCCACTTAAAAAGCAATAACTATAAAATTGAGGGGCAAAAACACTCCACATTCTTTTTCTTCTACGTAAGACAAAGAAACCAGCCCTTTCACTTTGTAGGGAGATCCTGAGCTAAGAATTTGGTCATCTCTGTTGCTTTGCAAGTTACTTTGGCTAATTAAATTAATAAATGTATAATAATTTAATTAAATTGTTTTTCCAGTGTGTTTTGTAACCACATCTTTTTCACACAAGGCATTTATCTGCTGGAGTAAGATACAATCTTGTGATTATTTACATGACTGCTTTAATCTGGCAAAAGTATGGCCAATGTGCTGCAATATGTCTATCTTCCAATGTTCAAATATCATGAGTCTAGCCTCCCACCCCACCCCCCAAAAAAATCACAAGATTGGCTTCAAAACCATGAGATTTTGAAAAACAATACATGACTGGGTTTAGTCATTTGTTTTCTGGCCACTTGATTAAGCTTTTCCCAGACGTATTGAAGGCTAAAAAAATCCTGTTTTCAAAAAAAAAACCCAGATGCTCCCACAATCACCTCACTCCAGGAGCTGGGGCTTCAAGAACAATACTAAATATCACAAAACACTCAAAAAAAATCATGACAGTTAGCAACACTGACCTGTCAATATAGTCATCATCATGATGGAGCTATCATCAGCCAGAGAAATTTCCCACCATTAATGCTGCGGTTGCTTAAGCAGTTCCTTTGGAACTGTTGCCTTTCTCAGCAGTGCCAACCCAGCAAAGGCTGCTATCATTCTAGCACAGGAGTTTTAGTTAGAGATTGACTAACATTGGATTATTGGGGTCCAGAGCAGCAAAAGCTATTTAAACACAGAACATGATGTCAGACTCCCTAGTTTCTATACATACTGTGGCAAGACCTCGTCTCGAACACTGCATGCAATTCTGATCACCCATGTTCAAGAAAGATGAATTCAAACTGGAACAGGTGCAGAGAAGAGCTTTGAGGATGGTCAGGAGGGTGTAGGGCCTGCCTCACTGAGAAGAGGCAACAAGGCTATGTCTACACTAGAAAAGTTAAGTTGACTTTAATAAGGTCGACTTTAAGTTGACTTAAAGTCGACCTTATTAAAGTCGACTTAACAAAGTGAACTAAGTCGACTTAGCTTTAAGTCGACTTAGTCCACTTTGTTAAGTCAACATAACCACCATTAAGTCGACTCAATAAAGTTGACTTAAGGGTTACTCCATGTCCCTTAAGGAGTCGACTTAAGGGTTAAGTCGACTTAATGAGTGGTAGTAACAAAGTCAACTTAAGGTTTCATTAAGTCAACTTAAGTAATTTCTTAAATCGACTTAATCAAAGCCTAGTGTGGATGTGGCTTAATTTAAGTCGATTTAAGGCTCCTTAAGTCGACTTAAATTGCCAGTGTGGACACAGCCCAAGAGTTTAATGCAGGGGGGTCAAACATGAAGCCCATAGGCCAAATGTGACCCATGAACTTCTTCCATCCAGCCCATGACTGCACTCCAAGGGACCACACTCTCCCTAATAGAGAGATAGAGGTCTCACATATCCAGAACTCCAAAATGCCATGGTAGTGTCAGGTCTCACAATATCACAGAGTGCTGGGTATGCAAGACTGCTCTCCATGGGTGCATCTACACTTGTAAATTAAGTCGACTTAAGCATGCTTAAGTTGACTTAATTTACCCTGCGTCTACACTACAGTTTCCTTAAGTCGACTTAAGCAAGCTGTTTAAGTCGACTTAAGGAAAATAAAGTTGACAATAAAAATTAAATTGACTTTATTAAACCTCATTTTAGGTCGACTTTAGGCTTAAGTTGACTTTTTCAAGTCGACTTAAGCCAGTGTAGACCTGGAGTAGCCCTAACTCGACTTAGGGCTACTCCAGGACTCCCCCACTGCCCTCCCTGCCGGGAAGGGCACAGGGGGAGCCTGACATGCCCCCCCACAGGGCAGGGCAGAGCCCTGCCCCTATGCCCTGCCAGGGTCCCTGTCCCCCTTTGCCCCATTGTACCCATGTACAATGAGGCAAAGGCTGAGCCCCTTGGCAAGGGGTGCCCCCCACCACCGTGGACCTGCCCAAGGTCCCTCTAGCCCAGGGGTAGGCAAACCCCGGCACATGTGCCAGCAGTGGCACACAAGCCTATTTGGAGCGGCACTCGGCATCCTCTGGTGCCACAGAAATTGCCACTCCTGCCACCAAAAGACACTCCAAGTGGCTTCTTTCAGGGGCAGCTGCAGTGCGGAGGTCCTGGCCATGTCCATGCCCCAGGCATACCATGTAAAGAAGCCACCCAGAGCGGCTCCTCTCTGTGGTGTGCTGCCACCAAAAGGAGTGACTCCAGGTAACTAGGGATAGGGGTCCCCAGGCACGCTGCTGAGAGGAGCCCCTCCAGGTGGCTTCTTTCCATGAATGGGCTGTCGGCACCAGCTGAGGTTTGAGGAGGAGGGGCCG
This sequence comes from Pelusios castaneus, assembly GCA_007922175.1. Lineage (NCBI taxonomy): Eukaryota > Metazoa > Chordata > Testudines > Pelomedusidae > Pelusios > Pelusios castaneus. The sequence goes on from ML686049.1 coordinate 1,623,052, forward strand.
GCACAGGGGTCAGCAAAGGTTGCCAGCCCCTGCTCCAGCCCCTAGAAGTCGACCTAGGCATCCAGTGTGGATGCTGTAGGTCAACTTTGTAAGTTCCCCCCTAAGTCGACTTTAAATTTAGGTGTAGACATGCTAAGTCAACTTAACTAAGTAAGTCGACTTAGCAAAAGTTGACCTAAATTTACAAGTGTAGACATAGCCCGTGAGACCACACTCTCTCTCCCTAAGGCTAAGTCAACTTTGGTAAGTCTTAAGACTTAACTTTTCTAGTGTAGACATAGCCCCTTGTTGATCTTATTAAGTCGACTTAACACTTTAAATCGACTTAATAAGGTCAATTTAGGTGCTAATCCTCATCTACACTGGTTTTAAGTTGACTTAAAGCTTAAGTCGACCTAAAATGAGGTGTTATTAAATTGACAACCTTTCCTTAAGTCAACTTAAGGAAATGCTTAAATCAACTTAATAAAAGCCCAGTGTGGACGCAGCTTTGTTTAGCTCGACTTAAGCCTCTTTAAATTGTCCTAAATTGCCAGTGTAGACGCACCCTAAGAGAGAAAGAGAGAGAGTGGTATCATAGAGTGCAGTTTCGCATACACAGCACTCTGCACTTCTGCGAGAATGCCCTAGTATTTTATGATATGTACTGCCACCTGAAGTACCTTTAAGTCAAACCTAGCCCCCCCATAGAAAATGAGTGTGACACCCCTGGTTTGGTGTGTTTAGCTTAGCAAAATGAAGCCTGAGAAGATCGGATTGCTCTATAAATAGATCAGGAAGATAAATACCAAAGAGGGAGAAGAGCTATTTAAACTCAAAACACAATGTTGGCACAAGAACAAAGGGGGATAAATTAGCCATGAATAAATTCAGGCTGGAAATTAGAAGAAAGTTTCTAACCATCAGAGGAGGAAGGTTCTGTCTCACAAGAGCAGTTATGGTGGCCAATACCTTATTTAGTCTAAGAACTAGACAAATGTCTGAATGGGGTTGTCTGATGGGATTGCTTGGGGTGGCAGGGCTCAACAGGGGCTCATTGCCCGTTTATGAGTCAAGACTTCAGCCAGCCACCCTCAGGGGGTCAGGAAAGCATTATTTTCCCTCAGTGTACTCTGGTTTGGTTTAGTTTTTCTCCTTTCTCTGAAGCACCAGACATGGCCATAGCTGTCCATGTGACATTGAGTGGAGACAGCAGCTCTGAGTATTTTCTGTCTCAGATGCTCGGTGATTTCTTCTTGCTCACAGGCACAGGGTTTAACTGACCACCACATGTGGGGCAGGAAGGAATTTTCCCCCAGGTCAGACTGGCAATGACTCTGGAAGGGTTTTACCTTCTTTTCCAGTGTGGGGTGTAGGTCACCTGTCAGAATCGTCAGTATAGGTCTCCTGCCCCTGACATTACGGGGCCCTGGAGCATCGCGCTTCCTGCTGTTCTCTGCCTATGGCACACAGTAGCTTAGTCTCAGGTGGGTTGGAATACTTTGATCTCGCTTTGGTTGCTGGGTTTGGGGTGCAGTTGCCAGGTAGTATTGGTGGAACGTGACACACAGGAGTTTAGGCCAGAAGCACTGGTGGTTCTACACCTATTACAGAATGTGGTTTCACTCTGAATTCCCCAATAAACCAAGCCAAGCTTTATTATATTTAGCTAACTATGGGTGTATTCTCAGTTGAACCCACGGCTGGCTCCTTAGGGGTTAGATGAATGATATTACACAAACTCAGCCCTTTCCCCCATGACAAAACTAACCACACAAGAAGACTCGCAATAAACCTCTGAAAAACCGACTTTTTGTTTCCCAGCCAGAAAGGTGGCCCAGTCTGGGCAGTCTCCACAGACTGGAAATCATGAGTCAGACCCCTGAAAAATCATGAGGTGTTTTAAAAGGAGTGTTTAGAGTTTTTTTTAATCAGTCTCTTGCTATGTAAGTCCCCTGCCCATCCCCAATGTGTGTGCATGAGAGGATTACTAGCACCAGCCCTCCCAGTTGTAATGGGTGAGGCAATTTTGGCCCCAGCTACAAAAGCTGGCACCTCACATCTGCCCATCCCTGACCTGCAATTAATTCCACCATCACTGAGCCCCCCTCCCCCCTTACGTCATCAATTTCACCCCCAGCTTCCTCTTCTGGGGCTCCTCATGCCCCTCTGCCCCTCCCCCAGCTGACTCCGACTGCCTTCCTTAGTTCCATTCTACCTCTGGTGCATCAGTGCGGCTGTCACAAGGCCTGTCTTCACTGTGAACTCTTAATCAGATGTTGTCCCCGGCCCGATGCCATCCACACACAAACTCCCCTCACCGCAGTGTGGTGGTACTTTACACTGGGCTAACTGGGGCTCTGGCCCAAGTTTCACTGTCACAGGGAGGATGCAAACTAAGCCACTTGAGTATTGATAGTCCTCCACTGCCTTCCCACAATTCTCCCCGTGTGCCCAGGACAGGCACATTCCCCCGGGAATTAATGACACGGAGTCTCAGGTCACAGCAGCACAAAGCACAGTGGGGTGTGCTCTCCGGAGACCTAGTGACATGCTCAGATGAGTGCAGCACCAGTGAAGACAGCAATTCCAGTAGCTGTTCGTGCCCCAGGCTAGGCTGACCCAGGTGTCAATCGCCCATGCTACCCCTGCAGTGATGACGTGCCCTGGGTGAGAACACAACCCAGACCACAGCCCTTAAGGAAGTGATATTATCTGCATGGAAAACCCTAGCATTCAACAACATGGCCAGATTTTTCTTTGAGATAAAACTTCCCCTGCAAGGGCGATTCAGCTGATTTTACAAACCGAGTGCCCTTGCACAGCCTCTCCTCCTCATTCAGCCTCACTGCACTGGCGGAACACGGTTGTGCCAGCAAACTCCCAATTGTTCGCATCGTCGTGTCCTAGGACCTGGCAGAACAAGCTAACAAACCTCCTCCTTCCATCCCGAACTCAGAGGAGCAGCCAGGGTTTGGTTAAAGGTTGGCTGATTAACGCAGTCACTAGCTCTTTGTGCAACGGTCCTGCGGTGGGCTGGGCAGTCAAAGTGCCGCCATCGCTGCAAACTGCTGAATCCGTCCTTAACACTCCTGAATCGGTTTGGGGAGCAGAGTGGTGGGGGCCTGGTTCTGCTCTGCCCTTTCTGGGTGTAGGAGCAGGCTGTAGCTGAAGGATGGCATGGAAGAATGAAAGTTTTAAAAATGCTTGTCACCTTCCAGCTCAAGGAAGGGGGGGAAGGGGAGAGAGGCTGGCCAGCAGCCTCTTGGAGTTGATATAATAGTGCTAAAGCCAGGCTGGAGAGAGGCTTTCATTTAAAAGACATTTGCTTCCTAGAATATTTGTATTGACAAGCCAAGCCAAGGTTTGTTATTATATACTGAGAGCGCACGGCTGGGGAGACGTCCCGTTCTACCCAGCCACATGCTCCACAGTGAGCTTCTCACCTGGGACTGAGCCTGCCTCGCAGCCAGGTCAGACTGCAGGGCCAACAGGAGACACAGCAGACAATCACGGGGCCCCTGGTGTACCTTCTTCAAGGGAACTTGCCTTTCCCAAGGGATACCGGATACAGTGGTATAAAAAAAGGCATCTCTGTTCTTCTCCGTCTCTAGCAATCTTCTCAAATTAGGTGGACGGTGCACTCAGTACAGCCCCAATCTGCTGGCCTGAGTGCCAAAGCAACAGGTTCCCAGTGGGCAAAGGGAGATAGTCCATCAGCCCTGGGAATTCCACAATGGAGTGAGATTCTCCAGGCAAATGCAGAGAGAGAGTACAAACACGGCACTCAGATCCTGTTCATCCTGTCAGCCCTTGCTCCTTGCCCCTCACTTGCACTGGGATGGCAGAAAAGTCTGTTCTGTAGCCAGCGGAGGACACGATGCAGCTTCCAAGCCAAGATTGTTCCCACTGTAGGAGAATAGCGGCCTGTCCTGCGTGGAGGCTGGAAACGGTCACCCGGCAACAATATCAGACCAGCCAGTGGCCACAAAAGCTGGGAGACCCGAACACCGAGCAGCAGACAAACCCGAGGGATGCAGCCCGCGGCACAAAGGCACTGCCTTTCCCAGCGACGCCAGCTCTGACCTGGAATGCTGCACGAGAGCAACTGCCCAGTAAAAATCTGTTCTTCATTATCAGTCCTGACGGATCTGAGCTTACCCTGCAATCAAAGCAGCATGCATGCCATCGCGCTGAATACCCAGCTGAGTCTAGGAGCTGAGTCTTGCCACCAGCTCGGGGCAAAGAATAACACACAGCAGCAGGAGGCGGCATTGGGACTCCAAAAAAAGTTTTCCCCTCTGTATAAGTCATTATGTAGAATCATTTTCCCCCCCTTCACTGCAGGAGGGTGCTTCCTAGGGTACGTCTACCCTGTGAGCTGGGATGTTATTCCCGGCTCACACACTTGTGCTACACGCTGAAAAGTGTCATCGCAGTTGCACAGACGATGAGTGGTGACATGGGCTAGCTGCCCAGAGTACAAACGCTGCCAGACCTGGGGGCGGGGGACATAGGGGGTGTACTCAGCAGGAATAAATCTTGCTGCCACTTGCCGCTGCCAGTCTGGCCCCAGTGATGCTGTGCCTTCTATCAGGGGCCAACTTATAAGGGGTGCTGGGGCTAGCAACAGAGGGATGCTCAAGTGGCACTGGGGTAGCTGCAGAGGCATTCAGGGGACGATGGGGCTGACTTCAGGGGGCAGACAATGGGGCAGCTGCTGTAATGATGCTCAATAGGGAGCAGAGGCAACAAATGCCCCAGCAGCTGGGTCATGGCATGGCTGCTGGCCCTCAGAGGGGTTGGCGGTGGGCTGGGCTGGCTGGCTGGTGTGGGCTGGAGCTGTGGGTGTGGGTCCCAGGGGGGGCACTGGACCCTCTGATGTCCCTCTCTCTTGCCAGTGATCTATGCTTAAGACAGAGGCACTGTCCTGCCACGTGCCACTTCCATTTTTGCCAGAGCTAAACTGTGCCCTGGTGCCTGTTAATCCCTTGGGCTCACCTGAGAGTCAGCTTCTTCCCAGCCAGCCTCCTGGGGGTCCTGCAGACCCTGTGCCCTGCTGCTGTGTCCTGGGGGAGAGCTGGAACTGGGCCAGGCAGCTCTGGAGAGGAGAGGTGAGCCGGGGATGAGTGAGGGAGTGTCTGGGTAGAGGCACAGAGGGAAGGGAGAGCCTCGGGTGGAGGAAAGAGGGGGCTATTCCCTGAAGTAGGGTGGAGAGTGGAGCATTTCCATGGGGATTATCAGTGCAACTCTTCTGTCAGTTGGAGTCAGCAGCAACCAGGGTCTGCTTCAATATCTAGGGGGTCTTTTCAACAATACAGCCCAGAACTGGCTTCAGCCCCCACCCAGCCACCTGGGACAATGACACACCCTCCCTTGGGGACCTCTAAGGGCAACAACTCCCCTCTCGCAAGCACAGACGGAGTGTAGAAGAGAGACATAATAAAAAGGGGGAAAGTCACCAGGCTTTAACTTGGGAAAACGCCACAGGCAGGGTTCACACACATAAAAACGTGAGCAAAACACTCACCCCAGAGTTTGTGGAGCAGCTTCCTTTTGCCTCAGGTTCTTAAGTCCAGCAACAAGAAGTTGCTTTAATGTGCCCCTCCCTTCCCAGCACCCCACTCATCGGTGTTGTCCTTAGTCAGGGCCGACCCAGAGTCTAGAGGTGCAGCTGCAGATTTGGGGGAAGGAGGAAAGAAGGCACATGGCTCACTCCACTATCCGGCCACTATGTTGTAGCTGCCCCATGGGCCACTCAGCACTCCACCAGCCACCCTGCTGGCTAGCCTGCCAGCCACCCCATTAGCCACTCTTTTCCATCTGTACACCATCACCTTCTCCCTGTGACTTCTGCGGGTTGGTCTCTTAAGATTCCACCCAGATCACCGATTCTCAGCTCTTAGTAGCTGACCCTCAGTGAGGAAGCTGGGCAGGAGAGCTGCCCCACATTAGATGGAATTCAGCTCTAGAATTACTAGAGTGATTCGTAACCCAGCACCAGCCAAAGGGATCATTTGGGCAAAATCCTACTGAGCACCTAGGCCGGGTGGGCATGCTCGTGCCAATACAACCTGGTCCTGATGCCTGTTTGGGCCCCCCCCCCCCCCGCCCCAGTCAGCTCGGCAGGAGGAAGCTCATTCAGACATTGCTTATGTCCGCACTGCACAGTGATTGCGCATTTCCCAGCCCACAGTCCTCGGCTCGCCCACAGGGACCCGAAGCTGCAGACAGAGCCTGGGTTGCACCCCCTGGGCTTGCGGAGGTCGAGCCCATCCCTGGTGCAGCTGAATTGATTGGCTCGCTAGTTGAAACTAGAGAATGGGTGTCATTTGTGCTTGGCCTGCACCCTCTGCGCAATGACATGGTGTTAGTGGATCCTTTCATTGCTCTTGTGCCCCCTTGTGCCAGGGGTGGCATGGCAGGCATTCCTGCTATCAGTTTAGAGAGTTTGATAGCCAGCCCCAAAGCAGGGTGGCTCGTGCCACAAACTCAGTCTGTGGTCTTTAAAAACAGTTAAACAATAATTGGCTTAGAACCTGGCCCTTACACAAACAAAGAGGAGAGGCAGGCACTTGATTACACTGCTTTCAATCAAGACCCTGGCTTGGCCTAGCCTGGCCTCCTGGGTGAGTACAGAGGAGCTACTTCTCTGTATCAATGTGCCCCCGGCACTCCCCTCAGAGCAACTGGAAAGAGGCAAATCTGAAGCCTTCTTAACTGGTCTCCTGGCTCCCTATTGGTACATGTCACCTCCTGGACCTTCTAGGCCTCTAGGCTATGTCTATACTGGCAAGTTAGGTCGACTTAAGCCTCCTTAAGTCAACCTAACTTAATCCCTGTCCACACTAGGCTTTCATTAGGTCGACTTAAGGGGCTTCCTTAAATCGACTTAATGAAAGCTTAAGTCGACTTAATAAGAACCACGAGGTATTCGAACTAACCCTCCTTTGGTCAACCTAACCCTTCCTTAGGTTGACCTAAGCCCAGTGTGGACACATAAGTCCACTTTCTTAGGTCAACCTAAGGGAAGTTAGATCGACTTACTAAGTCCTGGTTAAGGGAAACCACTTTGGTAAGTCAACTTAATACGGTCGAATTTAAGTCGACTTAAAGTCAACCTTATTAAGTCTACTTAAGAAAGTTGACCTAACTTTTTGTAGTGTAGACATAGCCCTAGAGAACGAAATCTCATTGGCCCAACTGGGTTTTCCTTAAGCTGGAGGTGTCAGGACTCTGACATCTCCAGCAGGGGTCAAGATGGCCTGAAAGACCCGTCACCTAAGGGATTGTCACAACTGAGCTACGGATCTTGCCTTAAAGATATTTGTCACCTCTGTCTCCCTGCAGACCCTGGAATGAGTATAACAGAGGGATTGCATGGCTTTCTTGCTCTTTTTATCTTTTTAAGAGGGAGAAAAGATTACAGGATTACCCAGTAACAAGTCATATTTTGTCCAACTATAAAACTCAACACAAAGTGTTAGCTGCTTGCAGAATGACGGGCCAGCTAGCAGGATTGGCAAACCAGAGGTTTGTACAGAATGTGAGGAATTTTTATGTTTTTAAGGTATCACTCTACAGCTAGCAGTGAATAGGGACAATGAAGGAACAACTGCTGTGACCTATCTTGCATATGCCATTTTCCTTTCTGTTGAAGGAGAGGATTGATTTCTGGGGTAATAAATACAAGCTGATGACCATACTAGAGGAAAAGAGACATGATCTGCAATCAAAATTGAAGACGGTGCAGCATCTGAGAAACAAAGACTTCCTGGACAACCAGACTCAGAAATGGTTGTCATTGCTCCTACAACGAGAAAGAATGGTGATAAAGGAACTGGACCAGGTAGAAAGAAGCAGACTAGTACAAAGGTTCCCAACCTGTGGTCCATGGAGGGGAACATAATATTATAATAGTATAATCCCATGTACCTCTTATGTATCACATTTGATGTTACATTATTATTCACAATGTAATTTGCTTCACAAACATCCTTGTGTAATATAACGTTCTCTTGACGAAACAACATCAGCATTCTCATTAGGTAAGTGTTCTTTTTCCCATTTGTAGGCCTACTGTAGGTAAATGTACTGTGACAAGTGCAATATGCTTGTGAGCGAGCATAATAAATTATTAGAAATAACTGCATTTTTAATACCCCTTGAGATATAAGTTTGACCCTCATCAGCCATAGGCTATGTTAAAAATGTTTTAAATGGCTTGCTTACGTGATGGTCCACAAAAGCTTTCAATGACGACGTAGTGGTTCACATAAAGGAAAAGGTTGGAGACCACTGTATTAGTAATTTGTGACCAAGAGGGAAAAGAGAACCAGAAGGCATTCAACCAGTCTAGAAATGTTGCATCATTAACAAATATCTATCTGATAACAGATATTCAGCAATTCAGCAAGAATAACAGAAGAGAAAGCTACAGAGGACACACCTGATGGACATCCTCATGACATGAAGCAAAGCAGCTGCCAAGAGAGGTATTTCAACCATCTTAAGAAGACAAGCAGTTGTCCTCCACTACTCCTTATTTCAGAAGAGAAGACTGAGAATTCACTAAGGAGCACAAGGACAGAAGGACAGTGTACAATCTGCTGAAGCAAAGACATGAACGTAACCCCAGGTACAAGCTGGTGTCCATACTGGAGGAGGAAGTGCCTATCCTATATTGTTATTACTTGCCACAGACAAGAACCTGGGAGCCATAGACCGTTTGTTGCTCTGCCTCCTAGAGAATTAGAGCCATGGCTATTGCCACTTGTTATAGTGAGGCCTCCCTCTAGTCCAGAGAGGACGGGACCATTACAACATTCAACAAATAATTCATAATACCAGTGTGAATCTTATTAAGAAACCCACAAACTGCACATACCAGAGTCTGTTATGTACACATTTATAGAGTCATACAATTTAAGGGTAGTAGGGGCCATTAAGACCATCTCATCTGACCTCCAACACCAGTGGTTTTTAAACTTTTTTTCTCGGGACCCAGTTCAAATAAATAATTTATGCCAGCAACCCAACAATTACATCTCTCAGCAATGTGTTCCAGTCTTTCAGTGGCAGCAGCAAGGGACGCAACAACCCAGTACCAGAGGGTCTGCAAGCCAGTACTGGGTCCTGACCCATACTTTGAGAACCACTGTCCTACACAACACAGGCCAGAAAATCCCAGTCAGTTAGGGGAGGGAGGGCATTAAAATTAGTTAAAATTAGCCATGCAGAGGGAAGGAGGCAAATAAATTCTAGTCACATAGCGATTGTGGTTGAACTAGAGCAGAAAGAGACATCCAGTCTTAATTTAAAAGCCTTTGAGTGATCGAGAAGGTAAGTAGTTCCAATGGTTAAATACTGTCACTGTTAAAAATCTACCTCATGAGTCAAAACTATAAACACAATTAAAAAGAAGGTTGAATTAACAGGCTCACATCTGTTTACATTATAGAAAAGTGTCCTTCACAATATTTTTTTAAAATCTTAAATAAAGGATTAAATGAATCCATATGCTTTATAAAGTAGATTATAATCTTAGAACACTGAAAAATTCTATTTAGTGCCTCTCTGACTTGCTAAAAGAAGTGCTCTATTCAGGGTCAGGGGAAAAACGTGTGTGCATGCGTGCACTAGATGAATCAGAGGGATTTTATTCAACAGGATTTTGTCTTTCAGAGTGTGCTGCCCCTCTGAATATCCAGCCAAGCAGCATTCAAGGATATAGGATAAAGAGAAAAGAACAGAAAATAATAGGGGGCAGACAAGCCATTTAAAAATAATGCATCTTACCAGGTACAATAAGGCTGAACGTCTTTGAAGAGCTTTTTTTTAGTTTTTCCAGTTTTCCCCTTCTCCTTTTCTGTGTTTTATCTTGTATTTTAAAAAAATATCTGTTACTAACTCTCGCAATTTCATTGTCACTCACAATATTTGTTCATTTTGGCAAAACCTCAGCTCCTGGAGTCAGGTGAATAGGTAAGAATTTCAGCTTCCATTATTTAAAAAAAAAAAAAAAAATTTCTAGCCGCTGCAAATGCAGAGAAGAACTTGAAAACATGACTTGAGTATGACTCAAAGGATCTGAAATCAAGCAGCAAAAACCAAAAACCACCATGCTGTAATGGGGCACTTGCTTTTCACAAGAACCCTCTTGTTCAAGTGTGTATCTGAGCCTCTTTGTTTAGGGTGACCCCAGTTTCTCAGGCAGTTTTGGTGGCCCAGATCTCTGGCCATGTTACACACTGACTGTGGGCTTTCAACAAAACAAAACTCCTTCTGGAATAAATAAATCAATGGCAAAGTCTCTGTCCATAGTCTTTTCACAGTATCAAGTGAAAAGCCTTCAGGGCTTTCTCCCTGTGCCCTTCTGACTCCAGGAGTGTGTCAGAGTCCAACATAGTGAAATATTCAAGCCACTTCTCCAGTGCCTAATGAGAGGGACCTGGGTGTCCACCCACTATTCTGGGTCCCAGACCAGCTATGAATAGCAGCCACATGCCATTGTGCCTCCTTTAACCAACTGCTGCTACAGTTCCTTGGGCCATTTTTTCCAAGGCCCCAGCCTTCACCAGCACTTCAACCTACCGTATGGCTGAAGTCTTGTGCCTGGTCCCAGCAGCCAGTCCAGAGATCTTTTTTGCCCCCCACCAGCTCCTGCCAGCAACTGTTCTATGTGCAGTCCTGCAGTGCCCACCAAGAACACCAACCACACTCCTCCAGCTCTAGTCAGCAACTGCTTGACTCTGGCTCTGCAGCTCCATTTAGATGGCACTCCTAGGCCCTGATTGGCTGCCCCCTACAGCTTCTCTGATTGGCTGTGGGCAAGAAGCCACTCTAGGCCACTCAGAGGATCTCTCTACTGCTCCTTTCTGGGATGCAGTGTGGTAGAAGATGGCCTCTGGGCCTGGTACACTCTATCATACCCACGTAAAATGTATTGTATTCTTAAAATCTCAGAAATTTAATCTAGTGATTTTGGGTGAGTCACACAGTTCAGTGAGTGAGTTCAGTTCATGACTGTTAAACACTTGAGGTTGGGACTGAACTGTACCACCCATCCACTTTGGAACCATATAGCGGAAAGGAGATACAGTGTCAATCACTTGGTATCTAAATTAAATTTTTCTGTGTTGGGAAAACAAGTTTATTACTTAAATGGCTTGATCTTCTGAGCACATACAGCTTCAATTGACTTCAGTGGGAATTCTGAGCTTTCAACATCTGCAAAAACCAGGCCGGGACTGAGCATGTCTGAATGCAAGTCACCATGGAAAAATACATGTTTCAAATGGAACCACAATGAGAGACCTCATATGCAAAATGATAGGTCTGGGATGCTCAGGCAGCCCTTGGATTGGATTGCTTTATAATAACAATTACAAGGTTGAATGTACTGGGCCATAATCTGATGAGATGATCTATTGGGCTATTGCATGACTCCAGTCTTAGAGAACAAGAGGTCTGGCCATTTGTTCTTGTGGTTTGGCATGTTAATGTTATTTTCCATAGACATATGTTAGTATTTTTAGGTTGATTGATCCACAAGAACATAAGAATTGCCATACTGGGTGAGACCAATGGTCCATCTAGACCAGTGTCCTATCTTCTGACATTGACTGGTACCAGATGCTTCAGGGGAATTTATCAAGTGATCCATTCCCTATTGTCCAGTCCCAGCTTCTAAGAGTCATTGTATAAATTTGTACAACAGTATAAGGATTAGAACAGTTCCATACAGATTGGAGTCCTGCTGCAATCTGGACTGCAAATAAAGAAAGACAAGTGTGTTAAAAATGTATTAAAGAAATTATCTATCTATGGAAGAACTACAATTCATACAGAAGGAAAACTCCAATAATGAATGAACAGCCACCTTAGGTGGCCCAAGACATTCAACAAGGGCATGATGAGGGGAGGGGGAATGTAACTAAGATGTACTTCAACCTCCCAGATAGTGATTTGAAAACCCCAGAGATGTACTGTGCTACGGAAAAGGAAATCACAGATAGTAAATTACTGTGTCTTGAGCCAATGGGTTTCACATCTCTGCTGGAAACGATTTCACAGGCTGCTCTCAAAAAACGAGTCCGACAGCTTAAACAAATTAGCCTGTAGGATCAAATAACAAGTTTAGAGCTGGCAATCTGGAGCCGTTATTACTAAACCCCAAACATTCGTGGGCTTTCTTCTCTGAGGATTTCTGTTCCATTCACACCACATTTCCTGGAAGGTTATTCAAGGGCAGTGTGGAGTAGCTCACTGTAAAAGAACTGCCACTTTATAGAGGTAAACTTCCCCTTGACAGGAAGCAGCACTTTACTGTGGATCTTTTGTGCACTAGCATCATGACCCATCTTTACTCACATGATCATATCTTGGTTCTCAGCTAATGCAGGACATTCCTGACATGTGAGTGTATGACTGTGTACCCTTGATACATTTTGCATTTACGTTATACCAGTTTCTGCTGACTAATTCTTATCCTCCCATAGTAATACCTGCTTCCTCTAAAACAGGGCTCTTTTCTCACTCAGTGGACAAGATTAGAGACATCTGAGGAAGGTTAACGTCTCTGGTATTCAAAGGTTTCAGCAAGTTAAAGAAGTATGGGTTGGATCTTGAATGGATTATAAAATGGGTAGAAAGCTGACTAGGTCATCAGGCTCAACAGGTAGTGCTCAACGACTTGATGTCTAATTGGCAGCCAGTAAGAAGCAGAGTGCTCCAGGTTGCTGGAGCTGGTTTTTTTCAACATCTTCGTTAATAATCTGGAGAATGGAGTGAGTTGCACCCTTGGCAAGTTTGCAGATAAGCTGGGGGGAGTGGTAAATACACAAGAGAGTGGGATAGGATACAGAGTGATCTAGACAAATTGGAGGATTGGGCCAAAAAACATCTGTGGAGGTTCAACAAGGACAAGTGCAGAGTCCTGCACTTTGAATGGAAGAATCCCATGCACTGCTACAGACTGGAGACCAACTGGGTAGGCAGCAGTTCTGCAGAAAAGGATCTGGGGGATGCAGTGGACAAGAAGCTGGATATGAGTCAACCATGTGCTCTTGTTGCTAAGAAGGCGAATGGCATATTGGACTGCATTAGAAAGAGCATTGTCAGCAATGACAATTCCCCTCTATTCGGCATTGGTGAGGCCACATTTGGAGTATTTTGTCCACTCCTCCCACCCCCACCCCTTACAGGAAGGATGTGGACAAATTGGAGAGACTCCAGCAGAGGGAAACAACATGATTGGAGGGCTGGAGCTCATGACTTATGAGGTGAGGTGAGGTTGAGGGAACTAGACTTGTTTACTCTGCAGAAAACAAGAATGAGGGGGGATTTGTTAATAGCCATCAATTACCTGAAAAGGAATTCCAGGCTGTTCTCACTGGTGGTATATGGCAGAACTAGGAGCAAAGGGCTCAAATTGCAGTGGGGGAGGTCTAGATAGGATATTAGAAAAAAAAAATTCACTAGGCAGGTGGTGAAGCACTGGAATGGATTATCTAGGGAGCTGGTGGGATTTCCATCCTTAGATGGTTTTAAGGCCTGATTTAACAAAGCCCTGGCTGGGATAATTTAGTATCTTCTATCAGTTAGTCTTTAATAGTACCACAGGACTCTGTTTTTTTTTCTGTTAGCAATAGACTAACAGGGCTATCCCTTTGGAATATGATTCTAAGGTGGAAGACACCAGGGCACCCCTGTCTGTGCAATGATTTCCTCCTGACCTCAGCTAGTGGTAAGTCTTTGCTCTGAAGCATGATGCTCAATAGGCATTGTAGATTCTTGTCCAAGTTCTGCCTTCTGTTATGGCCACTCTGTGCCTGTTACAGGTCAGGAGTGAGTTGCACCCATGACCTCTATCTTAGTCTCCCTATGGGCAAGGGAGTGCCCTATACCTGTGCGTCTCTCAGAATGGAATCCTATGATACACCTCACTTTTGACCAGACTGCTGGGTTACAGCACCCCCTTTACCAGCCATACTATCTCCAGTAGGTCCAGGTGCATTTGGTCCCCGCTCTAGAATCCTCCCTTGAAGCTGTGAACAGCTGGGAAAGACAGTGACAGAGAACAACTTGTTCAAAACAATGTGGTTTATATAGCCTTGGGAACATCACAAGCACAGAGAAAAGGGCTAAAATAACAAAAGCACAAATACATCTGAACTTACCTCAAACTTCATAAACTCATATAGTCCAAGACCAGAAGGAACATTTGTGATCACCTAGCCTGGCCTCTTGTATAACAGCCAGAGAACTGCACCAAAGTAATTCCTAGGGCAGGTCTTTAAAAAAAAAATCTAACCTTGGCCTTTCCTTTTCCCAGCCACACCTTTGGAGTCAGAGGCTCAGGTCTGTCTCTGAGTTCACAGGCTGTTATTTATTCGTTTCAAAGTTCCTTCACCTACCCTGCTGGTCCAGGCTGATTTATGAATCTTCACCGGGGCCCATGGCTGGATTTCAGAGCAACAGGCTCCCTGCTGTGTGCATCAATTACCAGCAAAGGCATGCCTGCTCGAAGTGTTGGTCTGCTCTTCCTTTCATAAAATTCCTAAACTATCTCCTCAATGGAATGCAGCAGGCACGCTATGCACCTATGCCCCCTGGGGAACCGGGGCCTAGGCACCCTGTGCCAAGAGCCACAGGCTATGAAGAACCATTGCATCAAGCTCCGTCTCTGCCATAGGACAAGTAAAACCCTACCAAACTGGGGTATGCTCCCTGACTTCCAGCGAGTTGGTGATTGAGCCAGGCCATAGCCCCAGCCATTCTCCCAATCCACTACTTAGACTCTGCCCTGCCAGTGACGCTCCTGCCTGGGCTCAGCCAGGTCAGCATACTCTCTGCCTTGTGGATCTCCCATCTGGCTAGAGGCTCCTGCCCATCGCCCCCATCTGCCACCCTCCTGCCCGTCACCTTGCGCTGTGTCATTTGCAGTGGTTGACTTCTTCCCTGCAGGCCTGGCACCAGCCACCCAAGCCCTGGCTGGGGCACAGACATTCTGGTCTGGCTGATGTGCACGTGACAAATCCCCCTCCAGGCCAATGTCCAACCTGGCAGCTCAAGAGAGCAACCCAAAGGGCTAGTCAGCCCTCTAAGGGACACAGGGGGCCCCGTTCCACTGCACCTAAGACTGGCTGCGTGGCTCAGCCCACCCCATCTAGTGACTGTACCCAAGTGGGACAATGTGGCTGCCCACCCGAAAACCCTCTGACCTCACAACAGCTCTCCGGTGCCAGTGGGAAAGGAAGCCGCTGCACCTTCTGTTTCTTAGGAAGCTGCACACCCTGAGCAGTGCCTGCAGCAAGCTGGTAGCCCCCCAGCAGCCTCCAACCTATCCCTCTCACTCACTTAGTAGGCCCACGTCCACCTGCCTGCAGGGGACAAGGTCACGGAATGGGATGCTAAACTGTGTGATACTGTTCAGCCACTAGGTGACGCCATATGTAAAATACCTTATTCAAGTTAACCTCGGCTGCGCTAGCAGAGCATTAAAGCAGAGGTCTGCAACCCAAAAGATAAGAAGAGCCATTTTTAAAAATTCCTTCAATAACAAAGTGTTCTGAGAGCCACAATGGGTGTAGCCTCCTGGTGGGAGGTGCAGGGTGGTGAGCCAGGATTTCTGCTGCAGGGTCCCCTTATGCGGGGAGGGGGGGAAGCCTGGAACTTGGCATGGGCTGCCCGTGGGGTCCCTGGTGGCTGGGGGAAGCCCAGAGCCAGGCATGGCCTCCTGCAGGGTACCCCGGTGGTTGGGGGAGCCCAGAGCCGCAAGGGGGCAGCCAAAGAGCCGCATGCGGCTCCAGAGCCACAGGTTGCAGACCCCTGCATTAAAGGATCGTAGGACAAACAAAGCAGGAGTATATAAACCAGTCCACAACCTGTACAGGAGCATGACAGGTGTGGGAAGTGAAGTAAGAAAAAAAAAAACCCAAGGAAAACAGCAACAAAGGTTGCAGGATCTCATCCACATACCTTGTCAATGTCCCAGAGAACCAGTGGTGTACTGTGGGCCTCCAGCACCTGGGGGTCAATACTTTCTTTTGCACCCCCCTCCCTTTGGCGGCAGTGGCAGCATCTTGTGACGGGGTGGGGATCCTGCAGACCTGTTTCCTGCTCTTCCCCACACCTCCCTCCTGCTGCGGTGGCAGTGGAGGTGGGAGTGATGGGGCTATGGCCCTGGGCCACCCTGCAGGGGAGTGGGGGCAGCATGGTGAGCTCTGGTCCCCGCGGCTGCCTCGCTGCACCCAACATGGGGAAGAGGGGCCAGGAAGACACTTGCTCCCCCCGCAGTAGGAGCCCTCAACCACTGGCAGGCCTGAGCTGGAGGCAGCACAGCCGCCAGACCATCTCTACTTGCAACAGAGGGGAACAGCTCTTCTTGCAAGGGCCCAGTCGACTCCCACTCCCAGGCCAGCACCCGGGGGCACTGCCCTCCCCTCAGTATGCCACTGCAGAGAACTTCAGCTTTGAGAAACTTTCTCAGTGAACAAACTGGAAGCAATATTTTGCAAGATTTCAAATAGGCTCCACAAAGAAACTGGAGACTAGCTGCAGATTTATGCAAATTCAGAGGACATCATTACCTGGCCATTGTGGGCTATTCTTCCAGGTATATAAAAATAATGCACTTGAAAGCCATAACATGCTACAGTGTTACTGAGAAATAGAAGTGCCATCTTTTCATACGTGTCCATGTTTCCACAGTTGGTCTGTAGCTGGGCCTGCACAGCCTGGGAGATCCAATCCCACTTGTCTACTCCAGGCAGGAGCATGTCTAAAGCGTGTCACCAGTACAGTCGGCTGGGCAGTTGTACACAAGAGAGACCAGCTAGATGTGCTCACCAAGCTGGGCAATCAGAAAAACACCTTTCAAAAATATGCAGAGGGGCTTCAAAGCAGGGAGGGGTGGTTTCTGGGTTCTGTCACCCTTGGGCAGTGGTGTTCAAAAGTGTGTCTCTGTTTGGCATTCTGGGACAGCTGCTGGAAGACTGCTAAAGTCAACACAGGTCTTGGGGTGTCTATACACACACTATGTCAAACACAGCATGTTGACCATGGCTCAGTGTTATTCACGAAGGCAGTTTTACTATGTCCCCATAACAAGGCGCTTCCACTGCTGGGAGAGAAAGTTGACCATAGACACATGCACGCCGATGTCAAGGAAAGGTGAAGTGTATCTGGCTAACTTTGTAGTGTAAAACAGGCCTAAAAGTTCAAATGTGTAATTATTATTCCACGCTGCCTGGCAAAGAGCAGTTAATCACATCACTAACAAAAGCCAAGACCTAAAAGCAAGGAAATGATTAGTTAGGAGCCTCATAAATCTTCCAGTGCCAGCAGAACAAACCCAAGTGCATGGCAGCACTCTCAGCATGTAAACACCACACAAAGGCAAGCAGAGCTGGTTCTGAGCAGAGATTGTTGAACCAGATGTAAGTCTGCAATATGGTCTCTGCATAAAGTTGATTTTTGCATGTTCTCATCAAAAACCCAACCACCTCTTCCTCTTTACTGAAGCCAGGCACCTCAGCCAGGTCAGGCCCAGCTCAGGAAAAACTGAGAAGGCCCCCTTGCACAGGAGTGGTTCAAGCACTGCTATAGGGGTGGGAATCCTAGGTTCAAATCCCTCTGCTAACGGAGTCAGAGAGGGGTTGACTGCTGGTCACCAGAGGTATTGGTCCCACTGGTTAGATTGCTACGCCAGCGATTATGGAAGGATTTCATACATAGCGGAACAGCTTCAACAGGGCCAACTGAGAGAGCTCCACGACCCCCTTTTCTGGATGAGTCTACGTATTGGACTGGCCTCACTGGGGAGGCAGGCAGGGAAGCACATCACTTATGAAACCTGCTAGGGCATCGGGGCAAGACAGCCGGGTGGAGTGAGGATGCAGGTGGCTTTGTGCATGACCACTGGAAAAAGAGCAGCACCATGGGGGCTTTGCTGGTGGAAACTTGGGCACAGAGGGGCTTCAAGTGTCTGCAGGGTTAGGGGGCAGCTGAGCAGGGTTTGTGAATGCCAGTTACACCTAAACGCTCTCCTGGAAGGAGCAGTTAAGCCCAAAATCCCCTTGTGACTCTAGCTCCAAAGTGCACATCTGAAGATTGAAGGCAATCATGGCTGGCTTTGTTAGCAGAGCCAACACGCTGAGGGCGCAGGAGGGTGGTGAGTGGGCAGGGCTAGGCCGGGAGGAGCCTTGACAAAGAAGATGAATTCTTCAGGCTGTTGTGACGGTGAACGGGGAGCTAGTGCAGGGCAGAGCAGTGACATGGTCAAAGCAAGGAGCCAGGACAACAATGCAGCAGATTTCTGCGGTGCCAGAAAGGGCTAGCTGGACTTTGTCAAGGGTGGAGTGGAGGAGGGGACAGGCAAGCTGAGGATGGAAGATGGATGAGTTTCAGCTGTTGGGATGGAGAGGGGGCATCTTAGATCTGGATGATGGGATAGACTGCATACTTAGTAAGTTCGGGGATGACACCAAGCTGGGAGGAACGGTAGACACGCTGGAGGGCAGGGACAGGATTCAGGGAGACTTAGACAAATTGGAACACTGGGCCAAAAGAAACCTCCTGAGGTTCAACAAGGACAAATGCAAAGTCCTGCACTTAGGACGGAAAAATCCCATGCACTGCTACAGGCTGGGGACCGATCGGCTAAGTAGCAGCGCTGTAGAAAAGGACCTGGGGGTTATGGTGGACGGGAAGATGAATATGAGCCAACAGTGTGCCCTTGTTGCCAAAAAGGCCAATGGCATATTAGGCTGCATCAGTAGGAGTATTGCCAGCAGATCGAGGGATGTGATAATTCCCCTCTATTCAGCACTGGTTAGGCCGCATCTGGAATACTGTGTCCAGTTTTGGGCTCCCCACTACAGAAAGGATGTGGACAAATTAGAAAGAGTCCAGCGGAGGGCAACAAAAATGATTAGGGGGCTGGGGCACATGACTTATGAGGAGAGACTGAAGGAACTAGGCTTATTTAGTCTACAGAAGAGAAGACTGAGGGGGGATTTGATAGTAATCTTCAACTACTTGAAGGGTTGCTCCAAAGAGGAGGGAGCTAGGCTGTTCTTGGTGATGACAGAGGACAGAACAAGGAGCAATGGTTTCAAGTTACAGGTGGGGAGGTCGAGGTTGGATATTAGGAAAAACTCTCTCACTAGGAGGGTGGTGAAGCATTGGAATGGGTTATCTAGGGAGGTGGTGGAATCTCCGTCTTTGTAGATATTTAAGGTCTGGTTAGACAAAACCTTGGCTGGGGTGATTTAGTGGGAGTGGTCCTGCTTTTAGCAGGAGGTTGGACTAGATGACCTCGGGAGGTCCCTTCCAGCCCTATGATTCTATTCTGGAGGCAGAAGCAGCCTGGCTGTGTGAGAATCTAGTGAGGGCTGAGTGAGACTGGGAAACACTGAATGTTTCTCCAAAACTCTTTTATATATGAGAGCAGCCCTGCATTGCGACAACCACCCAGTTATTGCTGTGTCACAGGCGGGCTTAACGGTGCTTGTGCTACAACTGCATTTTCTGCCTTAGCATCTTCCTATTTCTTTCCAGGGCAACCTGAACTCCGAATACCCCACTTTACACCTGTTTGTGTTAAATGCAATGCGCCTATATTGTGTTTTACCCTAATGCTCTCATATCAATGCTCAACCTTAATTCCAGCCTAACTCCCTTGATCTGGGAGTTGGCGTTTGGTCCAGTGTACAATAAAGCCCCTCAGTGTTCCCAAGAAAAGGAATTGCTTGTTTGCTGAGTCTGGTTTATTGTTCCCAGTGCACATTACAAAATATTTCGCATGTATTTCCACAATAAAACAATATTCCTTGCAATTAACATAGCAATGCTGTAATCATTTGCTGCGCCCATGGGTACAGAAAACACTGACAGAGCTACAGTTTCATTACAGATTGGCCTGATAGCCGAAATCATCAAAGACCAAAACACAGAGTAAAGGAATACAAACCATACAAAACCCCTTCCCGCCCCACGATAAGCCAGGCAGAGGGCAGCATACCTTCACTGAGGATATCATGAAAGCAAACAGCAGAAAGGAGGACTTCAGAGAGCAACATCAGTGTTGTGTGCAGGAATTAATGAAGCCTGTTCTGGTTCCACTGGCACACTGACCCCAGGGGGTGGGGGGAAGTAGGAGGGAACCACAGGCCTGGGGTGGGGCACCAGCCAGGCCCTTTGGTCTATGTGAGGCACTCACAGCTTCCGTCATACAAATGCCAGTCGCCGGCAGTGTGGCTGGAGTCAAACCTGTGGGGTGCTTCACTGGGGCAGAGCTGGTGCCTCACTCATGCCTTGAGTCCCCCTGTAGGGAGGGGGGACATTTCCCAGTGGACCAGTTCATTGCCAGGCTGCCAGCTTGGGGTGGAGGGGGAGAATGAGAAATGCAAGCAATGGCCCCCAAATGCCAGAGACCCATGTATGCCACTGTCAGCTTCTGCTCGATCTCTATCCACCCTGCTTAGAGCCATTTCAGCTGTCTGTCCCTCAGTGTCCAGCCCCAGCATCCCTGGGTTATGATTTTGCTGTTACCTAACTTTCCAAGAGCATTCAAAGACCACAACTCAGAGCTAACAATGGCACCGGACCCATCCACTTTCCAGCCTGCCGTATGAATCACGGCCCCCAGGCTTTCTGAAGGCTGGGCTCAGGGTGGAGTGTCCCCTCCATGCTGTTCATGGAGAAGGGGCCAGCCAGGGTCCCATGGAAGGATGGCATACCCTGTCTTGGCATGTGTGATTGTGCACCCCCGGCCCAGCAACAAAGCTGGCCTGCTACTAACTCCCACAGCAGCGGCTCACTTTCAGCTGGAGGGACAAAAGCCTGTGTTCCTGCGGCCGCAGCTCCAGCTGGCAGCTACTGAAGTAACAGAGACTGTTCTGCTTAACAGCACATTGGTCTGTCAGCCAGTAGGCTGGCTTGTTGATTATATTGCAGGGCCAGAGGCCTGGCCACCCGGCCAATGAAGAGGCAGCACCCAAGGGCTCTAAAAGAAGGCCTGACTCGTGTGGCTGAACCTGGTGGGATGGGGACCTGACTTGGGGACGGAGGCATGACTGAAAGCTAGGGGAGGTGTGCAGAATACTCCCAGGGCTGTAACAGTGTCACTCTTCCCCCTGCTCACGCCCTACTCCCTGAAGGAGGCAGTGTGGTCTAGTGAACAGAACCAGACTATGGTACCCAAGATCAGGCTGCCCCTCTGGTGGCAGGGGTGAGAGCTTGAGCCGAAGACATTTGTAAGCGTATGGAGTACTCCTGCCTCCCAAATCACTCCAGAGTGTGCTTCAGAATCAACACTTGAGTACCAAAACGCCCCTGTAAGGGTCTGCGGGCCTCAGGCAGGCCCCCTTTAAGAACAGGTATGGAATGGTCCCACACAGCAACGATGGCATCAGTTGATTCTAGGAAGGGCTGAGCAATCTCTGTTGAAGAAGGGGGCTGAAGCTAGTGGACCTGTGGCCAGCCCTAGGGCAGGGAAGAGACACAAGGGGAAAGGCCTCTGGGCCCCTGTAGCTGGTTTTGGTCAGGAACATACTTCATACTGGTGTCATGCTGAAATTTTGGCTTGAGGAACAACCTGTGCGCAAAGGGAGCGCTCGAGCAAACACTGGTGTGCAATGCCTCCTTCCTAACTCAGCTAAACAGAGCTTGATCAATTCATGGGAAAGATGGTAGAGTGGGACAGCCTAGTTTGGCAATTGGCTGATCTTTGAAGCCTGCTGGTAGATGTGCCAATGGAACAATTGATGGGGAGGGTGCTGAGTTATTACAGAGACTTCTTTCTTGGGTTTCTGGCTACTGAGTGTTGCCTATATGCTCAAGTTTTAACTGATCACCATATGGAGGTTAAGAAGGAATTTTCCCCCAGGGTAGATTGGCAGAGGTTCCGGGGTTTTTTCACCTTCCTCTGTAGCATGGGGCATGCCTCAATTGCTGGTGGATTCTCTGAACCTTCAAGTCTTTAAAGCATGATTTGAGGACTTTAATAACTCAGTTATGGGTTAGAGGTTTATACCAGAAAGGGGTGGGTGAGGTTCTGTGCCCTGCATTGTGCAGGAGGTCAGACACTAGATGATCATATTGAGCCCTAGAGTCGATACGTCCATGAGTCTAATTCTCCAAAGGTGACCAGAGTATCTGATGTTCTGAAATCTGACTGAGTCTGCAGGGAGCCTGACACAACAGCTTTGGGAGGTGAGGGTTTCCCTGATCACTCAGTGGGGTGAACTCCAGTGCCGCACTATGGATGATTTCACTGCCATCTTGGTTAACTCTTTCACTGCTAATCAACATAGGTAAGGAAG
Organism: Pelusios castaneus; assembly: GCA_007922175.1. NCBI lineage: Eukaryota > Metazoa > Chordata > Testudines > Pelomedusidae > Pelusios > Pelusios castaneus. The sequence continues at coordinate 1,645,359 of ML686049.1, forward strand.
GAGACAGATGATGTCTGATGAAGCTTTGCTCTATCTGGGAGCGACAGCTCACTTCAGTGTCAGCTAGAACGCAGAGCTGGGCTCAGGTGCCTCTGCTTTTCCTAGGCAAGGCAGGAAATAAGCAAAGCGCAAACTGTCTCACAGGGTCTAGCAGGCCAGCCATGCCCAGCAAGAGGGAGAAGAGGCCAAAAGAGCCCTTAGGAGCTATGGTCTACACCAGCTGGTGGGAGTATGTGTGCGCTGTCTCACATGGGTGGAGCTCCAAAGCACATCACTGCTTTGCACCACCCATTTGATCCCACTGGGGCAAGGTCACATACCGTCTCCAGGGATGACTGACTCCGTTTGGCTGTGAGGGCATCTCAGGGATACAGAAAACTCACCTGTCTCAGAGAAAAGCCGCTACCAACTGCCCGGGCCCTCCCCCTTCACTGGGCTTGGCCCTTTCCATTCACACCCCTCCGGTCACTGGCCTGAGCCCTTGCCATTCATACCTCACCAGATCACTGTGCCTGGCAGGGCCCCAGTGACTGAAGGAGCCTGGAGAATATCATCAGTGCTTGCCATCCTGTGCAATGGAGATGGAAATGTGCAACCATCTCCAGTGCCTACTGAAAAGTCCCTCCCTCCTGAACCCCATCCACAGTCAGGCTCGTCTAAACTTGAAAGTTAATTTGGATTAAGGTTGGGTGAGTTTTGAGGCCAGCAGTTATTCCAGATGAAGGCAGTGTGGAGACAGGCCTAACAGAAGCTGTTCACAGAAGGCCTGGGTCCAAGCACTAAGCCCTGAGCTGGCAAGGGCAGAGCCCGCTGTAGTGCATGTGAGTGCCCGGACGTGCCAGTGAGACACAGCACTGCAGCATTTACACTGGTAATCTAGAGCAGTGGTTCTCAGCCTCTGTGTAGGGACACATCACTGTGTCACCACACCATGGTAAGTGTATCACAGAGAGCCAGGGGGGTGGCTGGATTCAGCCTGGGGGGTGTGGGCTGGTGTTTCCTGAAGGGGTGCAACACGCTACATTGTGGCTCACAAAAGATTGAGAACCACTGATCTAGACATACAGCTCCAGCTTCGGCTGTGAAGGTGCAATGGAAACATCCAAGTCAGCAATGGGCGACCGAGTGCGATTCAGCTTGGGGAATTGACTGTAAAATGGCCCTATCTTACTTGGCAGATGTGCCCTCCCATGGGCTATGTCTACACTTGTAAATTTAAGTCGACTTTAGCTAGGTCGACTTAACTAAGTCGACTTAAAGTTGTCTTAGTTAAGTCGACTTAGCATGTCCACACTTAAATTTAAAGTCGACTTGGGGGGAACTTATAAAGTCAACCTAGAGCGTCCGCACTGGACGCCTAGGTCGACTTGTAGGGGCTAGGGGGACCTTGGGCAGGTCCACGGTGGCAGGGGGGGCACCCCTTGCCCAGTGCCAGGGGCTCAGCCTTTGCCCCGTTGTACCAGGGTACAAAGGGGGACAGGGACCCTGGCAGGGCATAGGGGCAGGGTGGGCAGGGCTTTGCCCTGCCCTTTGGGGGGGCATGCCAGGCTCCCCCATGCCCCCCCCCCCCCGGCAGGGAGGCCAGTGAGGGAGTCCTGGAGTAGCCCTAGGTCGACTTAGGGCTACTCCAGGTCTACACTGGCTTAAGTCGACTTTAAAAAGTTGACTTAAGCCTTAAGTCAAATTAAGAGGAGGTTTAATTAAGTCGACTTTATTTTCCTTAAGTCAATTTAAGGAAAGTGTAGTGTAGATGCAGCTTAAATTAAAGTCGACTTAAGCAAGCTTAAGTCAACTTAATTTCTAAGTGTAGATGCACCCACTAAGAGGCTCACCCAATGAAACAAAGCAGTGCAAGCATGGACATGGGACGGCTCATGCCAAGGAATGCTGCTGCCGGGACTCCAGCTGAGGTTCCAGCACACAACCCCCTCCTCCCTCCTGCTGACAGCTGGAGAATGGGCAGACAGAGCAGTGCCCCCGCCTCCTGCCCTCTGTCTGGAAAGTCTCATGATGCAGAGGGAGATCAGAAATCTGCTGGCGTAACCCACTCTGTCAGCCAAGGCTACCAGATCACTGCCATGGGGCGGCCAGGCCATAGACAGTGCCACTGAACAGCCAGGCTGGGAGGAAAGGTCCCTTTTGTTTTAGTGTTTGGCATTGCCAGGAATGGCTGGGTTTAGGATCCAGTTATTCCCACCACGCTGAGGTACTGACATTATTATGGCATGAGGCTAGCCCACCTACTTGGTGTTGGGAGTGGCCAGTTCCACTGGCCGACGTCCGCTGTGGGCCCAGCATGAACCCAAGCTCTGTAAGGCCTCTCCATCCCTGAGCTCTCTGACCACACCTCTGAGTCCCTTAGGTTCCTGAGACAGACCCTGCAGGGTTCAAAGGCCAGCTCCAGACACCCTGTAGAAACTGTTGCATGCACGATCCCTCACAGCCTGGTGGGTCTGTTGAACTGAATTAACCACCTGCTGCTGCTGGGGCCCGTAGACGTGCTCACCCTGCCATGGTCTTCTGGAGCCATCAAAGGCTGCAGCTCCGGCTGCTCCGTCCTTTCAAGGCTGCCATCACTCAGGGGCCGGCTGCTCCTTGAGGGATGACTGGGGAACTGAAAGCAGATGTGCTGCTCTGGAGTCATCTGTCTCTCTGACTTGGGCCCTTCTTCCAGTGCTGGGCAAGCCAGTATCTTGGCGTGCAGGCCTGGCTCAGCCCCTGGGGGGGAGGCGATGCTCTCCAGCGAGGAGATGCTTTGGTTCCAAGCTGACTGCATATCGACTGGCACAATTTTGGTTGTTTCTGAGGAGATGTAAACTGCGAGGTCATCCTGGTCACCCTTCCACGGCAGCTCCTTCTCCGCTGAGGTGGGCGAAGGGGGGATGATGCATGGGCTTGGGCAGACATCCAGGCTACCTGGGGACACACAGGCAAAGAAGAGTTGAAACGAATAGTGACGCAAGCAGCCCCTCCTGGAGCACTGTGCTGCGGATCCTGATGGCTGGAAGCTGCTCTCAGGTTGGCCCAGGCCTATGTGGGCCCAGATGCCGTGGGCTGAACAAGAGGGGAAACAACAACACAGCCCTGGTATGGGAAGGGGAGAGCCAACTGCAAGGAGATACCTGTTCTTATCTGCCCAGGTGGTGAATGAGCAGTGATGTAGCACCAAGCAACTTCCTGGAGGACACTGGGTGCAGGAAAGTGGGTCTGCCTGACAGACTTGGGAAGGCAGAGGTTCTCAAATTGGGGGGCGGACCCCCCAGGGGGGCACAGAGTGTAGTCTGGGAAGCAGGGAGCTGAGAAACTTTAGGGGGAAAAAAGTACTGTCCCCATTTTACCCACTGCTATGAATAACTAGCCAAGCTGATCTCCCCAGACAGACCAGATCCTCAGCTGGTGCTGCACATTGGAGTCTAGATGGTGCTGTGCATATAGCAGAATTTCTGTTCAGCTTGCATCGTGTCACACAGAGTCGTTGCCATCTGTATTAAATGTGCACATTTAATTGCAAGCATCAATCACCAGGGCAGTTTTGCTTTTTGCTCTTATTACAATGGCTCGTGGCCTCTGCATGAATCAATGCCTGGCTACTTTTATATTTAGTGAGAATTGCACGTTGGTTTTTCTTTATCGATATATGTAATTCTGTGGTGGGGAAAGGGGTCTAAATGACTCTGGACACAAAGAAGGGGGGCACGATCAAATAAGTCTGAGAGCCATTCTTGTTAATGCAAACCAGACTGAAAGCAACCTTCTCATTGCCTTTATTCTTCACTGGCCACCTCCTATGGATGAGATGGCTCTCTGCTCACTTAGCCCCATGTCTGCCCCAGTAACTCAGATGGGAGCGTCCCTGTCAGGGCCAGACTGGGAATGAGGGGCATCTCCTCTTCTTCTTTTCATGGGCAAACAAATGCAGGGAGAGCAGCTTCTAATGTGGAGATTAATCCCCAGAACTCTCCTTAGAAACGTGCTCCCCATCTGGGCCTGCTCTATGGACGCCAGTGCTCCAGAAAGCTGGAGGTTGGATTCCAAGCACAGTAACCATAGCTGTGGAGTGTTCAACACTCAGGTACAATCCTGGGCTCCCTCCCCAGGTGCTGCCAGGGTTAGGCTTGAGGGGCAGATTAACTATCTGGGGCCCAACAGCTGGCATCTGGATCAAGTTGTGTTTTATTGCTGTTAATACTAAAACAGCTTTAGTAATACAAAAAATTGTTAAAGCAAAAAAAATTGGTAACCCAATAAGGGCTGCCATGGTAACCTGCTAGGGATTGCTATAATTTAGGTCTTTTTTAAACTCAGCTACAAACAATTAAGCAAAAATAATATACACTTCGGAGCTGTCCAAGGAAGCTTTTCTTTGGGCAAAGTGCTGATACCTAAAACTCCCCAGCAGCTGGAGGGAAGAAGGGCCCCAGTAAACCTGGTTACCAATCACTCGAAACCAACTCTGACTTGGAGTAACTGGAAATGTTTGGGGTGCTCTGACTTCACTGCCACAGCATATGTATGTGTGTGTGTTTAAGACCTAACTAAAAGCAGTTTTAGGTAAAAGCACTTCCGTGTGCACCAATCTTTTATCAGAGGGAAGAGCTGGTTCCCTATTGATTTATTCCTGCTACTGCTTTAGATTCTGAACACCTTGGGTAACAAATCCTGTAAGCAGAGATGGAAGCCCCAGCTCCTGGGGCACACCCAGTACAGACTGGCTCCCGGCTTGAAGTCGGACCATTCCTATGCCTGCCATCCATCCGTCCAGGCACAGAGCACTGTGGCAGCACCGCCAGCCTTTACCCTAGCGCAGTCTGCTCCTCTTGGTTCAGGAAACTGCCCCTCAGAGGCCCAGCCTCATTGCTGCAAAGACAGCAGCTCTCCACCCCAGCCCTGCCGACCTGGCCCCTTTGCAACAGCTGGGAGAATGCCCCCTACCAGACACCTTCTTGCCCCGCAGGATCTCATCTGTTGCTCGAGCGACGAAGATGATCCCCTCATCATCCTCCTTCTCTGTCTCTGAACTGTCGCTCTCTTCTTCATCAGAGTCGACTGTCACTAGAATGGAAGCTGCCATGGGAGAAGACAGGGAAGTGTGGTGGGTGCGGGGCTCAGCCGCCCCAATTGTCCGTGCCCCTCACACCAGGCCTGCCACTGCAGCCTCCGGGGAAGCCAGCGATGACCCAGCCCAGGGGAAGCCAGTGCTGGCCTAGTCTAGGAACCAAACCTTCCCCCAAATCCTAGAGTTCCTCAAGCTCCTCCCTGCAAAGCTGCCACCCCAGGGTCTGCTGCAGCCACAGCCTGTCTGTAGCAACACCATGCCAAGAGTGCCAGGGCTAAACCCGACTTCACTCTCCCGGCACCTTCTGGCTGGGATTTGGGGGTCCTACACCCCCCAACTTCCCTAGACAAGACATGATGATGCTGCATCCAACACCAGCCACTGGAAATGCCAAGTGAGGCAAGTGTCCCAGGACCAGCTTCTAACACTGTTCCTGTTGATGGCCCCCATCCTCCAGGGGAGCAGCACAGCCCCTGCCCTTTGCCCCCTCCCCACCTGTGCTGAGCCAGGCTGCTCAGGCGCATACAACTGACTGACATCCAGCCCTCCTTTCTACAGACAAGAGCTGGCTCTGTGGGAATGCTGGGCAAGCAGCTGGGGTGGGGCAGGAGCCTGCAGGAAGAACAGGGAAAGGAGGCATGTTACTTTTCAACAGGCTCTTCCTCCTAGGAATGTGTTGTCCAGAAAACCATGGCCACCACAACCCAAGGGCCTATTCACAAAAAGCCACCTGCCCTCTCTTCCAATGCCCAGCCCTCCCACGCCTCCCTGATGCTCCTTGGCTTTACCCGTCTGCTGCCAGTTTATGTTTTGGCGTGGCTTTCCATTGTGCAGCTCGGCGTTCCCGGCACTGTTCTTCTGCTAATGAACCAAAAAAGTCTTGGATTAGATCCCACTTCTGGAGCCTGGGCTGTCTCCGCTGTTTCCCAAGTCTTGGCAAAGCCATGCAGCTGCCCAGTCTTCAGGGCACCACTCCAAACCTCTCAGCATTAGATCTAGAGCCCTTTGTGGTGGCACCTACCCCAGGCCCCGACTCCAACAGCAGGCACCTCTAGGAAGGAGAGCCCTGCAGATTCCCCCGCCGCGCTGAGCTGTCCCCAGGGTCCATCCACCATGGTTGGTAAGCCACCCACTGTCCCGCCCACCCTGGTTACCACAAAGTTGGTTTCCAGTCTGCTGCCTGCAAGGAGATGGTGGCGGGAGGACTCCAACTAGCAGAGGGATGTTGGCCCATGTAAGGAAAGGAAGAGGGGTGGGGCAGCACTGCCCATGGGGAACTTACCTTTTTCCTGCCATCTTTCTTTAGCCTGGCCTTGCTCTTGGCAGAGCAGACGTTGTGCTTCGTGGACTTGAAGGTTTCCAGCCGCCTCTTCATGTTCTGCTGGAAGATCTCCTTGTCTTGCCGCTCTTGGGTATCTGGAGGGATGAAGTGGCGGCTGTAGCTGGCCTTGTACTAGCCAAGTGGGGAGGCAAAGAAACACAGATTGAGCCTCTAGGGAGGAGTGAATCATTCATTCTGAGGCCATGCATGACTCCCCACCCACCCCACAGGGTCCGTCCCATAGTTGCTTGCTACAGCTGGCTTCTCCACAGGCCTTGTGCCATGTGCCCCTTGAGCCCAGCCCACAGACTCCACCCAGGTTCATGGAACTGACCGAGGAGAAGAGTGGTGGCAAGGGCCCAATAAGCTCCACAGGCTGCCTCACTCTAGGGACATAATTCAGCCAGTGCTCATGACAAAGCCCCCTCAGGCACTGAGACAAACCAGCCCCACCTGTTTCAATGGGAGTTATGTACCTAAACCCCCTGGGCTGCTCTGACAAACTCAGCACTTGACCTCACCAGCACTCCTGCACATTCTAAAGGTGGGGCAGCATGAATTCACCATCGCAGAGGCAGGGGCTATGCCCAGGGGCCTGAGGAGCACTGGAGTTTGCTGAGAGGGGGCACAGCACTGTTCTGGTTTCTCCTTTTTTCCGTGATGCAAGCAGGGTGGTGACAGGCAGCTGACAGCAGGAGCCTGTGTGTGTGTAGGGTGGTGCATTTCCTCTGTTTCCCTTATTTCCCCCATTCCAGGAACATCAGCCTGATGGTTACTCAGCTTCCCTTGCTTGCTTATCTCAGCACAGCACCATCTTCTGGTCAAAGAAACCCAAGCTGTGGGCATGAAGCCCCCTCATTTAGTGCAAAGCAAACTCCCAGGGCTCCTGGACTGCACCATACCAAATAGTTCTGCTTCCCACGACACTGAGTGAGAGGACAGTGACAGGGCTAGGATGGCACACACAGCAATTTTCCCCCCCTCCCTACCCCCAGCTCTGACATGCAGCCAGTGCCCTGCTGGGATGGGAAGCTTCATGGGATCCTCAGAGGCTACCATGAGTGGTAAGGGCTGGTTTCTAGGTCTCCCGCTGGTGCATGGTGGTTACAGGAGCTGAGGAGCGCTCACCCTCCTGCGCGGTTTGTAGAGACTTCCACATAATACATGGTGCATCACAGCATCCTCCTTATCCCGCCTGCTCCTGACTGTGTCGATGACCTGGAGATCAAGGCATGCGCCACTGCCGCTTTCCCTCCTGTCAGTGAGACATGGCCAGAGCACTCAGCGCCACCCACTGAAGCAGGCGGGTGACAGCTTGGATGCGGACGCTGCACTGCCAGTCCGCCATCACAGCGCCAGGCCCTGCGTCGCCCAGAGCAGCCCTGCAGTGTAGAGACAGCCCCACAGAGCTCCCTGAGCTCCTAGCATGGGCAAATGATGCACCCTCTGCTTTCCAGCACCCCCCTCTGGGGCCAGCACTCAGGGTCAGGCTCAGCCCTTCCAAAGGGAGGAAGCAAGTACATGCACATGTGCAGATTGCAAGCATATGTGTTGTGTGTGCATCTGCACACAGACAGGGAGTACGCCCCAGGCTCATATACATGCAGTGCAGCTCAGGACCAGGGCACCTTACAGACTGACTACTTAACCCAGAGCGACGCAATTCCCTGACTCACGGTTACCTAGCTCAATTCTGCAAAGTCCAGCCAACAACGGCCCCCATCCTCATGCTCCTCATCCTCTCCAGCAGTGAGGGCAGCAGTCCCTTCCCCTGTCCTCCCAGCTCCACTCCTGCCTGCCCCACCCCTCCCTTCCCTCATGCAGATTCTAGGGCAGACGTGGAGCCAGAGAGGAACAGAACTCTGATGAGCTGTGCCAGAGTCCAGCTCCCCTCCTTGCTCCAACTGAAGCCCTGTGTCTCCTCATGCTCCCCTTTCCTCCCTCAACCCCCTCTTCCACAGGTCCTCTCCTCAATCTGTACAGCCCAGGCCCACCCACTCCCATAGCCCCACTGAACACCCACCTCCCTCAGCCCCTTGTCTCATTCCTTTACCCAGGGATTATTCAACAAGTGGAGGGAGGCCTGGGAATGGAATGGACCTATGCGGAAATGGGCTGAATATGGAGGAGGAATGGGGTTGTGTAGGGGGCCAGAAAAGGGGGTACAGCTGTGTGAGGAACCATGGAGGCATAGCAGATATCAGTGGTGGCAGATAATGTGAGCACATTGTGTTCACTTACTCAAAACACCTTGGAAATTAACATGTCAAAAACTGATCCTTGGTCTATACTGATAGGTAAGTTTGACATAATGCTGCTTACCTCGACCTTCTGCAGTCTCCGTCTCCACTGACAGAGCAGTAAGTTTGAATTAAATGGTGCTGTAATTTGACCTACTAACACCATCCCTGCAAGTGGCGTAGCACTGAGGTCAAAATCTACAATTTGAATTTAGGTCCAGGTAGCAGAGAGTAACGCTAATCTTGATTTTCCTGTTTTTCCAGTCTACTGCATCATAGCAACATAGCTCCTCTCCTGCCTGCAGCCCCGGAAAGTTTTCAATTAATTCCTCTCTCTGCATGCAGTACTGTGCCTCTCTGTTGTGCCTGCATCAGAGAAACAGCAGGAAAGCTTTTCCTGCTTTTTTTCTTTAAACAAGAGGAGAGGGGTACTGAGCAGAGGACGACTGCCTCCCCACAAGCCCCTGCAACTACTATCCACAGTGCAATGCATTTGAGGAAGTAACTGAGCAGTGAGGACAGGAGACCCTAACAAGGAATTTGCTGTGTGATAACTCACATTTGCATTCTATAATTTGACAGCCTAAAATCGAATTACAATCCCACCCCCAGTGTAGACAAGCCCTGAGTTAGTTTAGGGTATGTCTATGCTAATGGCAGCCAAGTTGCCACTATCAGATCAATCTTTCCAGATTGACTGAGTGATCAGTTAAGACACGCTCAGTCAATCCGGAAATTGACATAATAAAACTGCCCCCTCAAGTGGTGCATTTCCTATTGGCACAGCGCAGTGAAGACAGCACGCTGTAGGGGAGTTATGCAAGCTACTCTGCGTAATTGCGTAACTCCCATCAACTGCTGCCAAATTTTGCTGCCAGTATAGATCTGGACTTAAAGGAAAACCCCATTTCCTACCATTGCAAGGAAACCACCAGGAAGCCCCCAACTAAAACAGGTTTCCCACCCACACCACCCTCAGCTTATGGGCTTGACCTCCACATGCACTTACTTCCAACGTATGGCAAGAGACAATGGACACACCAGTTCCCCACAAGCACAGGAGAAACACAGTCAGAGTTCCAGCCTCCCCTTCTCCACGTACCACTCACGATGCGTCAGCCTCAGCTCTAACTCAGCTCCCACTAGCTGAGGGTGTGTGAATCGTGGCTGGATGTATGTGGGGTGTGAGAGGGAGCTAGCTGGCTGTGGAGCAGAGTAGCTGGAGTGTGTTTGCAGTATGGGCAGTATGTGGGGGACCATCAGGAAGTAATGGAGTGAGGCTGTATGAGAAGAACTACAAATCAAATCATGTTGCCAGCAGCACGAGTGCCCCAGAAGCAACAGCAGATCTGTCTCCTGGGGGCAGCATACAGCTGGGCTGTTTGCAGATACACCAAACGCCCTGCTGGGATCACGGGATAGGATGGGTTCCCATCTACCCAGCAGAGCTGGTGGTGGGAGGAACAGAAGCTCAGGGGAATGGGATGGCAGCCTGGTACCCAGGACACATCCTGAGGGGCAGCACACTCACAGGAGGTTTGTGACCGACGACTCCGTCATGGAGGTCCTACTGGGCAAGGAGGGCAGCATGAGCCTGTCGGCCGAGAGCACGTGGCCACCCTAAGGGGAAGCAAGAGATCAGAGCAGCGTCAAGCACTCCCTCTGTGCTCAGGCAACCCACCCACAGAGCTGGAATGGAAGGAGCCGGGCCAGCACCTTGTGTGGCTCGGTGGCCATCCTGGGAACCCAGGTGGTTTGTGCCTGGATGGCCCCTCGAGCCCAGCTTCTCCAGAAAGGCAAGGAACACTCCTTACACTTCACAGGCCATGGCTTGATCCAGGCCCCTGAGTTGCATCAGTGGAGGTCTTGAGAGGACCCCTTTGGCTTCACCTTTATGCTGGATCTGAGCTGGAGGGATGGGCTGAGCTGGGGCGCTATCCCACCCGGGGGGGACCCCACCCTCCAGCTACCCTACTTCCAGGCACTCTAGCTACCCTATCCCCAAATTGCAATCCTCCAGCGTTGGACCCGCTTCAACCAGCTCCCGTGTCCCCTGCACCCTGGGCTGGACACAACTTCCCAGCAGGGTCCCTTTGTGCCCAGACGCTGCAGGGATAGGAGCATCCATGCAGAGGCCGACGGAGCCTTTCTATGCTTTGCAGACTGGAAATAAGGCAGAAGTTTTTGACAGTGAGGGCAATGAACCAGAAGAGCCACTGACCCTCACCTGTGGGCTGGGGATGGAGCAGAGCTGTCAGCCAGGGGCAATTGCTAGGTACCCTCCAAAATATTTGGAATTTTATGTTCTTTGCCACTGATGAACCACTCAGAAATACTGTGCACTGGGGCAGCACACAGGGCCATGGCCATGGGGCAGCAAACAGTGGATCCCACTGGCCCTACTTTCCACACCTAGCACCAGGCTTCAAGTGGGCTCAAAAGATGCACCTGGGGGTACAAACTGCCACCAGCAGGGTTCTGGCTGGGTCCTGGGCTACAAGCATGAATGGGCTGGCTGGCCTTGTACCTAGGACAGGGCTGGTCCCTGTGCCTATGGCAGGGGACGTGCTCTCATCCAGGAAAGCTGCCAGGGTCAGGCAATGCCATTCCCCAGCACAGCTGCCATCTAGCTGCCCTCAGGCAGGGGCTTACTGCATCTGCTGGGTGTTGCACTGGTACCTGATCTACGAAGCTGATGGCATCACGGATATTCAGCTTGTAGTAAACATCCCAGATTTCATCTTTGATCCGATAGGCTGATTTCCTCATCAGAAGCTGGCTCAGGTATTTCTTGTCAAACTGGTCCCACCTGACACCAGAGGAGGGGGCAGTTTTAGCTCCAACACATGCAGGATGGCAGGGATCCACCAGCAGCCAGCCACCCTCCCAGCCAAGGACATGAAGGATTCCAGCCAAAGGGTCAGATTAGCAAAGTGTCTTCTCTAATTCCAGCCAAATGGCCAGAACACCAGGGGTGGGGAGATGACACTATTCCACAGGCAAATAGGGCAATGATAATTCGGGGTTGGGTGAGATGGTTGAGGAGATGAGGCTGGCGTGGGCAGGGAGATGGGTGGGCTGGGGGGGGGGGGTCGGGTGGCAAGGTGAGGCAAGGGGGAAAGGGCGGGTGGGAGGTGAGTCCCTTCCAGGCAGGCGTTGTTTGCTTTCAGGAGGCGACCATGGCTTCTGGCAGGCCCAAGACCTGCTGGGTCACACCGTTCCCCTCAGTCCCACAGAGTGGGGCCCATGGAGGGGCCCCAGGGCAGAGAGCCGCTCAGAGCCTGCTTACAGCATGCCAGCCTCACATTGCTCCTCTTGCCCCTCAAGCCTGCCCAGAGCAGGGATCCCTCCCAAACCCTAGTAGGGCACTGGGGTCCCCACTCAGAGCCCCACTGCTGGCACATTTGCCATGGGCACAGGCACCAGGAAAACCAGTGGGGTCAGGGAATGACAGGGAGAGGCCAACTCCTGCTGGCGTGCGAGCCAGGCATGGTGGGGGGTAGGAGTGGGCAAGGGGGAGCCAGTGGCTCCAACACATGTGGGCACTCACTTGTCTCGCCAATAACGGTAACCATGGTGACCAACTACATCCTCCACTGCTGCCAGAATGTGGTCAAAAGCCTGGGAAAGAGAAAACACAGTAAACTGAGGAGGGTGCCTGGGGCTGACTCCACCTGGTGCCCCATCCCTGGACCATGGCAGCAATGGCTGCTGGAAATTGTCCTGGGGTGTCAAACAGGAGAGCCCAGGCAGGGCCTGTGGCAGGCATGGCAGGGGAGATGCTAGCCAGCCCCACGACCTACATGCTCATGCAGTTCCTCATTCAGTGTCGGCTTGTGATGGTCGCGCCGCTTCACCTTCAGCCACTTCACTAGCGGTTTGATGGTCAGCCCCTGAAACGTCAGAGCAGGGCTGTCAGTGGGGAAGCGTCCCCAGCAGGACACAGCCCCTACCCTGCTCACTCCACACAGCAAGGGGAGGCTGGTATGGCTGTCCTGCCCAGCCTGGGCGGGATCTACCCTGGGGCTTTGCCACTCCACTCTCCCATGTCCTAAGTGCTTTCCTGGGGCAGCCAGCTAAGCCACCCACCCCTGTGCATGGTGGACAGGGCTGCTGGGACAAGATACAGCATGAGCAAGAAGGATAAGCGGCTGCTGCCTCAGGGCCTTGCCTCAGGTGGTATGTGACTACAGGATGCCAGGGCCTTGACGGCTCTCATGCTGGTGTCAATCAGGAATGACTCCAGAACAGGAAGAAGCGAATCTGGCTCTATCACAGGGGCAGGCAGGCATTAAATCAGTGACAGCTCAGGCTGATACGCTGAGCTGCTGCAGAAGCTTCCTGTTGCAAGCAGAGTTGACAGACGCCTGGACTCCTGGGCAGGGAAAAAGCCCTTGTTAGAGTGCAGAGCAGGGGGCAGCCCTCAGTCAGTGGAGTTAGCCACCAGCCTGAGTGGTGAACCAGCCAGCTATTCAAACACTGAAATCACGAGCAACTGCAGAGCAACCAGAGGCCGGCACATGTGCAATATGTTCCAGGCAAGGGAAGGAGAGAAACCCGTCAGTCCCTCCACATGCCACTAGCATTCATCTCCAGAGATATGATGGAACAAACACGAATCACAAAACATGCTGGGGCTAACTCCATTTCTGGAGCAATTCCAATGAGGGCATCAGAGTCACATTGGAGGGGCGGGGGAGTGGGACATTGCCTGTTGATTTCAGAGGCAGCAGGCCTGGTGCCCTGAAGAAGGTCAGAACCCTGGCCAGGGCAGTGAGCAGCACAGGTGTATAAACAATGCCAGACTGGGTGGTTGGTTTCCCAGAGGGAAGGGTGGAGTGGCAGGCTGGCAGAGCAACATACTTGCATTTCAGGACTGTGAATGAGAATGCGTCTCACTGAATGCAACACGAGCCATTCCTATTGTCCTGTCTAGGAAAAGCTGCGTCTAGGATCTAAAGCACCTGGCACCATAGCAAGCTCAGATGAAAAGGAGGATGCGGCCCATGAATACAGAACAAGCAGGGCTTCCCCTCTCAATTCCTGCAACAGGGCGGGACACTCCGGCACGCCCTGAGCCAGCTAGGTCTGCACCACTGACTGTATTACTGAGAGCTGACAGTGATGCTGGAGAGTATCTAGAGACCATTGCCATGCCCAAAGAGGAAGGCTGCAGGACTCGGGAAGAGATTGAGGGCTCTGATCACAGGGACTGGCGACTAATGCAGCAGTGCTGACCAAACCTTGGCAAAGACATCCAGCCTCAGAAACTGGCCAGGCTTCCAGAGAAACCTCAGCAACCACTGAGGTGAGATTCCCCCCAATCAGACCGTGCACCTGGCTCTGTCTTTAGATAGGGGAGGACACAGCCCTGCTGACTCCCTCAGCACTGAGTGCAGCGGCTCACAGTGGCCTTTCTTCTGCACACTCCTTGGATGAGCTTGGCCCACGAGTCTCTCCTTGGGCTCACACAGGACGAGAAGAGTTAGGGCTCTGCCTGGAGGATATGGTCAACTCAAGTGGTAACAACCATGGGCAGAAGAGACGCTGCTCCCGGGTCCCTCCCTGCCTGTTCTGAAGCAGCAGCTTCCTCACAGGGCTGACACTACAGGGGCTTGCTACCAAGCCCCAGTGCCCTCAGAGGAGAGCGAGGGGCCCATCACACCCTCACCAGACAGGGAGCTTCTGCATTGCTGGGCCAAATTCTGCCTGGGGGCCACTGTGAGTGTGGGAGGCACCTGGAGATTTGAAGATGCGCCCTCTCCCCTTCCTACTACTGTGGAGGCATACAGAGCTCTGTAGGGCATGGAAGTAGGGGCATGTCTCTGGCCTCAACCCACGGAAGTGGTAGTAGCAGAATTCCCCTCAGGGGTGCAGGGTAGCCCCCTATGGCCCCTTACTAAGGGCCATTCCTGTGCTCCAGTCAGGCCCACAAGGAGCGGTGGGGCAACCCAGAGGCGGTGGGGGCCCAAAGCAGGAATATTCAAGGGGACTGTCCTTACCCCTCATATGCCTCCTAAAAAATACTAATAGCATCCTTGCCACAAGCCAAAAACTATCCCAACTTAACACATTCTGATCCATGTGCTAAAAGTCCCCAATTAAGCGGATGAATGATATTTGGGGGTAATACCAAATCAGGGTCCCCCGTGAGCTGCCTGGGGCTGGGTACTTGTGCAAGAGCTGCCTCTGAGCGACAGCCTAAAGAAGTGCTCCCTATCCCTCCTATATGGATTCTGCCTCCAACAGTGGCCAGAACCAGCCACTTGAGAGGATGGTGTAAAAGGCCCCTGGTAGGCAAATGTAAGGTAATCCCTCCACACTCTCTCATCCAACCCCCAAGCATCAGAGATGGGCATCAGCCCAGAAGCTGCAAGATTTATCTGCCTTCCAAGGCTCTGCGGTAACTGTTCTAATGCATCTTTCTCATGAGCCACATCAATGGCCAGTTCCTCTGTGTAGCCTACTGAGATCTTCATCCCAGTAACTTCCTGTGACAGAGAGTTCCACAGGGCAACTGTGCTCTGTGGGGGAAAGTGTTTCCTTAGCTCAGTTCTGAATTTGCTGCCATGCCAATCCAATACCTGTGGCCTGGTCCCTATGCGTGACACAGAGGGGAACCAAAGGCAGCAAGGGGGATGTTACACCCACAAAAGCCATTTCATCCCATCTTCTTCTTGCCTAGGCACAGAGCTGCTTCTGGCTGGCTGGGTCCCAAGTCTCCAGGAGGAATAGGATCCCCACAGGGCAGGCACTCCTTTAACCAAATGTGGGGTGCAGGCAGGCTGCCCCTGTACAGCCTTGAGGAGGCCCCAGGGCACCGCTGGCCTGCCCAGGCTGGGCCAGGCAGAAAGCAGCACAGCACAGGACACACCCCGCCTGCCCAACGATTTCCACCCAGCTATGCCTCGCCAGCATTTTAGTGAGGTCACAATGCCATCTAGGGGCTACACACACGTCTAGCTGCAAGAACAGGAGATGGTTGCTGCCTGCCCTTGCAGGTAGATGGGCTCACATCTGCTCACAACCATCCCAGCTGGTAGCACGCTCGTGTGCTAGGCTCTCCCAAGCTGACACCCAGCTCCTAGGCACAGGCCTGAGGTGTTCCCGACTGCAGCCGGTCAGTCAGGCACTCACTAGCACTGAGCAGCACAGACGGGAGGCACTAACAGCACCCTGTGAGCCCAAATGCCCAGCGGCTGAGCCCCTGGGGTCCTGTGGGTGGGCGGCTAAGCCCTGCAGACTCTGTCGTGTGCTGCACTGATGCTGAAACAGAGCCTATGCAGGGACAGCAGACAGGCTGAAGTCAGCAGGGGGCCAAGTCCTCACGGGTGCATTTTTCCTCTCCCCTCCCGACCCTCGCCCTTGAGTGTGGCCTTGTCTGCACAGGCAGGGCAAGTAAGCAAGGCTGGGTGCCTTGGGGCTGCGCTGAGGAGCCGGGGGGGGGGGAGGGGGAGGGAGGGAGGTCAATACTCCCTGGGTTTAGACACTGCCAGTGTCCCCAGCAGGAAGAAATACCCCTAGAGCAGTCCTTCCCAAACTTTTTTCCTCAGGACCCAGTTGAAAAAAAATAATTTATGCCTGCGACCCAAAAACTACTTCTTCCAGCAATGTGTTCCAGTCTTTCGGCGGCAGCAGGGGACACTGTGACCCAGTACCTGAGGGTCTGTGACACAGTACTGGGTCCCAACACGTAGTATGAAAACCGTTGCCCTAGGGCCATGGTTCCTAACCAGTAGATCGCAATCGACTTCTGAAGGGCAGTTAACGTTGAAACCTCTGAGCCCTGTGCCATCAGCTGGGGAAAGGCTGGAGACCACTGCCCTAGGGCATGTAAGTGCATCCTGCCTATTATTATTATTGCTGCTGCTGATAAAATAATCATAATTAATTGTGATGATGATAATATCAGAGGGGTGGAGCAGGGGCACTAAAACAGCCCCTTATTTTGGAAATAGTGTTGGCAACCCTGTGCAGGTGGAACTCCTCCGTATGCTTAATGGGTGTAAGAGATGGGTGCCAGGATCAGAATCCGAGCGAGGGAGGAGAGGACTAGGAAGATGGTGAGGCAGACAGCTCACCTTTGGTAGCTGAATGCCCTCCACTCTCTCCTGATGCCCCCTTGGCTCTGAGTGCTGGGGCCAGTGTGTGTGCCCAGCCTGCATGCAGGGGTCCAGAGCTGTCTACCCTATTTCTCAGCACCCCCCTGCTCCAGTCTTGCTTCCCCAGGGGACTAGCAT
Source organism: Pelusios castaneus (assembly GCA_007922175.1). Lineage (NCBI taxonomy): Eukaryota > Metazoa > Chordata > Testudines > Pelomedusidae > Pelusios > Pelusios castaneus. The sequence goes on from ML686049.1 coordinate 1,662,216, forward strand.
CCACTCTGGGACCTGCCCGTGAGCTGCCTCCAGTGCCAGCCCCCTACAGCCAGCCAGTAGCATCCAGTGGTCCCTCCTCTCCTGGAGAGGCTCAGCCCAGAGGTTTGCCACGGACTGAGGATGGGCCCAGCCATGCTGACCTGCACAAGGACGGTGAAGAATACCACCACGATGGTGGTTGCCACAAAGTAGTCCTTGGCTCGGACCTTCGTGCCATCCAGCAGGATGACCAGGGCAAAGGCAACAGCCCCCCGCAGGCCACCATACGACATCACCACCTGGTCAATGCGGTCTAGCGGGATGAGGCGGAAGCGGTTGAGAACCCAGGTCTGGAGGACGACACCTGGGGAGAAGGGGAGGGAGGGTGGATGAGGGCTGACCAAGCGCAAGCGACTGCAGGAGAAGGGCCTGGCCCAGGCATGTGCTCTCAACACTCTGCAAGAGTCCTTCCAGTTCCACCCCCAGTAAATTTCCCGAGGTGCTTGGAAGGGGCTCTGGGCATCCCTGGGACTTGACAGCACCCAGTGAGGGGCCGAATACCACAGAAAGTGTAGAGCAGGAGAGCAACAGATGGACAGACTGACCCACGGCCCGGAAGAACAGGATGAAGATCAGGGTGCACAGCACCAGCGCCGTGTCCCATGCCCACTTGGAGATGTCCACGGCAGAGATGCCCAGGAACATGAAGATGATGGTCTCTGAGCTGCTGGCCAGTGTTTTCATGGTATACTTGACCGTGGTGCGAGACTTCTGGGAGATGTTGGCTTCCACGTACTTCTTACAGCAGATCCCACAGAAGGTGACCCTGGGGGGCAGCAAGAGCTGGGGATAGATGTGGGCAGAGCCATGCTGCATCCAGACAAAGCTGCCATCATCCTGCCACCCCCATACACACATCACAGCCATGACGATCCCGGTCTGCCGGGTGCCTCCCCCAGCTCCTCTCACTCAGGGGACAGCCCCTACCTGCATGAAGCACATTGATGTTAATCCTTCTGCCTCCCAGAGGCTCACTGCCTGAACCTGTCCCCAGCCCATCTCTCAGGCAGCGCAGCCCAGGGGTGTCCTCTGGGAGTCTGGATGAGGGATCAGGGACAATGGGATGGGGCTGAAGTTTCTTCTCTTCCATCTGCTGGTGTCAGAACCAGAGAAAGTTGAGAGCAAGAGCCATGGCTACAGAACAGGGTCTCTCCCCTCTCCCTCCCCACCGCCCCCAGCCCTGCCCCAGTGCAGAGGGGAGAGCTCTGAGCCCTGGTAGCCCAGTAGCCAGGACCTGGAGCCAGATGGCATCCCAGCTGAGCGAGCTAGTGATGCATATGAACCATTAAAATGAGAACCGAGAAATGCCATGAATCAGAGGGGGCTGGGGATAGGGACTGAGGAGCAATGTGAATTTGAGGGAGCTATGGGGGGGACCATGCCAGCCTCACTGGGAACAGCATCCCTCCAGCACAGGGATGGGGGTGGGCTGCTCTCACCCAGGGAGGATCCCAGGGCGTGGTACCTACGCAAGGATGGAGGAGAGCGAGACCATTTCGGCAGCAAGGTACGCCATGTAGGCCAGCAGGAAGACAAAGAGCGGCTCAATGATGCGCACGCGCTTGGTGAACCGGGTTATCAATGCCAGGAGGAAGGCAAAGAGCAGCCCCACAGTGGTCCCGCCAAGGCTCACCACGAAGAAGGCAGCTGTTGGGCACAAGAGCAGAGCCCCACTGAGTCTGGCTGGCTGCAACCTTGGCTCTCAGCAGCAGTTTGCTTCACAGCCACAACTGCCACCTAATAGCAATCTTCCCTGCTTTACTCCCTGCACATCCTCTCTCCTCATGGCCTATTTCTCTGAGGCGCATTAACTTAAACACCCCTCAGGACACACAGCGAGGTGGGAATGTCTGGTCCTTTGCTTTCTACGACGGTCACGTTCTCTTAAGGACCTGGGATCTTCATGCATTTGAATCTGGAGGGCTGTGTGCCTGGCCTGGCCCTTCAGTATCCGGCTGCAGTGGGGCAGAAAGGGTAGCAGAAGAGTAGCCCTCTGGGCAGGGAGGGCAGGTGGGTGAGTACTTTGCAGCGCCCAAGAGCAGATACGACACATGCCACCAACTTAGGAGAGGGCTGTATGGAGATGGCAGTCATGTCTGTTCCACACACCTTCTGGCATAGCTAGGAGAGAGAAGGCTGGCATTGGCCTGGGACAAACTCACCTACACCCTTCAAGTAGTCTGTGGCCTGCACGTGCCCAGGGCCCATCTCCACAAAGGAGTTAAACACTTTGTACAACACCTGCAAGACAAAGCAACAGGGTCAGCACAATGCGAGGAGCACGTCCTATCTGGCCCTTGGTGCCAGGGGCTTTCTGCCCCAACCTGCATCTCTAGGACCAGAGTAGATGCTCCCATAAGCTGCCCGCTGCAGCACAAACGTCTCAGACTGCCATCTGGTGGAGAGCCCTGGGCCGCACTTACCACGGTGACAGCATCGTTCAGCAAGGACTCCCCGAACACGATGATGAAGAGGGTCTCATTGATGTGAACTTCCTCGAAGACAGCCAGCACCGCCACGGGGTCCACAGCTGAGATGAGGCTGCCGAAGAGCAGGAAATCCATCAGGCCAGCTTCCACACCCTCCTCTGCCAGGACAGAAACACACAACTCAGGGCACTTGGGGAGGGAGTGTGGACTGGGCCTCGGCCTCCCATGTCCCCTGCAGCCCCTGCCTCACACTGCCAGGTAGGAAAGGGAAAAGGGGTGAGCCACAGGGAGAGGGGGAGAACTAACTGGGACAGTGAGTGACCGACCTCTGGCCCAATCTGGGCAGTGACTATGAACACTGTGTGGGATGTGCTCCAGTGCTGGAGATGTTCCTGGCAGGACACAGCGGGTTGGTCCCCCTGGGGCGCAGAGGCCTATAGGGATAAGGGCCTGGATCAGAGGATCTACTCAACTAAAATGCCCAAGTACCCTAGATTGTGGGTGTGAACGCTCGCTGGACTCCGTGACACCTTTCGCTGTGAAATCAGGCCTGGAGCATGCAGCACCCCAGCCACTGCCCACTGCACTAACCCTAACACCTCCTCCCTGCACACCTGGCACCAGCTGCACCGGAGCCAGCAATCAGCAAAGGTCGATGGCAAGTTCAGGAAAGCCATGGGCCTGCCCTGCGCTCAGCAGAGATCGTTTCTACTCCAAGATCTGCTGGAGACAAGCCACTGTCCCCTGGGCGTTGTTCCCAAAAGGCCATCAACGTCAAGGGGTCAGCTTCCATGGAGGTCTTGCAATTCACCCCAGACAAACCAGATGGATGGGTAATAAAAGTTTTATTCCTGTCTCATTCCCTGGCTTCTTTAAAGAACCCCCAAATCACAGCATGGTGTCAGATGTGCAGGGCAAGAAGGAGCTGGCAGTCAATTTGAGGCTATCCCCTGGGCTTGAAATGGAAAGCGGCAGCAAGGGAGAACCTGGAACAGCAAACAGAGAAGAGCAAAGGCCTTTGGGTGTGTCTACACTGGCAACTTAGGTTGACTTAAGGATGCTTATTCCCATGTCCACACTGGGCTTTTATTAAGTCAATTTAAGAGCTTCCTTAAGTTGTATTAATAACAGCTTAAGTCGACTTAATAACACCACCTCTGAAGGACGACTTAAGCCTTAAGTTGTCTTCTTAAGTCAACTTAAAGCCAGTGTGGATGGGGAATAGCGCTAAGTCGACCTTATTAAGTCGACCTAAAGCCAGTGTGGATGGCTATGTCTATTGCTAAGTCGACTCAACAAGGTTGACTTAAAGTGTAGCCACTCTGGTAAGTCGACTTAACAGAGTCAACTTAACTTTACAAGCGTAGACATAGCCTTTGTGTGTATTTTATGAGCACAACAGAAGCTCAATTAGCTAAAATAGGGAGAAAACCCAAACATGGATGTGTCGCTTCTCCATCCAGTCTGCAACTGTCGGGTAATGTTGCACACAACTGGAAAAAATTCCAACACAGCTGTGAATTGTATTTAGCAGCCATAGGGGAAGAGGAGAAAAATGATCAAGTGGAATTGTCTATCTTTTTTGCATGTCGTTGGGGAGGGAATGTTGGATATTTATAACCACTGCAAGTTTGAGGGAGGTGAAAGCATGAAGTTAAGTAAAATTTTGTACATGGGTGCAAACCAATTGAGGATATCTTGGAACAACATGTCACAGAATTAAGGAACCTCAGTGAAACATATGAATTTGGTGGGTTGACAGAGTCTCCAGAAACACTTGTGGTGATGTGTTAAGAAGAGAGGGAAATCCTGTGAAGGATTGACATTGGAAAAAACTCTTCAGATAAGCAGGGCAGCAGACTCTGTGAAAGCACAAGCCAAAGAGTTGAATTCACTAGAGAGTTACCTGTGTACTTAAATACAAAAGACTATAGCTAGAAAAGGTCAAAGCAAAAAGTAGAACCCCTTTCTATGTGAACCACTGCTGGTGGGGAGGCAGGGTAAAGACAGTCATGTCAATCACAGTATGCTGTGGGGTAAATAAACATTTTGCAAAATGCTGTAGGTCCCAACAACAGAAAAGTGAAGTGCCTGTAGATGAAGACAATCTAGTTGTGGAGTTTTACGCAAATGTGCTGGGATCAAGCAAACCAGGTGAGGGGGACTACCAGGCCATATTGAACCTGTCTATGAGGCACTTATTGGGAATATCCTGATCTGTTTCAAGGGTTGGGTTGCTTGCAGGGTGATGTACAATCCAGATAAACAAGCAGGTCTCTCCAGTTATCCTCCATATAGAAAGGTGCCATTTGTACTCCATGAGAAACTCAAGGCTGAGTTCACAAGGATGGAAGCAATGCAAGTCCTATAAAAAAAATGAGGAGGTACAGAATGGGTGAGCTCCCTAGCCTTTGTGGAGAAAAGTAATGGCCAGCTAAGCATATGTGTAGATCCAAGAGACCTCAACAAGGCTATAAAAAGAGAACATTTCAAACTGTCATCCAAAGAAAGGATAACGGCTCAATTTGCAAATGCACAATATTTCAGTACATTGCTTCCTCAGGATTTTGGCAGCTAAAATTAACTAAAGAAAGATCAAAACTGTACATTTAACACTCCCTTTGGAATATAAAGATTCTTACACCTACCCTTCAGCACAGTTTCGGCATCAGAAGTGTACCAAGAAACCATACATCTGGTTTATGAACATATTAACAGTGTCAGCGCCTCAATGGGTGACATCGTTACCTGGGCCTCAGCAAAAGAGGAGCATGATGGTAGACTTCAGGAAGTCCTGGATGCAACTAGAATGGCAACCTTGAAACTAAATAGGGAGAAATGTGTTTTGGGGGTTATAGAACTGACATTTGTTAGAGATAGTATTTCAAATGATGATGTAAAACCTAATAAGAGGAAGGTTTCGATCACTGAAACGCTGCCATGTCCACACTCAAAGAAAGATGTCCAACAGTTCCTGAGAATGGTTCATTCATTTGGAAAATTCATAACCTATCTATCTGCAAAGCAATGACTTTGAGGACATGCTTAGGAAATAAAAATGAATGATCCTGGGGTGCAGAACAGCAGGAATCATGGGAAAGTTTGAAACAACCACTGATACAAGAGTCATGCTGAAGCAGGGCCCACCCAACCACATAGGTGAACTAGGCAGTCACCCAGGGTGCCAGGATTTAAGGGCGCCAAATTAGATGGAAGTGAATTTTTTTCTTTATTTAAAAAAAATATATTAATATGTTATCTCTTATAATATGTAGAAGGGGGTGCCAAAGTCATAGTTCGGCTACGGCGCCAAAAACCCTCAGGCCGGCCCTGTGCTGAAGTTATACACATCAACCGGGCCTATTAAATTTTCAGCAGATGCTTCACAGTCTGCGTTAGATGCAGTGATTTTACAGAAACACACTTGTTGTTGACAGTGGCATACAGATCCAAATCACTGAATGATGTGGGAAACAGGTCTGCACAGATTGAGAAAGAGCTGTCAGAAATATTGCTTGCCTGTGAGAGATTCAATCAACGTACGTATGGCCAGACAGGGCATGTTGAAACAGACCACAAGCTCCAACAGCATTATTTGGCAAACCACTAAAAGACTGTCCCTTAAGGAGTCAAGGAATGGTGATAAGGCCGCAGAAGTACAATTTGATTGTGACCTACACATCCGATAAATGCATGCAACTCCCACTACAAAATCAGAAAAGACCTTAGAGACAGTGATGGAACCCTAGGTAGACCTGACTATAAAGTTTATTCCTGTAGCTAACAAAAAACCTGCAACAAATAAGAGGGGAAATGGAGAAAGATGAATAACAGGGGATCCTTCAAGAAGTGATAATTAAAGAATGGCCTGAAGAAATAAGCAATTCCTTTCAAGTATCAGAGATTACTGGAACTGGAGACATGAACTTCCCATGATAGACAGTTGATTTGAAGGTTATAATACCAACTAACCTCTGGAAAGAAATGCTAGAGAAGATCCATAAGGGTAATTGAGAAGTGCAAACAACAAGCACGAGAGGTGCTGCGTTGGCCTCTGATCAATCACAACATTACTAATGTTGTAAGAAACTGCTTTCCATGCTTGACCATGCACAACAGGTAGAGCCGCGGAGATGTCACCCAGTTTCACAAAGGCCTTACAAGAAGGTAGGCACCGACTTATTTACCTGGCAATCAAAGGATTATTTATTAGTCACAGATTATTATTCACTGTATCCAGAAACTTGCGCACTGCACTGTACTAATAGCAAGTCAGTGACAGCTGATATGAAGGGAACCTTCTCTAGACATGGAATTCCAGGTGGAGTTGGTAGCAAAAATGGGCCACAATTTTCCAGAGCAAATGTTAGGCAACTTCCCAGAGATTGGGATTTTCATCACATAACAGCAAGTCCAGGTTACCCCAATGGAATGCCCTTGTGGAAAGGTCTATAAAGAACTTTATGAAGAAAAGGTTTTGGCTGTGAAGATGATTTGCATAAAACTTTAGTGGTTTACTTCAGTACATTTCTGGAGAATCTAATTTACCAATCACTGATAATTTGCTGACGTCTCATAACAATAAACCACAGGGAAGATGAAAAAAAATGAGAAGTGTAAGCAGAAATATTTGGAACACAAGGGCCAGTGATCTCCCATCTCTTAACCCAGGAGATGGGACATGCCTGAGGAATCACACCTCTAATACATAGGGTCAAAGGGGGACCATCAAAGAACAGCTCTGAGGTTGTATATAGTCCAGACAGACCAACGGGACATATTTCAGCATAACAGAAGGAATCTAAGTGTAATCCCAAAAAGTTCCACAACACTGAAGATAAGTGTGGACTGTTGGGATTTACCAGCCAACTGCCAGTTCATCATCAGTGGACAGAGAAACTGACAAGGAACAAGAGAAGTTGGATTCTATGAGCAGCTGATACTTAGAAGATCAGAAAGAGAGATCAAATATCCTGACAGACTCCTATAGGGCTATGTCTACACTGAAAAAAGTTAAGTCAAGTTTTTTCCAACATTAATAAGGGCTTCCCCTGCCCCCTCCCCCCCAACAGGCATCCTCGGCCTCCGGGGCCGGCTCCCTGGGGGCAGAGTGGGTCGGTCGGCCCATCACGCTCCCCTCCAGCATGGAGGGCGGGGGCCTCACTTTGGCTACTTGGCCCTGGGCCCCGCTCCCCCACACGGGACAGCCCTGCCCCTAGAGACTTACTAGCCTGGAGAAGGGGTATTAGAGGAAAGTGAGTGGTGATGGCTCACTTCAGAGTGATGTGCCAGTAACCTCTCCTCTCTAGGTAGCTGATAAACTACGGTCCATCCACCCAATGTACCGCAATGGACTAGCTGAGTTGGGAATGTAATGTTTGTGTTACCATATAGTTGTAAGTTTTGTATACATGAATGAGTGAATTGTGTTTTTCAGGAGAGAAGATGAAGAGATACATTTATAAAAGATGGTGATTTAGAGAGGTTTCCTCATAAGGTACAGCGTTATGAACACAGGAATTTTGAAACATGCCCGGGAAACAGGAGGGTAGTTTGTAGGTGTGTGACTCTCTCATATTTTATTCCTTTGTCATTCCCTGGCTTGTTGTTGAATGAACCCCCAGACCCTTACCAGCCCCTCTGACATGAATGGAGAGATGTACAGTTCTGTTACCTTCCAACCCTGACTCCCCTGCCATTGGTCCCACATGTTGTGAGGGGGGCCAGTGGTTCTGCGAACCCAGCTCACTTACCCATGAGCCCCACTTGTTTCACACCCCATAGGGCGGCTCCAGTGGTGAAGGAATTCCACAGCGTGCCGATCACTGCATAGGTCAGGATTGTGCCGATGTTATCAAAGAACAGCCGGCTGGGCATGAAATAGCCTGAGTCCAGGACGATGGGGGGAAGGAGGAAGAGGAAGAACATGCTGGGCTCCAGTTGGTACTCAGCTCTCTTGGCAATGGCCCGAACAATACCCCCGAGGCCTAGTCCCAGCAGGATGAGGAGGCAGCTCTCTGGGACCACAGATGTCACCTTCCTGGACAGCTGGAACACTGCAGGGCAGACAGGGAACAGGGCATCACTGAGATTCATACAGGTGGGCAGAATGCCCCCAGGCCAGCTGACAGTGTCTGGCCCTGCTCTCTGGAGCATGCCACCATCCCCAGAGCACAGACTGTGCAGTCACTGATAACTCCCACTGGAGGTCTCACCAGCTGCTGACTCCACCCTTTCCCTCGCCCCTCACATCTAGGTCAGGTCCAGTTCTTTGCACTTCTTCCTCCACAACAGTCCTAAGAACTAACTCTCACCCATCTTGACTGCTGCAGTCTCTCTGGCCTCTCTACCCACACCCTGACAATGTGCCCCAAAGTCAGGTGCTGTCAACTGACCCCACCCACCTCAGTCACTCACAGGTTCCCCCTATTTCACCAAACCAATCATCGACTCCTCATCCTCACCTTCAAAGCTCCAACTAACACTGGCCATAGCCACCCTCCCCCCAGGCTGGGTCTCCCTCTTACGCTGTCTCTCATACCATGTGCCCTTCCTGAGCTGGCAGGCCCAGCCATCACCCTCCATGCATCTGCATCCTCTCAGAGGCTCGCCTCTGAAGCAACACCCACAAGGAGTGAGTCAGACATTTATTTATACCCAGAGAATGATCCTGCTCCCCCACCACCAATACTCTGTACCTGGCGCTCCTGTCCCCACTTAGTCTATTTCTATTTCTGCTCTCTCCTTTCAGGCCAGGGTGCCCAGCCCTGCAAGTGACGGCATGCCATCAGCTTAAGGAAAGGCCCACGGAGCTGCCAAGTTGATCCAACAGCAGCTGCACACAGCACGTGGCGGAACAAGGCCAGTGTCATTCTGAGCAGCAGCAGGAGAATCCAGCTGCCTGGGCGTCGAGTAGAGCCCCTGCCTATTGCACAGCTGTGGTGAGAGCATGCCTGGAGCAGGCAGCTTCGAGCATGGAAAGCCACAGAAATACCCTGACGGGAATGCCGAAGGAAGACAGAGAAGTGCTGGCGGGTCTGAATGGACGGGCTTGGAGGAACGAGCCAAAAGGGCAACTCCGGGGAGTGTGGGTATGAGATGACAAGTGAGGGAGAGGGCTGTGCTGGAGGACAGCAGTAATGTTACAAGCAACCAGTGCTTTACAGAGGAGGCCCCTCAAAGAGCTTTCCTCAAAAAGCCTACAGTCTGCTGGTCCCAACTTAGGCAGGCTATTGGGCCACAGCAGGCGCTGGGGTGGGAAGAGACAGGAACATATGGCTCGGGGCCCCTGAGCTGGCCTCCCAGGGATCTGTGGAGCTGGAGAATAACCCCGATGGCAGATATGAGAGCCCAACACTCCCTTGTATGAGCTACCCTAGTATGTGAAGTTATAAATATTGTAAATGCAACTAGAACATGTTGTGATGGGGGAACGATCTAAATCAGCTATTCAGGTACAAAAACCAAGTGGCTAAATGTGCTAACAGACCCTCAAGGAGGATCTGCTCTCTCAACCCTCACCCCTGGAGACTTCACTAAGAAAGCATGAATACAACGAGACACTGGTTGACCAATGGGGAACAGCCCCCACATCACATGCAAGGACTAATCTAGTGAGCTGGAATGGACTCTAAAGAAGGAGAGTGACATCATAGCTGTGCTTCTTTATCTCCCCTACTCAACACCTGAAGGATCACCCGGGAGACAAAAGGACTTTGAGAAAGAGGGGTGCCCCAGACAGGGAAGGCTGCCTAGTCTGCATTCAAGAAACTGCTTGTACCAGCTAACAAAGGTGAGACATTGCTAGTTGAAAAGCTTGTTATCATATTGAGTTTACACTGTGCCTTTCCAGAGGGGGTAGCTGTGTTAGTGAGTGACTGGAAAACATTCATTGAACTAAGCTGGGTGTGGTCCCTGCCTGTGGAGGGCTGTGTGTAAGTGCAGTGTCTATCAAGGGTTTGTAGCCTGATGCAGCATCACAGTGCGAGAGGGAGCCCAGGCTGGTTAGACAGAGGGTTCAGTGGTATCCCCGCTCCCAGGGGGTATCCCAGCCATTATGCATACTGTCACACCCCCCTCAGCCAGGCAAGTGTAATCTCTGCAATGGCATCGTGGACCGGTGTGGTGGAAGTACTCTGCAGCCAGTCAGCCATGCCACAGTCAGAGCATCAGCCCTCGCACCATCTGCTCCTGCACGTCTAAGGAGCCTCGGCCTTGCAGAGTGTCATGTGCAGCTCAGGGAACCATTACATAGGTAGACAACAAGGTGCACAGCACAGTCATCATGCGAGGCATGGAAAGTCAACTCAGTGTGCTCCACACCAGCAAGGAGCTAGCACTTCCCCAGAGAGCTTCAGCTGTTCCACCTGATATTTGGCCTCAACTCCCCAAATGCTGTGCGCCAAAATGGTAATTCCCCACCACCCTGGGTAACTGAGGGACCCCTGTGGGCTTGGGACAATCTGTAATTTGGGGAGGAGGAGGGACAATCACAGCTCGCCAGGAACTGCCAACAGTGCAGGGTGAGCAGGCAAATTCACCACCTGGAGAGGTTCCATGTGTAAGCGGGGGAATGGACCCGCTATTGTGGGGAACTTTCTGGGTTTGCATGCCACCTCGCTGAAGGTGGGTAGCAGAAGGATCTGAGTTGCTTGCTCCCACTTCCTTTACCCAGAGGCCTGCCTGACCACAAGGGCCCCCCTCCCAATCTCCTGTATGGAAGAGTCCCTGTAACCCCAATGAGCTCTTGGGAGATACATTTCTCCATCGGGCTCTGACCAGGAGACAGCCCTTCCTTCTGTGACCACATCCTGCTGCTGCTGCTGCTGCCTGCCGGAGGCTCAGCCCAGCACAAACTAGGAACCACGCAGCAGCTTCCACTAGTGCAGATTAATGCCCACATCCTGGATGGGGCTGGCTGGCAAGGGCACATTAGGCCTGTGCTCTGCACTGCTAGGGAGCTCCTGGATGAGAGCCCTAATTAGCCTATTGCCCCACTCTCCTGAGGCTGCGGGTAATCTCGCCATCCCAGGACAGCCTGCAGAAATCAACACCAAGACCACATCCTCTTTGTCACACTCCCCAGACAGGGAGGACTGAGGAGCAGTTCCTTAAGCTCATGAATGGTTTTTGCCTTAACGCATGCTGTGCACCATGTGGCAGGATATTCTTTCCGTGAGTGCAGCCGGTGCTAATCAATGCAGAATGCAAATGTCCTCCTAGTCACGGCGCTGCGATCGGGGGATGGCGGAGAGCTCGAATTTTACATGCATAAATCAGGAATTTGAGAACGGAGGTTCCCACAGCAACTGTCTCTTGGCCACACGTGAATTATATTCAGTGCCTGAGCACCACACACAGCATCCAAAATACAGTGCCGTCAGGCTGGTGTGCGGAGCCAAGCACTGCTCTGATAAACTGGTGTTAAAAGAGGAGAACGTTGCTGACATAAAACTACAGAAAAACCTCTGAAAAAACTCCAGCACTAAGGAAATAATAAGTGCCAGCCTCATCGGCCATGTGCTCAAACATCCATGTGTGACAGGCTGGCCTTGCATGGAAAGCTGGCCTTCAGAGAAGGGCAGGACAACCAGGAGAATGTTTATTCATTGTGGAAAAACCCTTTGATTTCGTATGACTGTGCCAAAGAAGCAATTCCAATCCTCCACTGTGGATACACACAATTATACTGCATAAGGGCATCACTCACAGAAAGATTCAAATAATAATGGAGCATTGGCTTCAGCCAGAGCTGTGGCACTTCCATCGTACTCCAGAAAGGTATCAAATTAGTCATTTTGGGGAAATACAGAACCAACTGCAAACAAAGTGTTGAAACAGGAAGTAAATTCTCCACCAGACATTAGGCTGCTTCTCCTGAGAAGAACAATCCTTCTCCTCAAAGATCTCAGCTTAATTTGCCTGAACAATTTTAAGCATCTCACAAGAATGGCCATGAGAAAAGGTCCCTATCATCTCAGAATTCCTCCCCCACACTCGGCCTCCAAGGGAAGAACTGAAGAACTTGGTAGGTGTTTGCTCCTACCCAGAGACACTCAGGTTCTTCCAGCTTCTCTACTCTCATTCTACCTCAGTCATGCCGAAACAGGACTCGGACCAGGGACAGAAAAAAATCAGCAGGGCTTGGGGTTACAATTTCAGGGCAGCTGCATAAGCCAGTCTGCCCAAAGAGCCAATGCCCATGCTTTGCTTTCTCTCTGAAGACTAGGAGCTATGTATTATCAGCAATCACAAGTTACTACCCTGCCCCTTCCCCACAACCACATCTACTTGGAAGGCCAAAACATTACAGAAAAAACTTAGAAAAAGAATAAAAGAACCTACACACATGCTAAAAGTTCACCAGAGGTCACCTGGCAGTCTTGTGGGGTCCTGGTAGTCAGGGCCTTCCAGCCCATCACCAAGAATTGAACAGAAGCTTCTATCCAGTTGCTGGATCAGAAAGCAGGTCCTGAGTCTGTTCAAGCTTGGGCTATTTATCTAAAAATCCTTTTTTTGTCTATTAATCACTGGAGAATCCATTCTGAGAATCCAGCAGTGAGCCTGTCCAGGAAAGTGGTTTCTCTTGGGAGGGTTACAACCTGGCTGTTTTGCCTTATTCACCAGACTCCTGGAGGAGTCACACAAAACCCTTCTTTTTACACAACGTACCCCGAAGACACCAGAAGTTGCCAAACTTGGCATGCTTGTACTGTGACTTCTGTCTAAAGAGCTTTTCCCTGGCTAAGCGGGCTTGAGCTCTGTGGGCCAAGGGCAGATCTGGCTCCACCATTCCCGAAAAGAACAGAACCTACTGTTGTTTCCCTGAGACCACAAAAACAAAACCGGGTCCTTCTCCACCTGGGAGCAGATGATCTAGCAGCCCCATGTGTGTCCTCTGGATGAATCCCAGCTCACTGTCACTCTGCCCAAAGACCAACACCTGCCCTTCCCTCCCCATCCCCAAAGGATTGGGATGCCCAGCTCCTCCTGCTCACACTTCCTTGGCTGTTTCCGTTGATTTTACCTTCTGACGATCCCCACAACCAATTCCTTTGTGCATGCCTGGGTCACCTCTTGCCTGGATCACCATGACCTTCATCTCTCTGGCCCCGCTGCTTCTCACCTACCCCTCAGTCATTCTATGGAGAACATGGCTTCAAGAATCCCCTCCCCCTCTGTTTCCAACAGAGCAATTCCCCATTGGAAAACACCCCAGCTACGAAATCAAAGTGTTTGTAGGAAACGTATCCATTTTGTCTCCATTTTTGACAAAACATATTGTGAATCAGTTTTAATTTGGTCATTTCATGATTTCTGATTCAGGACAAAAGGCGATATCAGAATTTTCCACAACACAGAAATGCTGAGTGTCAGCCAGCTCCAGTCACCACCTTCTTGTGTTTCTCCATGGACAGCCTGTCCCCCAGTCACTATTCTCATCCTCAGGGCTTTTAGAGAATTTCTGCAGCTGTGCCCTACTCCTCACTCAGCACTACAAAGGTGGTGCTTTCCCATCCCTCCCAGCCAGAGTACATAGGGGAAAATCTTACCAATTCTTGTCCAGCAGTGCCTGGTATGTGCTGTGAAGGTTTATATCACTCAGATATTTTTATCTTATTTCATGTCATCGTGGGTGTTCTCATTATCCATATCAATGGCCAACCCTCTTCCGAGCCTATGATATTCCTGGCCTCCTGCTCCCCCTGGGAACTGTGCAACAGTGTGACTGTTTTAGTGTGGTGCCTTTGAATGTCATTAGCTTATCGGTGCAGGATGATGAGAAAGGATGCACAGAGCAACTGAGTGACTCATCTAGGTCACTCATGTCTCTATGTACCTGTCATCATAACCCTTTTTTGCCCATCTCTCCTCTAATACCTGCTGCCCTCATCTATTTAATCTCATAGACAATAAGGTCAGAAGGGACCATTATGATCTAGTCCTGGGGTGTCAAACTCATTTTCTATGTTGGGATGAATTTGACTTAAAGGTACTTCAGGTGGGCCATATATACCATAAATAGAAATACTAGGGCACTCTTGCAGAATCGCGGAGTACTACGTATGCGAAATTGTGTTCCACGATACCACTCTCTCCCTTTCTCTGTTAGGGAGCGAGTGCGGTCCCATGGAGCACAGTCTCGCATACCCAGTGCTCCATGATGTCACGAGACCTGACACTCTTGTGGCATTGCAGAGCGCTGGGTATGTGAGACTATACGCTCGCTCTCTCTCTGTTACAGACAGGGCCAGATTACCTGGCCCGGGGGCCCCAAGTTGCCCCCCACCATGGGTCCCCCTGCCTGGGGCTTCTCTGCTCCCACCACAGGCCCCCCCACCTGGGCCCTTGTCACAGGGGCTGCCCCCCATCCCCCGTTGCTGGGGTGGCCCTGGGACCCAAGAGACTCCCCCACCCTGGCCCTGCTCCAGTTAATCTGTGGGGGGCAGCTGTCATGCCGCACTGCAGCACACCAGCAAGCCCCGATGCAGCCCCCCAGGGGTCAGGGCCCCAGGCCCTGGAGAGCTGCGCACACAGGGGGCTACACCAGCTAGCCCCACCCCCTGGGTGGAGTGAGCAGTGCTCTGGCCTGCCACATCCTGGGGGCAAATCAGTTGGCCCAGGGGTGGGGTGGGAGTGCAGAGCCCCCTGCCTCACTCGAGTACTAGGCCCCGCCCCCTCCTCCCCACAGTGCTGGTGGGGAAGGAGTGCTTTTTGTGCTCCTGCCCTGTCGGCACTGAGGGTCTCTGGATTATTAAAGGAGTTTTAGGGGCTCGAGCCTGGGGCCCCCTTTAGACTGGGGCCCCGGGCTTAAGCCCCTAAAGCCCCTTTGATAATCCAGCCCTGGTTAGGGAGAATGTGGTCCCATGGAGTGCAGTCATGGGCTGGATGGAAGAGGTTCGTGGGCTGCGTTTGGCCTGCCGACTGCATGTTTGACCCCCCTGTCATAGACAATAAGGTCAGAAGGGACCATTACGATCATCTTTTCTAGTTTGACCCCCCTCCAATCAGAGGCCAGAATCTTCCTCCCCACAGAAATCTTTCTAAACCACCCATCACAGTTCACTGCTCTGTCCTTCACCTTCCAGTCCATCCCACCCTTTTCGAGGCCAGTGACCAGAACTAGTGGAGGTCCCTGGTGTACGCTGATAGTACCTTGGGTGTCCTTGGCGAGGTGGGGACAGACAGGTGCAGTCTGGGCCTGATCCCTTTGCAGTGTGAGCACACACAGCTATGCCAGGGGAGGGAAGACAGGGCACTATGATCTTTGCAGGATTATTCTGTCTCTCGTTTATCCATTTCCGATCCCTGACCTCAGGTTACAGGAAAAACCGGTGGGGCCCCCTCCCATGGAACCATAATGTGCTGGGAATCCCCTGCAAGCTGCTGCCTCCTACCGGAGTTGGAAGCCCAGCACCATGGGTCCATCCCCTCTTCGTGCACTTTCCTTTGGGCAGCGCTGGGTGTCGGACTCTGCAGGACCTGAGGGATCAGGCACCGGGAGTGCCGGGGGGGAGGGGCTGAACACCTCCGGCTCCGCGCCAGGCTCGCCTCGGAGAGGACGATCAATGTCCCGCCGTCCAGCTTGGCCTCCCCGGTGTCGGGACCCAGTCCCCGAGGTCCGAGCCCGCAGGGCACCTCTGGAGGGCGCTGCCCGGCCTCACGGCAGTCCGGTGCCGCCCTTCCCGGGACGCCCGGCTCCCAGGCTGATGCTCCGGAGGGGGCTTGGGCCCGGGGTGGGGAATGAGGAGCCGGGCCGGAGAGGAGCGGCCGGGAGGTCCCAGAACTCACCGATCTTGGCCAGGCTGGCCACCAGGATCCAGGCCGCCACGAGGCAGGGTGCCTGCACCTCCCGCCACTGCCAGCGGAGTAGCGAGCCCGGGGCCGGACTAGCCCCCGGCGGGGTCCCATTCCCGGGGCTGGCAGGCAGCGCGGGGTGTGTAGGGGGCTGCATCGCGCTGGCTCGCAACGCTGAGCTCTGCAGCCGCCGGCTCCGGGAACTAGCGAGAGAGGGAACGTCACAGGCACGTGGGGCTGGAGCTCGCCGCCCCCGGCCCCACACGTGCCCCTGGACCCCCGCCCGGCCCCGCACCTGCCCCTGGACCCCCCGCCCCTGCCTCTGAATCCCCCAACCGGCCCCGCACCTGCCCCTGGACCCCTCGCCCGGCCCCGCACCTGCCCCTGGACCCCTCGCCCGGCCCCGCACCTGCCTCTAAACACGTCCCCCCCCGCCTCTGAACCCACTGCCCAGCCCCACACCTGCTTCTGAATCCACCTCCCGGCCCCACACCTGCCCCTGAACCCGACACCCAGCCCCACACATGCCTCTGAACCCTCTTCCCAACCCACACCTTCCCCCTAACCGGCCCCACATCTGCCCCTGAACCCGCCACCTCCCCTGAACCCGCCGCCCAGCCCCACACCTTCCCCCTAATCCCCTGCCCAGCCCCACATCTGCCTCTGAACCTGCCTCCTGACCCCACACTTGCCTCTGAACCCCCACCTGGCCCCACAGCTGCCTCTGTATCCCCTCCACCCTACACCCGCCTCTGTATCCCCTACTCAGCCCCACACCTGCCCCTGAATCCCCCAACCCTCACCTATCTCTGAAACCCCCACCCTAGCCTCATTCCTGCCCCTGAACCCCCAACTCTAGCCCCATGCTTGTCTCAGCCCCCTGCCCCAGCCCCCCATCTGCCTCTGAACCCCCCACTTCCCCTACACTTGTCTCTTGAACCTCCAATCCAGCCCCACACCTGCTCCAGACCACCCAATCCCATGACTCTGAACCTCCCACACCAGCCTCTGAAATCCTCCAGTCACCACCTGTGCCTGAGCCCCCACTCCTGCCCCCAAGCCCCTATCGGCCCCTGATCCCACCAGCCCTGAACCCCCAGCCCCACACCTACCCCTGAATCCCTACCCTCCCTACCTGCCCCTGGACCTCCTAGCCCTGGACTCCCACCTGCCCCAAAACCACCCCAGCCTCACACCTGCCACTCAAACCACCCTCCAGTTTGTTCCCTGAACCTCCCCTGCCCCTGAATCCCCACCTGCTCCCCTGAATTGGCATGCGACAGGGCTGCAGAGCACGAGAGAGGTGAAGAGATGGCATGCAACTGCAGGAAGGGGTGCCGACCTGGCGAGTTATTCCTTAGTATGGCCAAGAGGAGGTGCCATCTGAGCAGTGAAGATGCCATGTCTTGCAGCAGCTTCTCATTAATGACTCCACGGATAAACAATACCAGGAGAAAACTGTCTAGTAGTTTGCAACATTTTTGGTTTTGAATGGCAGATCTGAGGCTGTCTTACAGAGGATAATGTTGAAATGGTGAGACGGACTGGGCCATAGCTGTGGTTGGCCTATATCTTGATTTGGTATGGATGGCAACCGATCAGAGAATCCCTTGCACTCAAGCAACAGCTGTTGGGGGCCTCTGTACATGCTCCAGCATAGCTTACCAGTCAAAGCCACACTGCTCAACTGACTTAGCCCTGCTCTACACTACTGTGGTTTTCGGCAGCCATCGACGGGAGATATGTTAGATACATAAAATAACTCACGTATCTCCCTTTGACTTTCTAATAACACCTACTGGTACTTACTGTGGCATTTCCACTGCACTGAGTCAGCGGGAAATGGCCTCCCGTTGACTCAGCACTAATCTTCTTCAGGTCTTTGCCAGATTGACTTCCCTGTCGACTGAGTGGGTTTTCACAGACTGCTCATTCAGTCTAGAACGACCAAACTGATGGCAGCAAATTTACCACCAGCAGACTTGCCCTGAGTTTTAAATTATTTAAACCTCTGCAAAGGTTCAAGTGGCAAAGATTCCCCTTATACGTGTCAACCAGTCTGGCCACATTCCCACCCCATCCACTCATCTAGAGGCACAGCAAAGAAGTGGCTGCAGCATGTTCTAGCCTTGAATTGTTTGACATTTCTAATGGCTTCTTATCTTCTGCAAGAAGCCAGCTCATTGAGAAAGGAAGGTCAAGTGATTGTTTTGCAGAACCTGGCTAGATAAGATGCTTTCAAAGCTTTTGAATTATTGCTGGTAATAAAGGCAGATTTTTGTGTTTCATACATCACAGCACTGCGAACTTCCTTTGCAGCGTGACAGACATGCCCCATTGCTCTGTGGTCTCACCACTGCTGCGGTGCTGTGAGCTTCCTCTGCAGCAGTGACAGATATGCTGACAGACAGGTTTCAGTATTTCACCTCTTCTTCGTTGTAAAAGAAAATGAGACCAGATGATCTGTACAAACTCTTAACAAATCAGCATCAACCCTCATTCTCTAAAGGGTTAATTTTCAGACACCCAGTTTACTGACCAGCCAATGCCCATTGGCCAGGTGCCAAGATAGCCATGGGCTGGGCCTGGAAAGCACAGGCAGGGGAGCAATTTTCTCCAGAAATCCTGATCTCCATTTAGAGGAAGGCAGCACTAGCAAGTTAGAGGGAAAAGCTAACTGGTTTGCACATGGGGGCCCCATACTTGCCATGGTCTCATTCCTGGAGATGCTGAGTGTCCTGGTGGCCACTGCCATCAATGGGTGCTGTCAGCATCTGCATCTCTGAAGATCAGGCTCCGGGTTTTCCCCAGCCAAGTGCCACCGATCTCTCCTGGACTTGGTCTCTGCAGCAGGCAGAAAAGAGAGGTGTAGTGTTCACACTGCTAGGCTGTGGTGTGTACATCTTGCATGAAGGAACTGGTTCTTACCTGGGGTTGGGCAGTGCACCTTGATGGCCAAGCAGCCTGGGTGTACTTTGAGGAGCACCCTGAAACCATATGATGTTACTGCTTGACACTTCCATTGAACTTCTGATTACAAAATAAACACCATGAAGGCCCCAAGAAATGACCGTCAAAACAAGGGTGAGCGTTAGGCTGACCTAACTGGGGACAGAGTGAAGGGGACCTGTCACAAGGTAGCTGGTCCTCTGAGACGACAGGGCCCTAGCAACCTCAGAGAGAGGGAGACGCAAGGTTACTCAGCACCAGTATCTGTGCTGTCCTAAGGTGAATTGGGGCCAGAGAGCCCAAGCTGACCTTGCAGGGCTGGACACCGGACCCCCATCTTCCCGCAGTGAGCACAGCTGATTTAGGAAAGCATGTAGTGCCACTGGGCCAAAGCTGCTCTTGGTGACGAAGTAAGAACACTGCTTGGACACTCGCCAACCCTCAGGCACAAGGGAGATGAGATTGGGAACAAGGAGTCTGTTTTAAGTGTGGCAGCTCTAATACTGGAATGCCCCCATGTTGCACTGCGGGAGGCTAGACAGCCCTCCTCACAGTGCTCTGCCGGCCCTGTCAAAGTCTTCAGGCTACTCTCACCTAGGAATAAACCTGAGCTTTAGCTGCTCCATTTTGCATCGTTATTAGAGAGACACCGAGTTCCTCAGGTTTCCCACACCTGAAGAAGGGCTCTATGTAAGCTCAGAAGCTAGTCTCCCTTGCCAAGTGAAGCTGGTCCACACAAAGCTATTACCTCGCTCACCTTGTCGCTCTAATACCCTGGAAGCTCACGGCTTCAGCACCGCTGCGTAGCTCATTATTTAACAGAGGCAGGCCAAGAAGGAAGAGGCGTGTGGGAGGTAAAATAGGTCGAGGCTGAATGACGAAGGCTGCTGATTCCTGGCTAGTAGGATCCTGTGCACTGAGCCACAGAACGCTGGCCCTCCTCTCTGCTCTCCTATTACCTATTATTATGTGCTGTTCCCCAGTGTTTTGAATCCTAACACCTATTTTGATTTGCTGTTACAGCCTGACCTGATGCTATGTCATACACTCCCCTGCATTTAATTTCCTCCCACTCTGTAACTTTCCTATCTTCAAAGTGTCTGACGAAGTGGGATTTTCTCCCACGTAAGCTCATGCGATTAATAAATCTGTTAGTCTTTAAAAGTGCCACAAGACTCTGTTGTCCTCCTATTACCAGTCATTTGTGCAACAGGCCCCTCCTCTTGGACTGAGGCAAGTCTCAGGAGACTTTCCAGAGGCATGTGTCCCAGCCCCCTTCCACAACCCCTGCAAATGATCAGCCACCTGGTTACAGGGTCCCAGCAAGGCAGGGGCGTGTCAGGGTTTTCTGTGCAAAGTAGCCACGGGATTAATTTGCAGAGGATTCAGCAGGAGGAGATGCGCAGCCACTGACCTCTTCTGTTCCTGATTTCTGAGGCCGCTATGTTGTCTGCTTGTCCAAGATAGCTGCTCTCTGCAGACAAGGAAGGTCACAAAGATGTTTGGAAGCACTTGGTATCTTTGTAATATGCAGAGGTGCAGGGCTGGGGGCTTGCTCATTTACCATGGGCCTCTGTTGACAGGTCATTTACCCCCTCTGCTCCCTGGCCTGAGCAATGAGGTGTTTCATTCTCCCATATTCAGTGGCACTAGCCCAAGCCTCTGATCACTACAATCATCCCCATATCCCAGAGGCTGCTCCTGAAGCTGTCCCTTGGGGTCATTAACTCCCCTGTGCTTTCTCCACAGCCTCCCTTTGCTGTCGGATGTGCCTGCCTTGCAGCCCCTTGGGGGAGAAACTGGTCATTGCAGGCATGCGTCACCTCAGTCCCCTCATCCTTCCCACCCAGGCTGGGGCTGATGCCGTGACCAGTTAGGTGTGGTCTGTGGGTGCAATTGCATGCACAGTGATCGGGCCCTGATAAGCAATGTGCACTTGCCAGACCCCCAGCTCAGGCTTAGCCCTGCTCTGGTTTGGCACCTGTCATTGATAGTATAGGAAGTAACTGACCTGCCCCGGATCCCACCATCGCCATCACAGGGATCAACACACAAGGCCCAAGGTGACCCTGTGGGCTGGGAGCCAGGAGGTAGGAGTGGGTCCAGAGGTAGCCCTTCCATTGGCAGCTGGGCTAGAGATGAGGGAGAGGCAAGACCACGCACAGACCTCACCTGCCCAGGTGCACTCCTCCTCCCTGCAGGTAGGGCAGCAATCCCACAGCCTGGCTCTTTCTGACTGTACGGGACAGGACTAGGCATGTGCAGTCTGACCTAGCAGTCACAGCTGGGTTAAGGGATGCCCATAGGGTGACCACCTTTACAAAATGCAGAAGCAGGACGCATGCGGAAGTCTTGATGCCCTATGTGACCCCACCCCCTTCTCCTCCTCTTCCCTGAGGCTCTGCCCAGGCTAAGCCAAATACCACAAGAGCTGGTCTGGGAGCTCTGGCCACTGTGGGGAGCCCCAGATCTTCCCTCTACCCTGGGGAGGGGGGGAAAGGGGTGAGCAGGGTGACCAAGAGCAGCCCCCAACCCTTGTTCCTGTCCCCTGTGGCACACTGCCCAGGGCAGGTGGAGGCTCTGGGGCTCCCCACAGAGACCTGGGCTCCCTTTGTGGCTCTTATCACTTACTACTTGGCTCCAGGTTCTGGCCTGGCCAGGGGCAAGGCCTCAGAGAGAATAGGGGGAGCAGGGGGTAGGGCCTGGAGCTGAGAGGGAACTAAGAAAGACCTCCTTAGCTCCTCTCCACCCCAACAATGAAGAAGCTGGTGCCGCCCTTGAGTCTCAGGCAGGTGGAGAGTAGTGCTGCAGGGAGTCTGGAAAATTTGCTATCTGGAAGTCATTCATTCTAAGACCAGGACTTGCTTTTGTTCAACATCAGACTGTTTGGGGAGGTTTCTTCCTGGTGCTGGTGTCTCATGCTTTGACTCAGGAAGGTTTACAAGAGAGACACCTATATTCTTCCTTTATCTTTGGAGACAGACCTCAAGGCTTTCTTCTGGAAAGGCCATACCGGCTCCCTGACATTCCTTAGGCCAGCATATTCTCATAGACCCTGATTCTCTAGCAGCTCTATTTCCCCAGCAGCCTTCGGTTTTCTTTGATCACAAAAGGTGCGTGCTGACTACTTCTGATTCACTTTGAGCTCTGTCCCAGCGGACCCTGATCTACTGTAATGGAAAGCTCATTTGTATTATGCTGCTCAGCCACTAGATGGCACTTTGTGCACAACACCTTATTTAAACCCATCTCAGCCACACCTGGCAGAGCATTAAAAGCTCTTATGATGAACACGTTAGGTGTGTATATAAGCAAGCTCTGTAGCCAGTCCACATCTGGTTTAGGAGCATGACATGTCAGAAGTGAACTAAGACTAGAAATAGATGGAAAAAAGCAACCTTGATGACAGAAGGAACAAAGCAATGAAGGATGCAGGATCTCATCAACATGCTGCTCTTCAACACCAAGCTCAGAGAGCTTCAGCTTTGACAAACTTTCACAGTGGACAGGCTGGAAGCAATGTTTTGCAAGATTCCAAATTGCAAACAAACTCCACAAAGAAACGAGTTATACAGGTATCTTCTTTAGTTTATGTTATGGGGAAGCAAAGCCAAGCATATCTTTTTAATCCTTTGACTTTACTGAAGACAGTCACAAAAACAACTATGAAGAGGCTCTGGCTATGTTTGATACATACTTTATATCTCAGAGAAATGTGGTCTGATCAAAGAGCATGTTTTCATCAGAGAATTCAAAAACAGGAGGGAAATGTTGAATTTTTTATAAGAGCTCTCTGTGACAGACTGTAACCCTACGTTCATCCTTTTTACAAGACCATGATATATTTTGTACTAAGTATGCCTTGTGAGGTGTCACCTGAAAATTCATAATCTGCTGAGTATTAGTGCCCTTGCAAAATACATAGAATCATAAAATCATAGAATAATAGGGATGGAAGGGACTTCACAAGGTCATCTAGTCCAACCCCCTGCTAAAAAGCAGGACCACTCCCACTAAATCACCCCAGCCAGCATTTTGTCTAACCGGGCCATAAAAATCTCCAAAGATGGAGATTCTACCACCTCCCTAGGTAGACCATTCCAATGCTTCACCACCCTCCTAGTGAGAAAGTTTTTCCTAATATCCAACCTTGACCT
This sequence comes from Pelusios castaneus, assembly GCA_007922175.1. Lineage (NCBI taxonomy): Eukaryota > Metazoa > Chordata > Testudines > Pelomedusidae > Pelusios > Pelusios castaneus. The sequence continues at coordinate 1,685,587 of ML686049.1, forward strand.
CCCCAGCTGTAATTTGAAACCATTGCTCCTTGTTCTGTCCTCTGTTACCCTCAAGAACAGCCTAGCTCCCTCCTCTTTGGAGCACCTCTTCAAGTAGTTGAAGGTTGCTATCAAATCTCCCCTCAGTCTTCTCTTCTGTAGACTAAATAAGCCTAGTTCCTTCAGTCTCTCCTCATAAGTCATGTGCCCCAGCCCTCTAATCATTTTTGTTGCCTTCTGCTGGACTCTTTCTAATTTGTCCACATCCTTTCTGTAGTGGGGAGCCCAAAACTGGACACAGTATTCCAGATGCGGCCTGACCAGTATCGAATAGAGGGGAATTATCACATCCCTTGATCTGCTGGCAACACTCCTATTGATGCAGCCTAATATGCCATTGGCCTTTTTGGCAACAACAGCACACTGTTGGCTCATATTCATCTTCCCGTCCAACATAACCCTCAGGTCCTTTTCTACAGCGCTGCTACTTAGCCGATCAGTCCCCAGCCTCTAGCAGTGCATGGGATTTTTCCGTCCTAAGTGCAGGACTTTGCACTTGTCTTTGTTGAACCTCATGAGGTTTCTTTCAGCCCAGTGTTCCAATTTGTCCAAGTTTCCCTGGATCCTGTCCCTGCCCCCCAGAGTATCTACCATTCCCTCCAGCTTAGTGTCATCCCCGAATTTACTAAGTACGCAATCTATTCCATCATCAAGATCATTAATGAAGATGTTGAATAGAACTGGCCCCAGGACCGACCCCGTGGCACTCCACTCATTACCAGTTGCCAACCAGACATTGAGCCATTGATTCCTACCCGCTGAGCCCGTTGATCTGGCCAGTTTTCTATCCATCTTACGGTCCACTCGTCCAACCCATACTTCCTTAACTTGCCGACGAGAATGCTGTGGGAAACTGTATCAAAAGCCTACCTAAAGTCAAGGTATACCACATCAACGGCTCTTCCCGCATCCACAAATCCACAAATCCAGTCATCTCATCATAGAAGGAAATCAGGTTGGTCAGGCACTATTTGCCCTTGGTGAATCCATGTTGACTGTTCCTGATCACTCTATTTTCCTGCAAGTGTTTCAGGATGGATCCTTTGAGGACGTGCTCCATGATTTTCCCAGGGATTGAGGTGAGGCTGACCGGTCTGTAGTTCTCCGGATCCTTCTTTTTCCCTTTCTTGAAGATAGGTACTATATTTACCTTTTTCCAATCCTCCGGGACATCCCCCGTTCACCACGAGTTCTCAAAGATAATGGCCAGCGGCTCTGCAATCACTTCAGCCAACTCCCTTGTGCACATCCAACTTCTTTAAGTAGTCCCTAACCTGACTTTCCATCACTGAGGGCCGCTCTCCTCTCCATTCCACGTTACCCCGTGTAGTAGCCTGGGAGCTGGCCCTCCCTGTGGAGACTGAAGTAAAAAAAGCATTGAATACTTCAGCCTTTTCCGCATCATGCACCATGAGGATGCCTGCCCCATTCAGTAAGGGACCTACACCACCCCTGATCCTTTTCTTGTTGCTGACATACTTGTAGAACCCCTTTCTGTTATCCTTCACATCTCTTGCTAGCTGCAACTCCAATTGTTCTTTGGCCTTTCTGATTTTATCCCTGCAGTCCCAAGCAATATCTTTATACGCCTCCCTTGTCATCTGTCCAAGCTTCCACTTCTTGTAAGCTTCCCTTTGATGTTTCAGCTCCTATATCAACATTGCATGTAAAGTTATCAGATTCTAATATATAACATTGCTGTAACATGTTCCAGAGTTAGGCTGTGTCTAGACTACAGAGTTCTGCCAGCAAACAGCCACTACTATAATTATTGTCCACATAACAATCCTTTTGCCAGTGGAGTGCATCCTCACTAGGCCCACTTCCACCGACAAAAGAGGCAGTGTGGGCGAGCTGAGAGGTCAACTTCTCAGCTCCCACAGGGAGTCCACAGGCTCCTAACTGCCCTTCACCCTTGCCAAGGACTCAGCTACTGTGCCTGGGATCTCCAGCAGCCCCCCTGCCATGGGGACCAGGAGCCCTGGCGGCTGCAGTCCCTCTGCCTCTGGGGATGAGGAACCCTGGCAGCTGCATCCCTGCTGCTGCCAGGGACCCGGAAGCCCCAACGGCTGCCTCCGGTCCCCTGCAGCAGGGGGAGCAGCCGCTGGAGCTCCCCGGTCCCCAGCGACAGGAGGCTGAAGCCACTGGGAACAGAGGACCCCCAGTGGCAGGGGGCTGAAGAGGCCAGAGCTCCTCTGTCCCAGGTGGTGGGGGGCTGCAGCTGCGGGGCTCACCTGTTGGCGACCCTAGCGAGACCCAGGCAGCTGAAGCCCTACTGCTGGGGGACCCCCTTGTCAATTTCACTGCTCCCACAGAGTAGTGAAATTGAGAAGTACCCCTACTGCTGTATTAGAGCAGTGAAATTGACAGGTATGACAGTTCCCCACTGGTATAATGAAGCAGAGTGTCCACACTGACACTTTGCCATGTTTATTTTGCAGACAAAAGCCCGATGCCACTCGTTTGGGTGGTATTATTTTGTCAGCAAAACAGGACAGTTTTGTTGGCAAAGAGGGGAGTTTAGTGTGGATGCTAGGACTGTTTTGCCGACAAAAGCTGACTTTTGTCAACAAAGCTTCCTAGAGTAGAAAAGGCCTTACAAAGGCAGGTCCAAAGAAAGGAGCTTTTCAGAGATGACATACTGGTGCCCGAGCCAGCTACCAGCATAATCAGATGAATTATTATAGACTATCACTTAGTTAAGCAGCCATTCTGTGGCAGGAAGAAAGGTGCGAGTGAGAACTTTATATATTGACAATGGAAAAGCTGGGGGTTTCTGGTAAACAGATTGCCTGATGTCTGAATCCCTCTTGGAGATAATCCTCAAAGAGGAGAGAAGGGGATAAGACTGGAGAATAAACAGGACACAGATAACCTCTCTCCCTTTATGTCTACCCAGGACAGCTACAACATTTGAAAGACAAATTGGTTGGAGAAAAGGAATGGAGAACTACAACTGACATAAAGAAAAGAATTTAATGTCCAGATCATATGTGAATGAGACCAACAGTGGAGAGTTCAACAGAAATCATTGACATCTACAGTTTGTTCTGTGGGGAAAAAAAACAGAGGAAACTCAACAGAAGGCAGATACACAAGATGGAGAAGCATCAGGGATTCCAAACCCACCACAGCCAGTCACTGCAACTAATGGACAGCCAGATGGCCAAGTTGTTACACATCTGGTTTGTAATTAGAAGTGCAGTAAGATTCAGAGACAATTAACAGACTAATCTGTACTGAGCTTCAAAGACAATATGATAGTGTAAATACAGTAGAATCCCATTTATCTGACTCTCCATTATCCAGCTCTGCGTGTTAACCAGAACACACAAGTCCAGAAGGGGCAATCTCGCCTGTAGCTGCTAAATGATGCTGCAGCATTGCATTTTCCGATTCTCCACTTTATCCAGATCTTTGACTATTTAGTCTGGCACCAGTCCAATTAGATTAGATAAATGGGACTCTGCTGTATTGTAAATGGTAGGAATGCGGAACTCAAAGGAGGAAATGTAATGGAATGTTCAATTATATTGTACTGTTCAGCCACTAGGTGGAGCTGTGTGGGAAAATACCTTATATAAAGGGAGAGGCAGAGCATTAAAGAGCTTATGTTGAACACAGCTGGGTGCATACAGTCCCTAACTGCAGTCTGTCCATCTCTGATACAGGAGCATGATGGCCACTTCTGCATCTGTCTCAGTGGCCGTCTTTGGTAAGTTGTCACATACCTTGTTCAGTTCAGGTTCTTCGTTCAGAACATATATGCTGTCTTTGTGGGTTGTGGAACCCATGGGAGATTCTTTCTCAGGAGAGAAGGCTGTGTGCTGGGGAAAAGAAGGGAGAGATGTGGGGATAAGTTTCCCTGTGTCATTTCTCTATTAGCCAGCTCGTTACATCCACTCACTATGTGTCAGCAGCTAGATGACTGATTAAATTAGCTTCCCTTGTTCTCAGCTTCTTCATAGTATGACTATTCCTGAAGGCATGATCTATTCTTTTCTAAGGCCTTGTACACACGATCACTTTATCGCGCATTAACAATCATTACCGTGCGATACCAACAACAGCGTACACACGTGCAATAGAGCTGTTGCGCGTTAACTGCCTTGTTGTAGCGCAATACAAAAACCACCTCGATGAGGGTGGTAGCCGTTAACAGGGAACAGCTGTTGCGCCTTTCCACTCGTGTGTACGCTTACCGCGCAATGATCGGCCTCCGGAAGTGTCCCAGCATTCCAAAGTCGTCCTCTCTGGTCTTCCCCCCACCTGCTCTGTGGCCGCGACGAAACAGTCCCTGCCCTGATCAGATTCCCGGGATTTTCGAATTTCTCATCTGTTTCACTTCCTGTTCTCTTCCTCGTGGAGTGCAGCTCCGATCATCAGTAGCAATGGCGGCCCGTCGTGGAAGACGCGCACCGCTTTGGAGCACGGCAGAGGTGCTGGACCTGATCAGCATCTGGGGAGAGTCTGCTGTGCAGGCACAGCTACGCAGCAGCAGGCAAAATTATGATACATTTGGCATAATTTCTCGGGCCATGTCAGAGAGAGGTTATGATAGAGACACTGTGCAGTGCAGATCAAAGGGGAAGGAGCTAAGAATAACCTATCACCGAGCGAAGGAGGCAAACCGCCGTTCGGGATCAGCGCCTGCTACATGCAGGTACTATAAGGAGATAGAAGCCATCCTCAGTGGGACCCCACAACCACTGCAAAGAGTCCCGTGGACACATCGGCCCCCCCTCATCCAGTGAATGCCAGACCTGAGCAGGATGAGGACGTGATCGATGAGGAGGAGGAGATGGAGGATGACCTGGAGGAAAGTGCAACAGCATGTAGCCAGGAGCTCTTCTGCACCCCCGCTGAGACGTCCACCCAAGACATGAATTGCAGCGTGTCCTCTGAGGTGGCAGAGGGGGGTTCCGGTAAGTTTCTCTTTCATGCAGCTATGGCTCCTGCTAAAATATCATTGTCCAGGGTGGGGGTGCTTGCTGTCTCAGTCCCCGCTGTGCACGCTCTTTACTCTGCATTCATTAGAAGTGAATCAACACAAGCAGTGATTGTCAAAAAATCATCTGTATTTAGGTCAGTAAAGGTTTCCTCGATGTACCTCCAGAGCCTACTACTCAGGTTAGACGGGAGAGCATTTGTGTCTACGCTCCCAAAGATGGATACTCTGCCTCGCCAGCTGCAAAGCACAGCCCTGGGAACCATGGCAGCACACAGTGCAGCAGCATATGGTCCTGGCTTGCAACCGGTGGCATGTAGGATATGTATTCTAGCTGGCAGGGGCACTCTGAGGAGAGAGATATCGGGTTCCATCTGTGTGCCCTGTGCAGAATGTTAGCCCCCAGTAAGCTTTCTATTAGGACATACCTTGTCCGCTTCAGCGAAAGCATAGGATGTTGACTGCCCTGCACCTTCCAGTGGAATGTGCTACTGGAAGGTTACATTGGTTATCTAGGCTATGTGTTAACAACAGCTTTATTATTTTTTATTTTTTTTAGATTCGACCTTCACAAGGCCGGTGTCTACCCCAGCTGACCGCATGAGAAACATTCGGCGGCATGCTCGAAAAAACAGGGAGGATATGTTTCAGGACCTGCTGAAAACAGCACAGGAATCCGCGAGGGAGAATCGAGCCTGGAGAGAGGAATCCCAACAGAGGAGGCAGAAACACAGGGACGAACTGATAAGCGTGATGAAGGAGCAAACAGAACTACTCAAGAGCATGATTGCTTTGCAGACCCAGGCGATTAATGTACGGGCTCCACTCCATACAGTTCAGCCGTGTCTGCCTCCCACACCCCGTAGTCCTTCAAATAATTTCTTTGAAGGCCACCCGTCCCCCTGGTACACTGCAACATCCAGTCCCCCCCAGAGCTACTTTTTAGAGACCCACAGCTACACCCACCTGTAACCCCCCCCCCTTTAGGTTTTAATAAAAACAGTGACAAATAATTTGAAGAGTGGCTTTATTGGTACACATTGAAAATCTCATAAGGTGCACCTGATGCATCCTGGAAGTTAACTAGGGGAGGGCATCATTGAAATGGTCCCTGAGTGCCTCCCTTATGCGAGCAGCTTCTCCCTGGGCCCCCCTAATACTCCTAGTGGCTGGCTGTTCGTATGCTTCCTCGAAGCACTGTGCCTCCATAGCCAACCCCGGGGAAAACTTTTCTCCCCTACTTTCACAAATGTTATGAAGGACACAGCACGACACAATCACAGCAGGGATGTTGTCCTCCGCCAAGTACAGCCTCCCATACAAACATCGCCAGTGTCCTTTTAAATGGCCGAAGGCACACTCCACAGTCATTCTGCAGAGGCTCAATCCGTAATTGAACCGCTCCTTGCTGCGATCTAGGTTACCGGTGTACGGCTTCATGAGCCATGGCATCAGTGGGTATGCTGGGTCTCCGAGGATGACTATGGGCATCTCCACATCCCCCAATGTAATTTTTTGATCAGGGAAGAAGGTACCCCCTTGCAGCTTCCGGTACAGACCAGTGTTCCTGAAAATGCGGGCATTATGCACCTTTCCCGACCACCCAGCATTGATGTCTGTAAAACGCCCCTTGTGATCCACGAGTGCTTGCAGCACCATGGAGAAGTAGCCCTTCCTGTTGATATACTCGGTCGCGAGATGATCTGGAGCCAAAACAGGGATGTGTGTGCCATCTATGGCTCCCCCGCAGTTAGGGAATCCCATGGCAGCAAAGCCATCCACAATCTCACGAACATTGCCCAATGTCACCGTCCTCCATAGCAGAACACGATTGATGGCTCGGCAGACTTGTGAGAGGGCTAATCCGACGGTGGACCTCCCGACTCCAAACTGGTTTGCAACCGACCGGTAGCAGTCAGGAGTCGCCATCTTCCAGACAGCAATTGCAACACGTTTCTCCACGGTTAGGGCTGACCTCATGTTGGTGTCTTTACGTTGCAGGGCAGGGGCCAACTCTGAACACAGTTCCAGAAAGGTTGCTTTCCGCATTCAAAAGTTCTGTACCCACTGCTCGTCATCCCACAGCTGCATAACAATGCAATCCCATCACTCAGTGCTCGTCTCTTGCGACCAGAAACGGCGTTGCACCATGTGCAGATGATCGGTGAAGGAGCTGAGCAACACGATGCTGTTGCTCTGCATGGCATCGATCAGCCCCTGCTCCTCAGCGTCCTCGTCTGACTCGAAGCTCATTGCGTACTGAGCAACCAGCCGAGATGTATTTAGAATGCTGAAGGCGACAGTGGAGATCAGAGCAGGATCCATGCTGTCGCTGTTGTGATTGCTCGCAAGTAGTGCGTCACTGCACTGTTGAAAATAGGCGCGAGTTGCTATTGGCAACGAGGAAGACGCAAGCGGCAACTGAGACTTTACCCATGGCGCTTTGCATTCCTTTCCTTCATCCCATGATTCCAAGTGCAGATTGAGAGAAAATTGAACAGTGGGATAGGTGCCCAGAATTAATTGCGCTACATCGCGATATTGCAAAGAATTCTGTTGCGTTACAAGGAGCGACGTGTGTACACGCTATCCCGCAATAAAGGTCACGTGTGTTTTATAGCGCGATTGCCATGTTGCACTTTAATCTGATCGTGTGTACATAGCCTCAGTCTCCCAATTCCCGTTAAGGTACGTCTTCACTACTGTGGCTCTGCTATGGTGTCACGCTTCTTTAGCATGCTAGTATAGTACCATTATCTCCATTTTACACATGGGAAAACTGAGGAACAGAAATGCTGAGTGACTTGGTTAAGGTCATGCAGCAAGTCAGTGGAAGAACATGGGGTACCAGATCTATCCAGTTTGAATTCTCTTTCATTGCACTCAAGAGAAAAACTAAATATACAAAGCCGCTAAAGTGTGCTCTGTCATGGAGGAAACTAGCACTTGTAAACCCTGAAAGGCCTGTGCAATTATGGGTTATCATGTTCCTGTTCAAGTCTATGGAAAATTCCTATTTACTTAATGTTGTGGAATCAAGCCTTTAGTACTCTCTGAAAATGCAGAACTAATTCTAATGGCAAATTCCAAAGGGGTAGCCGTGTTAGTCTATTGTAGAAAGACAACAGAGTCCTGTGGCACTTTTAAAGACTAACAGATTTATTTATCGCATGAGCTTTCGTGGGAGAAAATCCCACTTCGTCAGACGCTTTGAAGATAGGAAAGTTACAGAGTGGGAGGAAATTAAATGCAGGGGAGTGTATGACATAGCATCAGGTCAGGCTGTAACAGCAAATCAAAATAGGTGT